>LR738710.1:621751141-621765309 GCA_902687465.1 Secale cereale | reverse complement strand
GGATTAGACGGCGAGCGGCTGGATTTGGGAGCCGGCAGACGGGCGCGGCGGCGCAAGGCATTGGGCCTGGTGGCCCTATCCACCACGGTGGCGACGACGACTTGCTCGGGATCGGCGGTGGCAGTCGATGACTCAAGCAGATACGAATCAAAGATCGGCGGTTTCTGCAACAAAAGATCTTGTTTCAGAAATAAAAAATGATTTGGTGGTGAAGTTTTTTTCAGCAACATGGTCTAGTTTTAGAAAGTTTCTGCAACACAGTTTGTTTCAGGAAAAATATGGTTCGGCAACGAAGGCTTTTTTCCTGCAACATGGGTCTTGCTTCAGAAACATAGCCCCGGTTGCAAAACGCGTTGAAGGAGCACATGATGTTAGAGCGTACGATGCCAAGTATTGCAACACGACACATGTTTCAGAAAACACAGCTTCAGTTGCAGAAATTCTCAAAGGAGTGCCCAACGTGGGAGCGCGGCTGTTCTCGAAGCAGGCTCCCTCGGTGAGCTCGATTTGCGTCAGATCCAACCATCTTAGCCGCGATATGGTGCGCCATAGTGTTGGAGAAACTTAAATTTAGTTGATGCACGCTGGCGGCGGGCTGATTTTGCGGGGGGTTGGCAGCGGCGCCGTGCGGTGCACAACTCTGTCGGGGCCAGGGGAAATAGTGTTGTTTCCGCAACAGAGCGTTTGTTGCGGGAAATAACAAGTGGGCTTGCGGGACGTACACACTAGAACGGATGGTTATCAGTTCGGGCATCCAATGGTTGTCGAGGCGACGGATAAAATCTATACATCGGCCGGCGGACGCGTAGCGTCGTCCTTTTTCCTTGTATGTTTTATGACAAAACAACTTCATGAACTTTTTAAAAATGATAAAAAAATTGAAATTCGTGAGCTTTTATCAATCCCATGAACATTTTTAAAATTCATGATTTTTTAAAAACTTTTAAATATGTGAACTTTTTAAATTTATTGAAATTATTTAAATTAGAGAAAAAATAAAATCTAATAAGGTTTTTCCTAATTCATGAACATTTTTAAATTCGTGAACTTTTTGAATTCAAGAACTATTTGAAATTCATCATATTTGTAAATTTGTGCAACTTTACTAAAGTCACGAATTTTGAAAAAATTCCTTAGCTTTTTTTATTCATGAACTTTTTAAATCCATGAACAATTTTTTGAACTTGTAATTTCTAAAATAGGTCAACAGCCAATGGTCATGGTCAGTGGTCAACGCTTGCAGTCAGTTGTCGACGGCAAGATCAAGCGACGCGTGGGAGCATTATGGGTCCCGGCCAGCTAAGATGGCATGTGAGCGCCACATAGCAAGCTGGCGCTAAATGCACTGAAGAGGATGTCTCACTGCAACTGCGTAGTAAACTCTGTAATGCCTAGTTCCATGTGTTGTCTAACGACCAAAAAATCAACGGCCAGTATTAGCTGTCGGCCGACCGGTGCCTGCGAGGAATGGTCCGCTCCTAGGTCGCTCGATTGGGCTCCTAGAAGTCGTGCGGCGCGAGTGCAGCGCTCCCCGATTCTTGAGTCGGGCATCACACACATCGTCGACAGAGTTTGAGATATTAGGAGATTAGAGATTAAAGATTAATTGAAAATTGACAGATTAATCAATTTTATAGGGTCAACTATTAAACAACCAGTCTTGCTTGCAATTTTATGGTTTCAAACACTAATATGGTAAAAATGGAAGCAACCACCAATGTGCTCTAAGGCTTTAGGTAGGACAACACTACAACAATACATAACTACATATTACATGTCAAACAATGAGTGAATGGCGAATACAATAGGACAACAATACAAAAGATATGCTATCGAACGGGTGTGATAAAGTGTGATGCGCGAGTGGCTGCTCAAGGGTGAAAGGACTTGGATGACGCCTACAGTCGGGCTAAATATGCATTTTAAAACAATACGATTTAGGCTTGAACAAGAGCTGAATAAAACTAGTGTTTAATTTGGCTAGCATAAAATCTAAATAAATTAGGTTCAATTATGTGCGCCAAAAACTTAAGCTAAATAAGATAAAAACTATGTGATAGCAAGATATATGACTTGAAGCACCCATGCTATCACAAAGTAAGTGGATAAGTAAAGGGCTCGAGTCAGAGATAACCGAGACACGCTGAGACGACAATGTATCCTGAGGTTCACACCCTTACGGATGCTAATGTTCATTAGAGCGGTGTGGAAGCACAATGCTCCCCAAGCTCCATAATGGCTTAACGTATTCTCCTCACACCCTTGCACAATGCAATGTGTTGTGATTCCACAAAGGGACCTTTGAGAGCGGTCACTGAACCCATATAAATTGCTCGGGGCAATCACCACAACTTAATTAGGGGCTTCGGAAGCTTTACACCAAAATAATGAACTTCACAACAACGCCATCCATCTAGGGCACCCAAGCACCCAAGAGTAACAAGCTCTAGGATACCAAACACCCAAGCGTAATAAGCTTCTCAAACTTTCACTTCTATGTATCATCGTGGAAATCTCAAACCTATGCACCAAATGCAATGGCAAGAGTACACACAGTGCTCAAGTCCTTCTCTCTCAAATCCCACCATAACAACAAATGCTATGGAGGAACATGAGAGGAAGAACATAAGAGGAGAGCACAAAAGAACTCCAAGATCTAAACCCACAAGGTTCCCCTCACTCAGAGAAGAAAGTGATTGTCGGAAATATGTATATAGACCTCCTCTCTCTTTTCCCTAAAAAAGAATCAATAATCATATAGGAGGAACTGAGAGTAAGCAAACTCCAAGAGGTCAACAATGTGAAGGGGAAAACTTGCATATGGATTAGGGTTGGGGATGGAAGAAGTGGGGGTTATACCCCCATGGGAGAAATAGCCATTGAACACCCGCAATCCTAGGGACAGTGTCCTAGACTAAGGGGTGCTAACCACGTCGGGCCCCCAATCATGGGTCGGGCTAGGCCGGAGACCCCTAGACAATCGGGCCAAGTTTGCCATGCCCCAAGACGTTGTAAAGATGGAATCCTCTGATGTCTTGGTGCATACTCCAAGATACGTACAAATCATCGGCATGTCTATACCTACTCACCTACATGTAACCCTAGGTACCCCCAATTCCTATATAAGCCGATGGATTTTAGACCATGGGGTAGAGAAGAAAAACATACGTTCACATATGATCTCAAGGTAGATCGTCTTGTACTTTTTACTCCATCACAATGACACAATCAATACAATAGAATCAGGACGTGGGGTTTTAGCTCTTAGAGAGGGCCTGAACCTGGATAGAACATCGTCTTACCATCTAGCTATGGTCACGAGCTCGGGACCTCCTACCCGAGATCCACCGGATTCAACTCCAACACCGACTACCTGGACCCTCCACAGAAAATACTCCCTGCCCCGGGCACCTGGGAGACAAAGTCCCCGGGCACCTGGACATAATAAGGGTCGGTCAGAACAAGGGGTGGGCCACCCGGGGAAGGCAGAGAGCCATGGGAAGGCCGCGGGCACCAGGACCATGGGGCCACATGCACCCGAACCAAGCCGAGGTAGGCTGCTTCCTCCCTTGTGCCTCCAGGCATCCGGACTAAAAGTGGTCCACGCACCCAGACAAGTACGAGAACACAACCAACTCCTCTGGTGACTCCTGGCACCCCGGACCAAGCTACAAAACTATTAAAGACCGAAACTTCCAAAAGTTTTGCAAATGAACTCCGGTTTTGACGAACTCAAGCTTGATAGAAAGCTAATGGCAGGAGCTATCAAATCATGACTTGGAAAAAATAAGAACTAGAAACGAGGAAAATACCAATGATATAAAGGTGAGAACCTTTCCTCAAATAAGAACCGACAAAATCTCCAGCACTAAATATGCAATAGAAGATGCATATGAAATTTGTCTTTGATGAACTTGAGCTTGCCATGAAGATACCCACAAGCTACAAACCTCACATAGGGAGAAGCCAAACAAGAACCAAGAAATATGATGCCAAGTATGCAAATGTTTGAACTTTATATGAGAAATACAAACAAGCTACTCACTCGAGAGCCCCCCTTGATAGTACAACTATCGATCCTATAACGCAGTCTCCCAACTAACACCATGAGACCGGTAAAATAGAAAGCCGATCTATAGCTAGGTCAAACATTTGCCTTGCGCATAATCCACTTGAGCTAGAAGATGACGATCTTGACCTCCTTAAGTTGGACTACATTTCTTGATTGCGCTAACTCAATGACGACTAGTGAATTGCTCCCCAAGCATCTTATCTCTTCATGGTGATCTACTTGAACTTGCACAACTCAACCCGGATGACGATCAGAACTTGATGTCATCGTCCATGGGTCATATGAGATCTTCGTTTTGATGTCCCATGGAGAAATACCTAACCTCACAAAGAAACCCCACATAGATCATGGGTTAGTTCACAAATTCACAAAGAGTAATTGATAATGCTTGTCATACCATGAGATCACTTGATCCCACTCGGTACAGTTTCTACACTTTGTGTGTTGATTAACTTGAATCGACTCTTTGTACTTTGACTTGATTAATCATGAATCTTTTCTTCTCCCTTCATTAAGATGATGGCTTGAATGTTTGCAATAGGCTCAACTCTCACATCGTCAATCTTTAAATAACTCCTTGAATATCACCTTGGTCGACACATAATCTCCTTCTTTTAACCTTGAAACCAACATATGGTCTTCAAGCATTGCCAATGGACAAACCTTAAAGTGTAACTCAAACCAACCATTAGGCCACATGGATTGTCATCAATTACCAAAACAAAACATGGTCATATTTGGGGGATTTTTGACCACAAGGGCCCGCCTGCGCCGTCGCTACATGGGCCACTACGAACCCCCAACAACCGATGCCAAAGCATTGCTGCACGACCCACTATTTTCAAAGTCCATGCTACAACCGTGTGGGGCGATGAGCTGCAATCATCATGCCAGTGAGCTACAACCGAAAAGGGAGGGTTTTGCAATCATATATGCCGACATGATCCAACCATCACGCCGACAAGCTACAACCATTATGAGCGGGTGCTACAACTGTCACGCCAGTGAGCTACAACCAACACGGGCATATACTGGTAGATGTGGTCGTCCGAGCTGCAACCGTAAAGCCAGTGAGCTACATCTGGCTTGTGTGGATGCTGCGATCAGTTGCGAGTGAGTTGGAACCGGCGATTGTGTTTGTTACTACCTCAGCCAGCAAGGCACGACGGCGACCACATATGCTATGAGCCTATCACTCACCGAGGGTGGCGGCGGAATCGTTGATGGGCAAAGCTTCAACCGTCAATGTGGAAAGCTATAACCGTAGAGATGGGGTGCTGCAACCGGGACTCGGTTTTGCTGGAACCGATGACCGTGGCGAGTTATGACGATCACCATGACGAGTTAGGAGCATGGTCACGGCAAGCGGGAACCGTGGCCGCAAGGTGCTACAACTATGACTTGGCTTGCTAGAATCGTTACCACGGCGAGCTGCGATTTTCACCATGGCGAGTTGGAACCATGGTCGTGGCGAGCTGCGAGGGTCACCGCATGAGCTGGAACCGTGGCTCGGGCTTTTGTCGGAACCGCATATGCCTGGGAGCGAGGATGGTGAGCGGTAACGAGCAGACGAGCTCGTGCCGCTAGTCCATGGCCAGGTAGGCGACGCTCAATCATCGGCTTTGCTTTTCTGTATGCTAGTGTGCGGACGGCGGGAGGTGGATGATACACGAGGAGCGAAGGGAGGATTGTTGCCTGATTTGACAGTTGGGAGTCCATGCATCAAATGAAGGCGGCCGACCAAAAGTTGGATCAGTCGACATGCGCACGTTTTGTTTTGATTGACATCTGTGCTAACACAATTTACAGTCACAAAGACTAACAACAACCTATTTGATGCGAAAATACAAAGGTGAACAAGGTTTCACGAGCACTCACATGAATAGTAAATTCATAAAAAAATATTGCCTTATAAAAAAATCTAAAATTTCGCAGTATAAAACTTAGTCGGTCATTCTACTCACGTGTGAAGTTTAGTGATGTATTGACACTATATCCTTGGTGAAGAAAATACAATTGTGACCATATTATTTATCAAACAACGTTTTTAATATAACCTTGGTTTTGTCATTTTTGCCCAGATTACGACGGATGTGATTTCTTTGTGAAACTTCGTATGCGAGTATACCAGATGACTATGTATATTAAAAAAATTGTTTTATTTTTCTCTATCATTATTTTAAATTTACTATTCATAAGGAGTGCGCGCGGAAGCATATTCACCAAATCCGTGTCCATTGTTGTTAAGAAAACACGTCACCGCACGCCACACTATGATACTCACGATTGAGTAGTAATCAGTGACACGGCGGGATAGTGCTGAAATGTCACACAATTTTCCGTGGAGATATAAGTTCCTGTCGAGCTTAAGAACGTAGCATATCGCTACAGATTGAACTCTATATCAGGTGATCATTTCGATTCTAACACGTCAGTGTACGTAGTCATCGATCAGGTGGCAGTGATTGTCATGCGATCGAACCGTACAGCCGTACCTGGATCATGCGTCGAGTAACAGGGAAGCGCCGTTGCAGGGATGATTCCTCGTACTCGTTCGGGTGACGTTATTTTTTTGAGCTGCCGCATGTTGCTTCACTGCAACAAAGCTTTGGAGGCTGAATTAGACCATATACAATGCTAGGTGCTTACCCCCGTAAAAAAATAAATACAATGCTAGATCCTTCACGCAAGTGCTTAAGAGCACCTCCAACGCATCGATCCATTTTGTCCTTGCGTGTTCGTTTGTGTCGGCGCGGATAGAAAAATCTGCCTAACGCGTCGACTCAAACGGACGCGCGTTCGCTTTTCGTCCACCTGTCAACCAATTTCCGATTCATTTAGCCTCATTTGCGTCAACGCGGACAGGTGACGGATGCGCGCTTCGCCCGCCTACTCCTCCCTCTAACCCGCCAGTTGGTGGCACACTAGCCATCCTCTTCCACAGCAAACCCTCGCCCGCCTCCTCCGTCGCTGATGCCGCCGCCCATTTTTTCTGATGCCTCTGCCAGCTGCCGGTGCCCAAAACATCCTCCCCGTGCGACGCCGCCACCTCCCACGTCGCCGCCATCGACGTCGACCAGCTTCCCATCCCCACTCCCCTGACATAGCCGCGACCAAAAAGCCGCCTCGCCGCGCCCGACCAGCTCCTTCATCCTCACATCGGCACGCTCGTTGGACGCCGCCTGGGCAGGTTGCTGGTCCGTGGGCGGCGCGACTCCCTTCGCCGGCCGTCTCCTTCATCGACGCCCGTAAGTTGTTCGACAGTTTGCCAATGTACAAAATGGACTCCGCCGACGAGTTCTTTTTCCACAATTTTCTTTGCGACTCCGACGATTCCTTGTCCGATGATGAGGAGGAGATCTTGGCTGCCGTGTTGGTCCATCACCACATCAATAGCCAGTGGCCATTGTTCTGTGGCTTCATTTCGGGGCACCTTTCGGCGTTAAATCGCAACTGAGAGAGCGGGCATTTCCTTCTTTGGAAGGACTACTTTGACACAACGAACCCGGTGTTCAAACATCAGAAATTTTGCCACCATTTTCGTATGAGTAGGCATCTTTTCAACCACATTAGAGAGGGGGTGGTCGGCTACGATGACTATTTCGAGTGCAAAGAGGACGCCGTTGGAAAGATTGGCTTCTCCTCTTACCAAAAATGCACTGCATCCATCTGAATGCTTGCATACGGAGTGCCCGGTGATCTCATTGACGAGTACGTCCGTATGAGAGAGTCTACATGCCTAGACTCATTGTACAAGTTTTGCAGGGCTGTTATTGTTGTGTTTGGCCCTGAGTACTTGAGAAGTCGACTCCTGAAGATAATGTCCGCTTGTTGGCAATGAATGCCAGCAGAGGCTTTCCAGGGATGCTTGGCAGTATAGACTGCATGCACTAGGAATGGAAG
This sequence comes from Secale cereale, assembly GCA_902687465.1. Taxonomy (NCBI): domain Eukaryota; kingdom Viridiplantae; phylum Streptophyta; class Magnoliopsida; order Poales; family Poaceae; genus Secale; species Secale cereale. The sequence continues at coordinate 621,757,334 of LR738710.1, read as the reverse complement.
AACCGCCATTCTGCTTGGCAAGGGCAGTATAAGGGCCATGTCAGGGTTTGCACTTTCATACTTGAGGCCGCGGCATCTCAAGATCTCAAGATCTCGCACTCTTTCTTTGGCATGGCCGGATCATACAATGATATCAACATGCTTGAGCGCTCGTCGGTGTTTGCTAGGCTTGCCGAAGGCAACAACCCACCGGTTAAATTTACCATCAACAGCCACAACTACGACAAAGGATACTACCTGGTGACGGTATATATCCTCAATGGACCAGTATTGTGAAGACAATCCCCAACTCTGTCGGAGAGAGAGGAAAAGATTTTCCTAAGAGCAAGAGAGTGCTAGGAAGGACGTCGAGCGCGCCTTTCGTGTTTTGCAATCTCGATGGGGCATCGTTCGGTATCCTGCTAAGACTTGGAGCACGAAGAAATTGTGGGAGGTGATGACTGCTTGTGTGATCATGCACAATATGATCGTAGAAGATGAGCGTCCGGAACATACCTACGATCAAGGGTTTCAGTTTTAGGGTGAGAATATTGTGCCTAAGCATGTAGGAGCGGCAACGTTTGAACAATTCACCCAATTTCATCACGACATGCGTGATTGGAAAACTCACATGCAACTGCAAAATGATTTGGTTGAGTATATGTGGGCTCATGTTGTCAACCAATAGATGTATCTTTTTTATTCGGCTTGCAAAACTATGTAAGACTATTTTACTTTTATTCGGCTTGTAAAACTATGTTATTTATTTGATTGAAACTATGCTATATATGCTTGCATGTGAAATAATGCAAAATTTGATGCAAAATTTGTTGAAAAAGGCGGTCAGCCGGCCACGTCGGTATATATGGGTCGGCGCGTTGGGCGCACCACCGACCTAAATCTCAAACTGGACGGACGCCGAACGAGCGGTCGATCCAAACGGATAAAAAACAAACAAAAGCGTCATCCGTTTGGGTCGGCACGTTGAAATTACTCTAAAAAAGAGAATATTGATTTGTCACTAAGCGCCTCTCTAAAATTAGCTTTGCACAATGATAACAAGCCTATACAGATGCTTAAATGAAGCAGACGCAGAAAGAAAAGGTGCGGTTACTTTCCCAAGCACCGACCAGGCACCGAAGCAAACTTAGGCACCTGCTTACTTTCATAAGCACAGGGTGCCTCTGATGTAAGGGGAAATACGGATTTTTTTTTCTCTAGCACCTGTCTTAAGCACCTGCATCCTTATGTGCACTCATGAAGGGCATCGTGTATAAGCTTCATCAGTGGTGTAGTGACCCAGTTATAACTCAGTCTGACTGCTCTGCAGCGCTCAATGCCATATCTAATCATGGTATGGACAGGCCTTGCAACAGATACTTCATCTCGGAAATTCAATGATCACTGGAAGGCCGTGAGTTTATATTTCAAAAAGTTGAATCTGAACAAAATAGAGTCGCCAACTCTCTGGCAAATTTTGGGAGAGTGAAGACACACTGTTTGTTGGTTGCGTGAACCACCATATTGTATTTTGTTAACTCCTGATAGCTCAATGTAAACTTGGAAATTCGCATGGGGCACACAGGTACTCACCTAACCAAATCTTCCCGGCCACCCGATTGACTCGTAATTCGTGAAGTAGTTGTATGCCGCACGAGGGTACAGTAAGTTTTCAGTTTTAATCCTTGAAATTTACGATTTTGCATCTGAAACTTTTGCTTTTCTTGGTCGCTCGTATCAAGTTTAAGAGTTGAAACTTTAAGCTATTTATTTTGTACAACTTTTTTTTATTTTTCCGGTCGCTCGCCAAAATATATTCAAAATGGATCTTATTTATTTTGTACATTTTTTGTATTTTGTCGATCACTCGTCAAAATATATTTAAAACGGATCTTATTTGAAAGCATTTGTCACGAGAAACACGAATACGAAAACATAATTTAGTTTAGACTTTTCATTCAAAAATTATGAAAGATTGAAAATTGGAGGCCAAAAGAAAAGGCACACGCAAGAGACTTGGTGCTCCTACACCCGTGTGCCACAAATCATATTGCAACGTAACTCTCCTATCATAGAGGAATAAAACTAAGAATTGAAAGATCATGAATGTCACCTGGAGGGGGTAAATAGACGCTTCAAAATAATTATGGCTTAAGCTTGAACAAACGCGAAATAAAACTAGCGTTTAATGTTTCAAGCACAAAACCTAAATTGACTAGGATCAATTATGTGCACCAACTTATGCTAAGTAAGATAAACAATTAAGTGATAACAAGATATATAACATGAAACACTATGACTATGACAAAGTAAAGTGCATAAGTAAAGGGTTCGGTAAGAGATAACCGAGGCATGCGGAGACGACGATGTATCTTGAAGTTCACACCCTTGCGGATGATAATCTCCGTTTGGAGCGGTGTGGAGGCACAATGCTCCCCAAAATGACATAGGGCCACTATAATCTCCTCACGCCTTTGCACAATGCAAGATGTCGTGATTCCACTAAGGGCCCTTGAGGGCGGGCATTGTACCTATAAAAATATCAACCCTTGGGGGCGGTCACCGACCCCGTACACTTTGGCAACCCATGGGGGCGGCCACCGGAACCCGTACAAATTGCTCGGGGGCAATTTTCACAATCTAGTTGGAGTCCCCTATGCTTACCCGGAGCTTTACACCACAATGATTAAACTCCGAAGCACCACCAAACGTCTTAGGCACCCAAGCACCCAAGAGAAACAAACTCTAGGGCACCAAGCACCCCAAGAGTAATAAGCTTCTCAACTTTCACCTCCACGTATCACCGTGGAGAACTCAAACCGATGCACCTAATGCAATGGCAAGAATACATAAGGTGGCCAAGTCCCTCACTCCCAAATCCCACGAAAGCAACAAAAGCTATGGAGGAATATGAGAGGAAGAACAATAAGAACAAGAAGAACTCCAAGATCATGATCCAAGGGGTTCCCCTCACATAGAGGAGAAAGTGATCAGTGGAAATGTAGATCTAGATCTCCTTTGTATTTTCCCTTAAGAACTAGTAAGAATCATTTGAGCGATTGAGAGATGGCAAGCTTACAGAGGGTCAACAATGGGGGAAAACACGAGCTCAAGGGATGAGAACCATTGGGGAAGAAGACCCCCTTTTATAGATGGAGATAAATCCAACCGTTATGCCCACAACCCACACACAAGCAGTACTACTGCTCTGGGAGCTGTACTACCGCTTAGTCTATAGTTCCAGTAGTAGCAGTGCAATAGCAAAAAGCATCAAGGCGGTTGTGCCGTCGAAGCAGTACTACCACTCATCTCACCGGTACTACCGCCGAGGTTGCAGTACTAAAGGACTTCGGTACTAGTGGTGAGGAGGACGACAATACAGCCTTATGCGGTACTACCACGCCCTACTACCGCTTTATTTCCGCTAAGTGAAAAAGGATACATAAGCAAAAATATAAGCAGAGATTCCTACGGTAGTAGAAGGCCGGAACTACCGCGCAAGCGGTACTACCGCTGAGGTGGTAAAGCATTCGCAAACCCAAGAATAAGCGGAAGTGACGGCGACACATGAACCGTGGAAGTACCGCGCAAGTGGTACTACCGCTAGAGAGCCGCAAAATAGCCCAAGCAAAACAAATGGATGCAAGAAAACCAGAACTGCCATAACTTCTGCAAATGAGCTCCGAATTCAGCAAACTCAAGCTTGCTGGATAGATGACGACACATACTATCCAATGATATAGAGATGTGAGACATCTATGAACGAAGAACCGATAAAAAGCTCCAACATCAAAAACATCATAGAAGATGCATATGAATTTTGTTTTTGATGAACTCGAGCTTGTCATTAAGATGACCATAAGCTCCGAATATCACAAGGAGAAAAATCAAACAAGAACCAAAAAAAATTAAGCAAAGATGCAAAGGGTTGATCTCTCAATGAACGATACGATCAAGCTACTCACTCAAGAACCCCCCTTGATAGTATGACAATCGATCCTATAACCTGGTCTCCCAACTAACACCATGAGACGGATAAAATAATAATCCTATCAAGGGCAGATTGTTGCCTTGCACATAGTCCACTTGAGCTAGATGATGACGATCTTGACTTCCTCAAGTTAGACACCTTTCTTGATTGTGTTGGCTTGATGAAGACTTGTTGATTGCTCCCCCATACTCCACTATGGGTGAGACACTCTTCGACACATCTTCACAAGTCCATTGTCACCACAATGGAAGAAAAGCTTCAACCATGTGATCCCTTCATGATGCTCTTCTTGAACTTGCACACCGCAACCATGGGATCACTTGACCCCTCTCGGTACATCTTCTGCGTTTTGCGTGTTGATCAACTTGATTCTCTTTTTGACTTAGTCTTGATCAACCTTGTATCATGTCTTCTTCATGACCAATCTTTGGATAATTCCTTGAATAGCACCTTGGTCATCACAAAATCTCCTTGAAATCAACAAATGGACTCCAAGAAATGCCTATGGGCAAACCCTTCAAATATAATGCAAGGCAACCATTAGTCCACATGGAATGTCATCAATTACCAAAACCACACATGGGGGCACGATGCTCTCTCAACAGTGTTCTCTCACGAAAAAGAGATGGATGTGCAATCGCCTCTCTTCACTTGCAATACTAGGTATATAGTGGAGGAAACAGGATCCGATACTGATGGGATAGTGTTTTTCCCAATTCACTTTCTATATTTTTAAAACAAATACAAATATGGATGTTGCCGGATACAGATGTGGGATGAGTTTTACTCGGGTATGGATACACATCGCATGTTTACTTGATTCGAAATGGATACATATAACGACATATCTATACCTAATATTAAAGAGAGGATTGTTTCTCCACCTTTTTTGGTCAGCCTTGGTACGAAGTCCTGAGCTTTGGTTGTGTCCGAGCTGGGCCACTTTGGGCCTTGGTACATCGCATCCCAACCCCCATTTTGGGCCTCTGCCTAGACTTGCACAAGAACCATAATGTTCTTATGCAAAAAAAAATGGTGCCGATTGCAAGGATCGAAACATGTGCTTCGCTCGTATCAAGTTTCAGAGTTGAAACTTTAAGCTATTTTTTCAATATTTTTATTTTGCCGGTCACTCATCAAAATATATTCAAAATGGATCTAATTTATTTTGTATTTTTTTAATTTTCTCTGTTAGTCGTCAAAATATAGTCAAAATGGATCTTATTTGAAAGTCCTAGCCACGAGAAACACGAATACGAAAACAAAATTTAGTTTAGACTTTTCATTCAGAAAATATGAAAGTTTGAAAATCGGAGGCCAAAAGTAAAAGCACACGCGGGGGACTTGGTGCTCCTACACCTGTGTGCCACAAATTCCTCCTGATGTAACCCTCCTATCATAGAGGAATAAAACTAACATTGTTCTCTCACAAAAAAAGAGATGGATGTCCAATCACCTCTCTTCACTTGCAATACTAGGTATATAGTGGTGGAAACGGGATGGGATACTGATAGGATAGTGCTCTTCACTGTTCAGTTTCTATATTTTTAGAACAAGTACAAATATGGATGTTGCCAGATATAGATCTGGGATGAGTTTTACTTGGGTATGGATACACATCGCATGTTTACTTGATTTGAAATAGATACAAATAGCATCATATCTAGACCTAATATTAAAGGGATGATTGTTTCTCCATGTTATTTGATCAGCCTTGGTACGACGTCCCGAGCTTTGGTTCGTTGTGTCCAAGCATGGGCCACTTTGGGCCTTGGTACGTCTGTTGGGGAACGTTGCATGGGAAACAAAATTTTTTCCTACGCTCACCAAGATCAATCTAGGAGATGCATCTACGAGGGGAGAGTTGGATCCACATACCCTTGTAGATCGCTAAGCGGAAGCGTTCAAGAACGCGGTTGATGGAGTCGTACTCGCCGCGATTCAGATCGCCGAAGATCCTAGCACCGAAGCAACGGTGCCTCCGCGTTCTTCACACGTACAGCTCGGGGACGTCTCCTCCTTCTTGATCCAGCAAGGGGAAGAGGAGAGGTTGATGGAGACACCGGCAGCACGACGGCGTGGTGGAGATGGTGGTGGAGGATTCCAGCAGGGCTTCGCCAAGCACTGCGGAGTTCACGAAGATGGATGTGGGAGAGGGAGGGCAGCGCCGAGGCACGAACGTGTGTGGCTGCCCTCCCTCTGCCTCTCTTTATATAGGGGGAG
>LR738710.1:621707108-621750874 GCA_902687465.1 Secale cereale | reverse complement strand
GCCGGGGGGGGGGGGGGTGCACAGCCCTATGAGGGCTGTTGTGTTCCCCCTTTGTGGCCCATTAGGCCCGAAACTCCTTCCGGGACGCCAGAAACCCCTTTCGGTCATCCGCCGACTTCCCGGTGCTCCCCGGAACACTTCCGGACTCCGATCACTCTCATCCTATATATCAATCTTCGTCCCCGGACCATTCTGGAGACCCTCGTCACGTCCGGGATCTCATCCGGGACTCCGAACAACCTTCGGTAACCATGCACTGTTCTCACTAACAACCCTAGCGTCACCGAACCTTAAGTGTGTAGACCCTACGGGTTCGGAAACTATGCAGACATGACCGAGACACTCCCAGGTCAATAACCAATAGCGGGATCTGGATACCCATATTGGTTCCCACACGTTCCTCGATGATCTCATCGGATGAACCACGATGTCAAGGATTCAGGCAATCCCGTATACAGTTCCCTTTGTCTCGTCGGTATGTTACTTGCCCGAGATTCGATCGTCGGTATCTCTATACCTAGTTCAATCTCGTTACCGGCAAGTCTCTTTACTCGTTCCGTAATACATAATCCCGTGACCAACTACTTAGTCACTTTGAGCTCATTGAGATGACGTATTACCGAGTGGGCCCGGAGATACCTCTCCGTCACACGGAGTGACAAATCCCAGTCTCGATCCATGTCAACTCAACAGACACCTTCGGAGATACCTGTAGAGTACCTTTATAGTCACCCAGTTACGTTGCGACGTTTGGCACACACAAAGCACTCCTACGGTGTCAGTGAGTTACATGATCTCATGGTCATAGGAACTTATACTTGACATGCAGAAAACTATAGCGATAACTGATACGATCAAAAGCTATGTTTAACGTTTGGGTCTCGTCCATCACATCATTCTCCTAATGATGTGATCCCGTTATCAAATGACAACTCATGTCTATGACCTGGAAAGCGCGGTCATCTTTGATCAACGAGCTAGTCCTGAAGAGGCTTACTAGGGACACAAAGTTTGTCTATTTATCCACACATGTATTTGAGTTTCCAATCAATACAATTATAGCATGGATAATAAACGATTATCATGAACAAGGAAATATAATAATAACTCTTTTATTATTGCCTCTAGGGCATATTTCCAACAGTCTCCCACTTGCACTAGATTCAATAATCTAGCATTACAAGGTAATGAATCTAACACCCATAGAGTCTTGGTGTTGATCATGCTTAGCCCGTGGAAGAGGCTTAGTCAACGGATCTGCAACATTCAAATCCGTGTGTACTTTGCAAATGCTTATGTCCTCCTCCTTGACTGAATCGCGGATGGAATTGAAGCGTCGCTTTATGTGTCTGGTCCTCTTGTGAAACCTTGGTTCCTTGGCTAGAGCAATGGCACCAGTGTTGTCACAAAACAGAGTCATTGGGTTTAGTGCACTAGGCACAACTCCAAGATCTGTCATGAACTCCTTCATCCAGACACCTTCCTTTGCCGCCTCCGAGGCAGCTATGTACTCCGCTTCGCATGTAGAATCGGCTACCACGCTTTGCTTGGAACTGCACCAGCTTACCGCTCCCCCGTTGAGAATATATACGTATCCGGTTTGAGACTTAGAGTCATCCGGATCAGTGTCAAAGCTTGCATCGACGTAACCCTTTACGACGAGCTCTTGATCACCTCCATAAACGAGAAACATTTCCTTAGTCCTTTTCAGGTACTTTAGGATATTCTTGACCACTATCCAGTGATCCATACCAGGATTACTTTGAAACCTTCCGGCCATACTTATGGCAAGGCTGACATCTGGTCTTGTGCACAGCATTGCATACATGATAGAGCCTATGGCTGAAGCATAGGGGACGACACTCATCTTTTCTCTATCTTCCGCAGTCACTGGGCATTGAGTCTTACTCAACTTTGTACCTTGCAATACCGGCAAGAACCCCTTCTTGGATTGATCCATTTTGAACTTCTTCAAAACTTTGTCAAGGTATGTACTTTGTGAAAGTCCTATCAAGCGTCTTGATCTATCTCTATAGATCTTGATGCCCAATATGAAAGCAGCTTCACCGAGATCCTTCATCGAAAAACTCTTGTTCAAATACCCCTTCACGCTATCCAAAAATTCTATATTGTTTCCAATCAGCAATATGTCATCCACATATAATATTAGAAACGCTATAGAGCTCCCACTCACTTTCTTGTAAATACAAGCTTCTCCGTAAACTTGTACAAACCCAAATGCTTTGATCACCTCATCAAAGCGAAGATTCCAACTCCGAGATGCTTGCACCAGCCCATAAATGGAACGCTGAAGCTTGCATACTTTGTCAGCATTCTCTGGATCGACAAAACCTTCCGGTTGTATCATATACAACTCTTCCTTAAGAAAACCGTTAAGGAACGCTGTTTTGACATCCATCTGCCAAATTTCATAATCGAAATATGCAGCTATCGCCAACATGATTCGGACGGATTTAAGCATCGCTACGGGTGAGAAAGTCTCATCGTAGTCAATTCCTTGAACTTGTGAAAAACCCTTTGCCACAAGTCGAGCTTTATACACGGTGACATTACCGTCAGCGTCCGTCTTCCTCTTAAAAATCCATTTATTCTGAATGGCCTTCCGCCCTTCAGGTAATACTTCCAAAGTCCATACTTTGTTTTCATACATGGATCCCATCTCGGATTTCATGGCCTCTAACCATTTGTCGGAATCCGGGCCCACCATCGCTTCTCCATAGCTCGTAGGTTCACCGTTGTCTAACAACATGACCTCCAAGACAGGGTTACCATACCACTCAGGTGCAGTGCGTACCCTTGTCGACCTACGAGGTTCGGTAGTAACTTGATCAGAAGCTTCTTGATCATCATCATTGGCTTCCTCTTCAACCGCTGCAGACTCCACAAAAACATCTTTCTGTGCTGCGCAACTCTCTGGTTGAAGCAGAGGTTCAATAACCTCATCAAGTTCTACCTTCCTCCCACTCAATTCTTTCGAGAGAAACTCTTTCTCGAGAAAGGACCCGTTCTTAGCGACAAACACTTTGCCTTCGGATCTGAGATAGAAGGTGTACCCAACAGTTTCTTTTGGGTATCCTATGAAGACACATTTGTCCGCTTTGGGTTCGAGCTTTTCTGGCTGAAGCCTTTTGACATAAGCATCGCAACCCCAAACCTTGAGAAAAGACAACTTAGGTTTCTTACCAAACCACAGTTCATACGGTGTTGTCTCAACGGACTTAGATGGAGCCCTATTTAAAGTGAATGCAGCTGTCTCTAACGCATATCCCCAGAACGATAGTGGCAAATCGGCAAGAGACATCATAGAACGTACCATATCTAATAGGGTTCGATTACGACGTTCGGACACACCATTACGCTGTGGTGTTCCAGGTGGCGTCAACTGTGAAACAATTCCACATTTTCTTAAGTGATTGCCAAACTCATAACTCAGATATTCTCCCCCTCGATCAGATCGTAGGAACTTGATCTTCTTGTTACGATGATTCTCAACTTCACTCTGAAATTGCTTGAACTTTTCAAAAGTTTCAGACTTATGCTTCATTAAGTAAATATACCCATATCTACTTAAGTCATCAGTGAAGGTGAGAAAATAACGATATCCACCGCGCGCCGTGACACTCATCGGACCACACACATCAGTATGTATGATTTCCAATAAGTCACTTGCCCGTTCCATTGTCCCTGAAAACGGGGTCCTTGTCATCTTGCCCATGAGGCACGGCTCGCATGTGTCAAGTGATTCAAAATCAAGAGACTCCAAAAGTCCATCAGCATGGAGCTTCCTCATGCGTTTCACGCCGATATGACCCAGACGGCAGTGCCACAAGAAAGTGGTATTATTGTTATCAACTCTACATCTTTTGGCATCAATGTTATGAACATGTGTATCATCACTATCGAGATTCAATAAGAATAAACCCCCTACTTCGGGTGCATGACCATAAAAGATATTACCCATATAAATAGAACAACCTTTATTCTCTGATTTAAATGAGTAACCGTCTCGCAATAAACAAGATCCAGATATAATGTTCATGCTCAACGCAGGCACTAAATAACAATTATTCAGGTTCATAACTAATCCCGATGGTAATCGAAGAGCGAGCGTGCCGACGGCGATCACATCAACCTTGGAACCATTCCCCACGCGCATCGTCACTTCGTCCTTCGCCAGCCTCCGTTTATTCCGTAGTTCCTGTTTAGAGTTGCAAATGTGAGCAACCAAACCGGTATCAAATACCCAGGCACTACAACGAGAGTTGGTGAGGTACACATCAATAACATGTATATCATATATACCTTGCTTGTTGTTGTTGTTGGCCCCCTTCTTGTCTGCCAGATACTTGGGGCAGTTCCGCTTCCAGTGGCCGTTCCCCTTGCAATAGAAACACTCAGTCTCTGGCTTGGGCCCAGCCTTGGGTTTCTTCACTGGATGAGCAACTGCCTTGCCACCCTTCTTAGAGTTACCCTTCTTGCCCTTGCCATTTTTCTTGAAACTGGTGGTTTTATTGACCATCAACACTTGATACTCCTTCTGGATGTCTGCCTCAGCGACTTTCAGCATTGAAAACAGCTCGGCGATGGACTTGTTCATCCCTTGCATGTTGTACTGCTGCACGAAGCTCTTGTAGCTAGGTGGGAGTGATTGGAGAATTCTGTCAATGATAGCCTCCTCCGGGAACACAAGTCCCAGATCAGCTATGCGGGTATAGTACCCAGACATCTTCAGTAAGTGCTCACTGACAGACGAATTCTCCTCCATCTTGCAAGCAAAGAATTTATCGGTGGTCTCATACCTCTCGATCTTAGCATTCTTTTCAAAGATGAACTTCAACTCCTGGAACATTTCATATGCTCCATGACGTTCAAAACGTCTTTGAAGTCCTCCTTCCAAGCTATACAACATGGCACACTGTACGACTGAGTAGTCATCCGAGCGCGTCTGCCAGGCGTTCATAACGTCCACAGAGGCCGGAGCGGGGGGTTCACCTAGCGGTGCACTTAGGACATAAACCTTTTGGGCAGCTGTGAGGATGATCCTCAGATTGCGGAGCCAGTCCACAAAGTTGCTCCCATCATCTTTCAGTTTAGATTTCTCTAGGAACGCATTAAAATTCAGGGGAGCTACTGCGCGAGCCATCTACAACAAAAGATTTGCAAAGACATTTTAGACTATTGTTCATGATAAGTGAGTTATTACCTAATCAAATTATTTATAACTCCCACTCAAATTGACATCCCTCTGGTTAGTAGAGCGTGACATGATCCAGATCCACCAACCCAAGTCCGATCATCACGTGAGATGAGGTGGTGTCAATGGTGAACATCTACATGTTGATCATATCTACTATATGACTCATGCTCGACCTTTCGGTCTTCCGTGTTCCGAGGCCATGTCTGTACATGCTAGGCTCGTCAAGTCTAACCCGAGTGTTCTGCATGTGCAAATCTGGCTTGCACCCGTTGTATGCGAACGTAGAGTCTATCACACCCGATCATCACGTGGTGCTTCGAAACGACGAACCTTCGCAACGGCGCACACTCGGGGGGAACACAATTTTATCTTGAAATTTTTAGTGAGGGATCATCTTATAATGCTACCGTCGTCCTAAGCAAAATAAGATGCATAAAAGGATTAACATCACATGCAAATCATAAGTGACATGATATGGCCATCAACTCGTGCTTTTGATCTCCATCTCCAAAGCACCGGCATGATCTCCATCGTCACCGGCGCCACACCATGATCCCCATCATCATGATCTCCATCATCGTGTCGCCATCGGGGTTGTCGCGCGCCCACCATGCTCTTACTACTATTGCTACCGTTTAGCGATAAAGTAAAGCATTACAAAGCGCTTAATGATTGACACGCAGGTCATACAAAAATTAAAGACAACCCTATGGCTCCTGCCGGTTGCCGTATACATCGACATGCAAGTCGATATTAACTATTACATACATCAAATATATCTCATCATGTCATTGGCCATATCATATCACATACATACCCTGCAAAAACAAGTTAGACGTCCTCTAATTTGTTGTTGCATGTTTTACGTGGCTGCTATGGGTATCTAGCAAGAACGCTTCTTACCTACGCAAAGCCACAACGGTGATATTTAAGTTGCTATTTAACCTTCTACAAGGACCGCCTTGTTCTATTCCGATTCAACTAAGATAGGAGAGACAGACACCCGCCAGCCATCTTATGCAACAAAAGTCACATGTCTGTCGATGGAACCGGTCTCATGTACGTGGACATGTAAAGTTGGTCCGGGCCGCTTCATCCCATAATACCGCTGAATCAAAAAAGACTAAGGAGGGAAGCAATCTAAACATCAACGTCCACAAACCCTTTTGTGTTCTACTCGTGAAAGCATCTACGCAAGATCCTAGCTCATGATGCCACTGTTGGGGAACGTTGCATGGGAAACAAAATTTTTTCCTACGCTCACCAAGATCAATCTAGGAGATGCATCTACGAGGGGAGAGTTGGATCCACATACCCTTGTAGATCGCTAAGCGGAAGCGTTCAAGAACGCGGTTGATGGAGTCGTACTCGCCGCGATTCAGATCGCCGAAGATCCTAGCACCGAAGCAACGGTGCCTCCGCGTTCTTCACACGTACAGCTCGGGGACGTCTCCTCCTTCTTGATCCAGCAAGGGGAAGAGGAGAGGTTGATGGAGACACCGGCAGCACGACGGCGTGGTGGAGATGGTGGTGGAGGATTCCAGCAGGGCTTCGCCAAGCACTGCGGAGTTCACGAAGATGGATGTGGGAGAGGGAGGGCAGCGCCGAGGCACGAACGTGTGTGGCTGCCCTCCCTCTGCCTCTCTTTATATAGGGGGAGTAGAGGGGAGGGGGCGCCCTAGGGTTTACCCCTAGGGGCGGAGGCCAAGTGGAGATGGGGGGGGCGGCGGCCAGGGCTGCGGCCAGGGTTAGGGCTCCCCCCCCCCCAGGCGCCTTGCCCCCCAAGCTAGGGGGTGCGGCAGCCCTAGGAGGGGCCAGCCCCCCTTGCGCATGAGGAGAGGGCCCAGGGGGGGGGGCGCACAGCCCTATGAGGGCTGTTGTGTTCCCCCTTTGTGGCCCATTAGGCCCGAAACTCCTTCCGGGACCCCCGAAACCCCTTTCGGTCATCCGCCGACTTCCCGGTGCTCCCCGGAACACTTCCGGACTCCGATCACTCTCATCCTATATATCAATCTTCGTCCCCGAACCATTCCGGAGACCCTCGTCACGTCCGGGATCTCATCCGGGACTCCGAACAACCTTCGGTAACCATGCACTGTTCTCACTAACAACCCTAGCGTCACCGAACCTTAAGTGTGTAGACCCTACGGGTTCGGAAATTATGCAGACATGACCGAGACACTCCCAGGTCAATAACCAATAGCGGGATCTGGATACCCATATTGGTTCCCACACGTTCCTCGATGATCTCATCGGATGAACCACGATGTCAAGGATTCAGGCAATCCCGTATACAGTTCCCTTTGTCTCGTCGGTATGTTACTTGCCCGAGATTCGATCGTCGGTATCTCTATACCTAGTTCAATCTCGTTACCGGCAAGTCTCTTTACTCGTTCCGTAATACATAATCCTGTGACCAACTACTTAGTAACTTTGAGCTCATTGAGATGACGTATTACCGAGTGGGCCCGGAGATACCTCTCCGTCACACGGAGTGACAAATCCCAGTCTCGATCCATGTCAACTCAACAGACACCTTCGGAGATACCTGTAGAGTACCTTTATAGTCACCCAGTTACGTTGCGACGTTTGGCACACACAAAGCACTCCTACGGTGTCAGTGAGTTACATGATCTCATGGTCATAGGAACTTATACTTGACATGCAGAAAACTATAGCGATAACTGATACGATCAAAAGCTATGTTTAACGTTTGGGTCTCGTCCATCACATCATTCTCCTAATGATGTGATCCCGTTATCAAATGACAACTCATGTCTATGACCTGGAAACCGCGGTCATCTTTGATCAACGAGCTAGTCCTGAAGAGGCTTACTAGGGACACAAAGTTTGTCTATTTATCCACACATGTATTTGAGTTTCCAATCAATACAATTATAGCATGGATAATAAACGATTATCATGAACAAGGAAATATAATAATAACTCTTTTATTATTGCCTCTAGGGCATATTTCCAACAACGTCCCGTCTGACCCCCACTTTGGGCCTCTGCCCAGACCTGCCACAAGAACTAGAATTGTCTTCTACAAAAAAAGATTAAAAGGATTGATGCTAGTTCACGGATTGAATCAAGGATGCGGCCTCCAGTGTTTTGACAACCAACCATATAGCCTCACAAGAGTTCATGTTTGAGAACACTTTGTTTACCTGTAGTTTTGTTCCATTGCGACCAGCCATCACTTTCTTATCGTGTGAGACACGAACACACACATAGCCATGTCTGACTCCTACTTCTTTCATTCACAATAATCCATACTCTAAGATGCCACCTACCATTGGACGCCGCCATCATCTCTGATGCATTGGAGCTCTGTTGGGTAAGCCTTTGAGCCATCGGAGTCGTATTGAGCAGAAAAATCCATTCAGCTAAGAGGAGTTCAAATCATACACCGTGTATGACAAAATTAGCCGTTCAATCTACACCAAACATCGCAAGCCTACATCATCCTCAACGAGAAAAATTTCATTTACTCTCACCCCTATATTCATCAAAATGCTGGCAACCTTCTAGACATTGTCGCTCGTCCTATTGTTATCGTTGGTTACACACATTATGATATGTGTCATCCACGAATGTGAACTGGAATTTTCCAACTCCTGATGACCCTCAACCGTAAGGGATCTGTTGCAGCGTTTTCGATAAGTAAGAGTGTCGAACCCAACGAGGAGCAGAAGGTATTGATAAGCGATTCTGAGCAAGAAATTACTGCAAGCACTGAAAGATAACTTTTAGGGGTTTTCTCGATATAAGCAACAGGAATGTAATGGCAAGTAATGTAAAAGGT
Source organism: Secale cereale (assembly GCA_902687465.1). Classification (NCBI taxonomy): domain Eukaryota; kingdom Viridiplantae; phylum Streptophyta; class Magnoliopsida; order Poales; family Poaceae; genus Secale; species Secale cereale. The sequence continues at coordinate 621,741,848 of LR738710.1, read as the reverse complement.
ACTGAAAGTAACAAGTGGCCCAATCCTTTCTTAGCAAAGGAGAGGCCTAGCAACTGAACTTATAAAGACTAAAGCGTTCTTGAGGACACACGGGAGAGGTAGTCATGTGCTTTCGTCATATTCTGTATCGATACTATGTTATGTGTTGATAAGTGTTGGTGGGTGGATCTATGCTAGTGCACTCTCTAGACTAAGATGAATGCACTCTTATGATTAAACACCTTGCAAGCATCCGCAAATACAAGATAGAATTTAAGGCAAAAGCCTAACCATAGCAATACGATCGAGGATCCATTATTCCCTTATGCAAAAGCGTGCAAACTGGGGTTCAGGTTTCTGTCACTCCGGCAACCCACCATAAGCATTCTTTATGCACAATGTATTCCCCTAGGTCCTTAATAAGGCGAAGTGTTGGGTGTTCGACTCACACAACACCACTAGTTGAATGACAACACAACTTAAATATCAAACAACACATATTACTTCAACAGCATATGACTACTAACAACAAGACTTTCCCCATGTCCTCAAGAACTAAGGTAACTACTCGCAAGACATAAAAGAGATCATGATCAGAGGGGATAAATATGTGATAAACAATCTGGACATAATAATATTTCTCCAACAAAACTCAATAGCATTCACCACAAAGTAGTAATCAACACCGATGGAGTAGAGAGGATAGGTAGTACAAGTTACAACACGAGTTGCGATGGAAAGATGAGATTTGGATGAAGATGGAGATGGTGCTGATGTTGGGGATGATTTTGATGATGATCTCGATGATGCCCGTGATGATGGTGATGACGATGGCAACGATCTCCCCTTCCGGGAGGTGATCTCCCTGGCGGAATCTGCCCGCCGGAGATGCCCTTTTCTTCTCTGTAGGTTTCCGCCTCGAAGCGGCGGCGGAACTCCGAAAAAAGTCCCGTGCCTAGGGTTTTCGGGAGACGGAGAGCATATATGCAAAAGGGGGCGGCCAGAGGTGGGCCAGGGGCTCCAGGCGCCCCCCCCCCCCCGGCGCGGCCAGGGGGGGGGGCGCCCCTAGGCCGCCTGGGCACCCTGTGGCCCCCCTCCGACTCCCCTTTTGCGTGTCTTCGTTATTCTTCTGAAAAACACGTCCCGTCAATTTTCAGGTAATTTGGAGGTGTTCTTCTTCAGCAACTTAGTATCCACTTTTTCCTGCTGAATCCTGCGTCTGCTGTTTCGGCATCGGAAAGTTGCAAACTGTGTAAAATAGACCAAAACAACATAAGAACATCATCATAACGTGGAATATATCAATGAATAAGGATAAATTATAATACAAAATAGTGATGCATTTTGGACGTATCAACACCCCAAGCTTAGACCTCGCTTGTCCCCAAGCGAAAATGAACTCGGTAAACCTGTCCACAAGTTTAGAGAGTGAAGTGTCGATAAATAGAATACGGACAAGAAGCATCATAGTCTCTTCACCAACTCAAATATCCTCAGCAACAATCTTCAACTCATAAGGCTTTTATGAGAGAGTGTCAACACTTATCTTCGAAAGTAGGACCAATAGAAACTCATTATATCATGGCAAACATGTCCTTTGGTCAAGGAACAACAAATAATTTAACTTTTGCTTTTAATGGGATTAAATTGAAGCTATTTGAAATAACAAGTTAATAAGCAAGAAGTGAAAGTGTTAACACAAAGGAAGATATTTGTCTTAGCTGGGCATGACAAACAACTTACTTATCAAATGATAATGTCAACAAGAATATGATATGACAAATCTTAATGCAGCTTTATATGCATGAATCCTTATCAACATCAAACGTTTGCTCTCTTTGAGAAATAGAAGGAAGTAGGAATAACTGACTCAACTTAAAATTAAAAGATAGGCCCTGCTCTAGGGTAGTAGGGAAAACTCATGTGCTATCCTCAAATCAAACAGAATGAAAACAATTTTTTTTGAGAGGTGCATGATTTGTCAACGAATGCTAATAGATAACTCAATTGCTTCTTGAACTAGACAAGTTTCGAGGAACGGCTCCCGTATGAGGACGATAACATCCTCTTATTCTCCTTTGTTTATCACTGCCATCTGATTTCTCATGAACAAAGCGTGAAGGAGGGTTTGTTTGTTATATTATTTTTAAGCCGGGCGCACTCAATGCCAGTTCCTGTTCGTATTATGGGTTTGCACATTATACATGCAATCCCGGGGTGAAGCTTGTCCAACTCAAAAAGGTCATGAATTAGCTACTACTTCCTCATGAGCTAAAGCAGAGGCACAAAATAAAAGATTTTGAACATTTAAGGATAACACATAAATTATATACTTTTAGGAGGTGGTAGTGTAGCACCACGAGTAGGTAGGTATGGTGGACTCATATGGAAGGTATTGGCTTAAGGGTATGGATGCACAAGCAGAATTCTGCTTAGTACAGAGTTAGGCTAGCAAAGGTTTTGAGAGAGCAGACAATCGATGATGACTAAGATGCAAAGCAATATAAAGCATGAACATTGAAATAAGCATAACACATCAAGTTGTCTTCCTTGTCAACATAACACTTCAAGTATAATAACATAAAGGTTTTGGCTATGTTGATACTCTAAGAGAATCATGCTTGTTGTTATGACCAAAGCTATGTTTGCCAAGATTAAATAAAGTTTCATAGCCATACCTGACATAAGGTCAATACTCCCCATAAGAATCATCATATAAGGTCGATTGCATGAAGAGAATACCGAGTGCAGCAAAATGGAACCGATAAACTTCTCATTAATATTCCATCATAGACGACTCCACACACACGGATACAATTCTTCACCAAGGGGCGATAGACCTCAATGCACACACCTATCTCATATAATAACTTCCCTAGACATGATACGACTCTACTTGACTCCTGCAAGACACAAGGTAAAAGATAAAGATACCGGGCACTCCCCCAAGCTTGGAACAAGCCAAGGGAATGCCATTACCACGGAGGTTTCACTCATCATCTTTGTTAGCGTTGATCAAGTAGTTCTTGGCGAAACTCTTCCATGGAAGGGGTTCTCCAGTCTCATAGGAGAAGCTCGTCTCCTGGATCCTGCATTCAGCACCCAAACCCATGCGTAGAAACCTTAGTTCATACTCACATTTCTGGTTATGTAGATCGTTAATTTTCCCTTGGAGTTCTATGATTCTGTCTTCAGACGCGGCGATTCTTTCCCACATCTCCTTCATCTCCTTCAGGAAGTAGTTCTTCAGCTCGTTTGTGATGTCAAAGTTAGCTTCGACACCACGCTCGGTCATCTTCTTGTACTTGAAGACTTCCTGCTCCACTTCTTCCAGCCTGGCCTGAACGCTCCCCTCCTTGATAGGTCCCTTCAGATCTTCTTGATGAAGGACGCCTTCCTTCATCTGAACCACCTGAGGGTGCTTCTTCACCTCAGCGAGGTAAGGGTTGATGACGTTGACGACGAACGTGTCCTTGGGGGAACTTGGAGAAGCCATGGCACCTAAATTTAGCTGATAGATTTACTGGCAGAAACAGATCGAAGAGAAAACACGCGAAATCGCAAGATACGTTGCCGGAACAACCCGGGCAAATATATAGGAAAAATTTATGCACAGAAAGGAAGGTAACAGATCAAAGCGGGGTCGGAGACGGGCACTAGGGTGTCCAGGCGGCCTGCCGGCGCGGCCCAGGGGGGGGGGGGGCGCCAGGGGGGCGCCTGGACTCCCTGGTGGTCGTCTCCGGCTCCACTTCGACTCAGAATTTTACTAATTTTTCAAAAACACGTAATACGGAACTTTCATGATGTTTTGAGGTGTTTCCTCACCGTACTACGTACCTTTTCTTTATTCTGCTTCTGCTGGCGTCTGAAACAGGGCTGCAACATGTTCTTCATGGGTTGTTGTGTATATTATATTCACATCAACATCGACGGGGTCTCCTGCTATGTAATGTTTAAGTCTTTGCCCATTCACAACTTGAGGTTTGGTGCCTTCAAAATTATTAATCTTAATTGCACCAGACCGATAAACTTCTTCTATATGAAATGGTCCTTCCCACCTGGAAAGTAGTTTACCTGGAGAAAACCTGAAACGGGATCTAAACAACAAAACTTTATCACCAACATTAAATTCACGTTTCAGAATCTTCCTATCATGCCACCTTTTTACCTTTTCTTTGAACATTTTAGCGCTCTCGTAAGCTTCACTTCTCCATTCATCTAGAGAGGTCAAGTTCATGAGACGCTTCTCACCAGCTAGTTTTGGGTCAGCGTTAAGCTCTCTAACAGCCCGGAAAGCTTTGTGCTCTAGCTCTAGTGGCAAATGGCAAGCCTTGCCATACACCATCTTATAGGGAGACATGCCCATGGGGTTTTTGTAAGCAGTTCTATATGCCCACAAAGCATCTCCCAATTTATTTGACCAATCCTTCCTATTTCTATTTACTGTTTTCTGCAAGATCAACTTAATCTCTCTATTGGTGAGCTCAACTTGCCCACTAGTTTGAGGATGATAAGGTGAAGCAATTCTATGATTAACATCGTATTTAGCCAAAGCTTTTCTAAAAGCTCCGTGCGTGAAGTGTGATCCTCCATCGGTCATGAGGTACCTTGGTACACCAAACCTAGGAAATATTACATCTTTAAGCATTTTCAGGGATGTTTTGTGGTCAGCACTTTCAGTGGGGATTGCTTCAACCCACTTGGTCACATAATTAACAGCTACTAAAATGTGAGTGTACTTGTGCGAAGAAGGAAAAGGACCCATAAAATCGAAACCCCAACAATCGAAAGGTTCAATCACTAGTGAGTAATTCATAGGCATCTCATTCCTTCTACTAATGTTACCAACTCTCTGACATTTATCACAAGCTAAAACATAATTTCTAGCATCTTTAAAGAGAGTAGGCCAATAAAAACCTGATTGAAGAACCTTATGTGCAGTCCTCTCACCGGCGTGATGTCCTCCATAGGGACTATCATGACACCGTCGGAGAATGTCCTTCTGCTCATGTTCCGGAATGCATCTTCTCACGATCCCGTCGGGACCTTCTTTGAAAAGATGTGGGTCATCCCAAAAGTAGTGCCTCAAATCATGAAAGAATTTCTTCCTCTGCTGAAACGTTAGACCTGGAGGCAAATACTGTGCAACAATAAAATTAGCATAATCTGCATACCAAGGATCGGAGAGAGGTTGTACTTTTACAACGGCAAGTTGCTCGTCTGGAAAACTATCGTTAACTGGGATGGGATCATGCGGTATATCTTCCATTCTTGAAAGATTATCCGCTACCGGATTGTCTTCTCCTTTCCTATCAACAATCTGCAAATCAAATTCTTGGAGAAGGAGTACCCATCTGATAAGCCTTGGCTTGGCATCCTTCTTTGTCATAAGATATTTAATGGCAGCATGATCAGTATGAATAATAACTTTAGAATCAACAATATACTGCCTAAACTTATCACAAGCAAAAACTACAGCTAAGAATTCCTTCTCAGTAGTAGCATAATTTCTTTGAGCACTATCAAGGGTCTTACTAGCATAATGTATAACATTCAATTTCTTATCAACCCTTTGTCCTAAAACAGCTCCAACAGCAAAATCACTTGCATCACACATAATCTCAAAAGGTAAGTTCCAGTCAGGTGGTTGTACTATAGGAGCAGTTATTAAAGCTTTCTTAAGGACTTCAAAAGCTTCCTTACAATTTTCATCAAACGCAAAAGGAACATCCTTCTGGAGAAGGTTAGTGAGGGGTCTAGAGATTCTAGAAAAGTCTTTAATAAATCTTCTATAAAAACCTGCATGACCGAGAAAACTGCGAATACCTTTGATGTCCCTTGGATAGGGCATCCTTTCAATAGCCTCGATCTTGGCTTTGTCCACTTCAATTCCCCTTTCGGAGATCTTGTGACCAAGAACAATTCCTTCATTAACCATAAAGTGGCACTTCTCCCAGTTGAGTACTAAATTTGTCTCCTCGCATCTCTGCAAAACTTTATTAAGGTTGTGAATACAATGGTCAAATGAAGTTCCATAGACGGAGAAATCGTCCATACAGACTTCCATAATATCCCCGCAGAAACCATGAAAGATAGCAGACATACACCTTTGAAAAGTAGCAGGGGCATTACATAAACCAAAAGGCATTCGTCTGTAAGCATAAGTACCAAAAGGACAAGTAAAAGTGGTCTTCTCTGGATCTACAGTGTTAACATGAATTTGAGAGAAGCCAGAATAACCATCGAGATAACAAAAGTGGGTATTTTTGGATAACCTTTCAAGCATTTGGTCGATGAACGGCAACGGGTAGTGATCCTTCCTGGTTGCTTTGTTCAACTTCCTGTAATCAATACACATTCTATATCCAATAATAATCCTCTGAGGTATTAGTTCATTTTTATCATTAGGAACCACAGTTGTACCTCCTTTCTTAGGAACACAGTGTACCGGACTTACCCACTTACTATCAGCTATAGGGTAGATAATACCTGCGGCTAGAAGCTTGAGAATCTCAGTTCTCACGACATCCATCATCTTCGGGTTCAATCATCGTTGATTATCAACAACTGGTTTAGCATCAGGCTCAAGGTTGATAGTATGTTGACAGATAGATGGACTAATCCCCTTAAGGTCATCAAGGGTGTAGCCAATTGCGCCTCGGTGTTTACGAAATACTTCCAATAATCGCTCTTCTTCATATCCTGAAAGGTTAGAATTGATAATAACGGGATATACTTTCTTTTCATCTAAATAAGCATACTTGAGCGTATCGGGAAGAGGTTTAAGATCGAACACCGGGTCTTCTTTTGGTTTTGATAAAATTCCCAAAGGTTCAACCGGAAGGTTGTGCTTCAGGATAGCAGGCTGCCTCAAGAATACTTCATCTAGTTCATTTCTTTCCTGCATATGTAAATCATTCTCGTGGTCCTCCATGTATTGCTGCAAAGGATCATCAGGAGGAATAGCAATAGAGGCAATACTTTCAATAATTTTATCATCACTAGGTAAATTAGTACCACGAGGCTGCTTAGAGAACTTAGAAAAATTAAATTCATATGGCTCACCATTGAATTCAACAGAAACTTTACCTTTCTTGCAATCTATTATAGCTCCACAAGTTCTAAGAAAAGGTCTACCAAAAATGATGGGACAAAAAATCGTCCCTGGCTGAACCAAGTACCAAAAAGTCGGTAGGGTATTTTACCTTTCCACATAGGACTTCAACGTCCCTCACAATTCCGATAGGAGAGATAGTTGATCTATTTGCAAGATGAATAGTAACATCAACTTCTTCAAGTTCACAAGGGGAAATCTCAACGATGATTTCTTCATAAAGTGAATAAGGAATAGCACTTGCACTCGATCCCAAATCGCATAGCCCATAATAATTGTGATCTCCTATTTTAACAGATACCACCGGAGTACCTGAAATTGGGCCTTTGTTCTTGGCTGTGACAAGGTTAGTGGAAACAGCACAAAAAGTTATATTGGAATCCAAAACATCATCAGTAACAAGGTCTTTAATCAATGCAACTCGAGGATCGACCCTGATCTGGTCCTTAGGTTCATCAACTCTTCTCTCACTTTTATTTATTATGCCTGTTACAAGAGAGTGTTCATTTATCCTCGTGGGAAAAGGAGGCTTTTCATATATGACTGCAGGCAAAATAGGCTCAGCAACATAAATATCAATAGGTTTTTCTTTAAAAGGTGCATGGTGCTGGTCTCTATTCTTTTTAAAAGAATCAACGTGAGAGGCAAAATTCTTACACAAGTCAATCACTAGATGGGAATCAAGACCAATCTTAGAGCAAAAAGTATTGAAGTAATCAGTTTCTACATAGCTCTCAATATAATCATGGTCATAATTTATAGCGGGTTCAATACCTTTATCAATTTCCCAATCTTCGGTATTCCTCTGAATTCTTTCAAGAAGATCCCACCTTTCTTCAACACTCTTCTTCTGAAACACCCCACTAGAGGAGGCATCCAGCATCTCCTTATCCTGACGAGAAAGCCTGGCATAAAAGTTTGTAAGTATGATTTCCTTGGGAAGCTTATGAGTTGGGCATTTGAGCATTAGAGACTTCAATCTCCCCCAAGCTTGAGCAATGCTTTCTCCGTCACGAGACCTAAAGTTATAGATATAATTCCTGTCTCGATGAATTTCGTGAAGGGGATAAAATTTAGTATAAAAGAGAGACATAAGCTCCTGCCAGTCCAGCAAGTGTGGGTTATCAAGAAGCCCATACCAATCTGAAGCTTTATCTGTAAGGGATACGACAAACAATTTCCTCATGACAAACTCCCTTGGTACACCTGCAAGCTTAAATAATGAATATAGTCGTGACAAATACAGCAAGTGTTCACCTGGATGTCTGTCTCCTGCATAACGATTAGTCAAAACATAATCGATAATGCCAGCTGGTATTTTATAAGGCACAATTTCAGTAGGGGGAGGATCAACCACCACAGGTGTGGGGTGTCTTCCCGCAAGCAACGCTCCAATAATAGGGTTATCCATAAGGACAAAGAGCAATAATAGTAAGAATAAAAACAAAATTATATAAAAAAAACTTTCTTACCAGTTTCACTTTACCAATAGCGCTACGCTCCCCGGCAACGGCGCCAGAAAACGGTACTTGATGACCCTCAACCGTAAGGGATCTGTTGCAGCGTTTTCGATAAGTAAGAGTGTCGAACCCAACGAGGAGCAGAAGGTATTGATAAGCGATTCTGAGCAAGAAATTACTGCAAGCACTGAAAGATAACTTTTAGGGGCTTTCTCGATATAAGCAACATGAATGTAATGGCAAGTAATGTAAAAGGTACTGAAAGTAACAAGTGGCCCAATCCTTTCTTAGCAAAGGAGAGGCCTAGCAACTGAACTTATAAAGACTAAAGCGTTCTTGAGGACACACGGGAGAGGTAGTCATGTGCCTTCGTCATATTCCGTATCGATACTATGTTATGTGTTGATAAGTGTTGGTGGGTGGATCTATGCTAGTGCACTCTCTAGACTAAGATGAATGCACTCTTATGATTAAACACCTTGCAAGCATCCGCAAATACAAGATAGAATTTAAGGCAAAAGCCTAACCATAGAAATACGATCGAGGATCCATTATTCCCTTATGCAAAAGCGTGCAAACTGGGGTTCAGGTTTCTGTCACTCCGGCAACCCACCATAAGCATTCTTTATGCACACTGTATTCCCCTAGGTCTTTAATAAGGCGAAGTGTTGGGTGTTCGACTCACACAACACCACTAGTTGAATGACAACACAACTTAAATATCAAACAACACATATTACTTCAACAACATATGACTACTAACAACAAGACTTTCCCCATGTCCTCAAGAACTAAGGTAACTACTCGCAAGACATAAAAGAGATCATGATCAGAGGGGATAAATATCTGATAAACAATTTGGACATAATAATATTTCTCCAACAAAACTCAATAGCATTCACCACAAAGTAGTAATCAACACCGATGGAGTAGAGAGGATAGGTAGTACAAGTTACAACACGAGTTGCGATGGAAAGATGAGATTTGGATGAAGATGGAGATGGTGCTGATGTTGGGGATGATGTTGATGATGATCTCGATGATGCCCGTGATGATGGTGATGACGATGGCGACGATCTCCCCTTCCGGGAGGTGATCTCCCTGGCGGAATCTGTCCGCCGGAGATGCCCTTTTCTTCTATGTAGGTTTCCGCCTTGAAGCGGCGACGGAACTCCGAAAAAAGTCCCGTGCCTAGGGTTTTCGGGAGACGGAGAGCATATATGCAAAAGGGGGCGGCCAGAGGTGGGCCAGGGGCTCCAGGCGCCCCCCCGGCGCGGCCAGGGGGGGGCACCCCCAGGCCGCCTGGGCACCCTGTGGCCCCCCTCTGACTCCCCTTTTGCGTGTCTTCGTTATTCTTCTGAAAAACACGTCCCGTCAATTTTCAGGTAATTTGGAGGTGTTCTTCTTCAGCAACTTAGTATCCACTTTTTCCTGCTGAATCCTGCGTCTGCTGTTTCGGCATCGGAAAGTTGCAAACTGTGTAAAATAGACCAAAACAACATAAGAACATCATCATAACGTGGAATATATCAATGAATAAGGATAAATTATAATACAAAATAGTGATGCATTTTGGACGTATCAACTCCCACATCACATTGATGTGGGAATGACGCCTAAACTTTCCATGTTACTTTGTTATACCCATCCATTGGAGTTCATATAGTGAGTCTCAACTCGATCAGATCTCTGAAGCGGTCTGTCGCCACCATGAACCGAATATTGATCATCGGCATTAGCTTGTTCGGACAATCTGTGTTCTTATTTCTCCTTTTTAATCCTCTCTTGCTCATTAGGTTGCACACTGAGTACGGAGCATGTGCTGCCAATAGTACGTGTTTGAAAAACGGGTTCTCTGATGGTTTGTTTGCCAATGATTTTGTTTTGATATAGTTATTGTGTTAAGTTCTCCAATGTAGTTTCCACTTTCCATATTATTTTTTGGATACATTTACCAAATTTTACAAGAGCAATTAGTAGATACGAATGCATGTACAGTATATAAAGTAATAATCTAAAGATAGTGTTGTTCACCTAATCACTTGAGTAAACTCATGTCCCATGTTTTGAATTGGCCAGCCCCCAAAATAAACCTAATGTCAATTGGTCTATTATATTGGTCTATTATTGTTTGTCATCGTCAAACTTATCCCCTACTTGTCCAACCTGATTCGTGACAACTGGCATTTGCTTTGCAGGGAAGCACGTCAATTTATTTTCTCATGTTGCAACACACGGGAATGTGTGCTAGTATGAGTTAATGAAAATAAGTCAATAGTTATGTGACACCAAATAATCAACCTGTGACATAAAATAACTCAATGGTAGACATGTTTATTAATAAATATTACTAGAATGCATAATAGTTTTTAAGTTTAATCATAAAAGGTAAACTTGATCACTTCTTAGGCTTCTATGTTAGATACTTGGCATATGGGCCAATTGCATCTACTGTTCCTCCTTGCTCAACACTAGCTGTCATCTACGGTTCCTCTCACTATGCCGTTTCTAGCGATCCAATCACGACAACCACGTGCATAGTTGGTCGAGGGAGCAGATGCCTTCGGAACCCCGTCCTTTAAGTATCCTACTCAGGAAAAGGGCGATAAGGTTTTTGTGGATCGTCTCGCCATGACTACTCCTGATTTGTCCATATCTCAATCCTCTTCTACTTTGACTACTTCCTCTGCATGGACCCCATGGCTTATGACGAAGCTGCCAAAAAGAAGGCCGAAGGCGAAGCCAAGGCTGCTGCTACCGCCGCTGCATTGGCCTAGCCAACCGGACAATGTGACTTGTTCATCCCCTACTTGCTCGTTCATGTGCTAGCCATATATGTTGTGTTCATAGATGTTTTGGTTCTATGTATTGTACGTGCTCACATGCTTAGGTATCCGCATGAGTTGCATACTGTGATTGCCATGTTTATTATCTACTCGTGGATTAGATTAATCAAAAGTGAGCTAATTTTGCCACTATGTAGAAGTCGACCCTGTTTAAGGGAACACATTTCAAGCGTTGGCAGACGAAGACTACCTTGTGGCTCATGGCTATGAACGTGTTCTAGGTTAGTGGTGTGATTCCCAGTGAAACGATTAATCCTGAAAAGGATAAGGTTCTGGTAAGCAACCACTATCTTTGTGGGATCCATTCTTATTGTGATTGGAGACAATTTGGTTGACGCATATATTCATATGCGGGTCGCTAAAAACTTGTGGGATGCGCTCGATGCTAAGTTCGGCGCAACCGATACTAGAAGCGAGTTGTATGCTATGGATCACTTTCATGACTACAATATGGTTGATAACTCTCCTGTTCCGTACTAGGCTAGTGAGATACAGCGCATCCCCAAGGAGCTTGAGCTCCTGAAATGTGAGTCAACAGACAAGTTTTCTGTGGGTTGCATTATTGCAAAACTTTCTCCTAGATTGAGGAACTTTGCTACTTCTCTCAAGCACTTGAGACATGGATTCTCTATTGAGGATGTCACTGGTCAGCAAAGTGTTGGGTACAACTCAAGAGAAAATGACTCACACATGAAAGCGGCAGAGGGTTCTTCTAGCGCTAGTGTGCTGCAAAAGTATCCCACAAGTTTAAGGGAAAGAACACTGTCCAACAAAATACTACCTTCAAGAAGAAGGGTAGGAAGAGAGACAGGAAGAAAGATGGATGCTTTACTTTTGGTTCAGATGAACATTGGGCAAACAAGTGCCCAAATAAGTACAAGAAGCCAGGACATGACTCCAAGTCCGTCTATGTGACTATGAGCAACAAAGATAACGAGGAATCTGGGTATGGCAATCTATTTGCCATAGTTTCAGTTTGTCAGTCCACTGATTGGTGGGTTGACACAAGCGCAAAAATTCATGTGTGTGCTGCTATGTCTTTGTTGTCTTCTTACTAGGTTGCACGAAACTGCTCCGTCCTGATTGGGAATGGCTCACATGCTTCTTTCCATGGTGTTGGCATAGTAGGTCTGAATTTTACTTCAGGAAATATCATGCAATTGAAGAATGTTCAGCATGTCCTAGCCATCAAGAAGAATCTCGTTAGTGGTTCCCTCCTATGTAAAGAAGGGTTTAAGTTAGTATTCAAGTCCAATAAAGTAGTCGTCTCTTAGTATGGACTGTTTATTGGAAAAGGATATGATTGCAAAGGTTTGTTCCGCCTTGCAGCGGATTTCTGTAATAAAGTCATGAACGAATATGAGGCTATGCATTCATGTTTACGTCACATTAATTTCGGCTGTATGATGTGGGTATACAATATGGATTTAATCTCGAGTTTCACTTTAGCCAAAGTCTCTAAGTGCCATGCGTGTGTGCAAGCTAAGCAACCTTGTAGGCCTCCACAAGCATGTGAAGGAGACACAATTGGCAGCACATGAGCTCATACATTCACATCCGTGTGAGATGAATGCCGTGTTGACTAAAGTTGGAAAGAAACATTTCATGACATTGATTGATGATTCAAGTAGATTCTTCTATGTGTATTTCTTAAATACTAAGGATGAGGCTCTACACTACTTTAAAATCTATAAGGCGGAAGTTGAGAACCAACTTCAAAATAAAATAAAATAAAACAAGTTTGGTCTGATCATGGTGAAGAGTACTTTTCTAATGCATTCAATTTATTCTGTGTGGAACATGGTACTATTAATGAGAGGATGCCTCCCTACTCACCCTACTCAAACGTGGTTGCTGAACAAAAAAACTGTACTCTAATATATTTAGTTAACACCATGTTAGATACATTGGGTTTATCCGCGGCATGGGGGGGGGGGCTATATTTGATGGGGAACATTGCATGGAAAACAAAAACATTCTATGCACACGCAAGATATATCCGAGGAGATGCATAGCTACGAGAGGGGGAGAGCATCTACATACCGATTGCCAAGCGGAAGCGTTTATCAACGCAGTTGATGTAGTCGCACACCTTCACAATCCATTCTGATCAAGCACCAAACGTATGACACCGCCACGTTCAACACACGTTCAACTCGATGACGTCCTCGCCTTCTCCATCCGGCAAGAGGTGCGAAGTAGTAGATGAGTTCCGGCAGCAAGATGGTGTGATGACGATGGTGGTGAAACTATTTTGCAGGGCTTCGCCAAGCACACCAGTTTTTGGATGAAGGATGAAATAGAGGGAGAGGGTCGCCGCACACGGCTTGGGGATTCGTGGTGTGGGGAGCCCTCCCCTCCTCTCATATATATAGGTGGAGGGAGAGGGGAGGCAACCCTAAGGTGCGCCCCAAGTGGGCTAGCGGCTGCCCTAGGGCAGCTACCCTAGGTGCACCCCCTTTCCTTCTTTTGCGCATGGGGAAGACGGCAGGAGGGGCCAACCCTCCTCCTTCCTCCTTTGGCGCGTGGAGAGAAAGGCAGGAGGGGTTGGCCCTCCTCCTTTACTTCCCTAGGTGGCTAGCGGCTAGAGGTGGGGTGCGCCAGCCCCTTGTGGGCAGGTGTTCTCCCCTAGTTGGCCCAATAAGCCCCCGTGGCCTCCCGGAACTCCTTCCGGTCATCCGATAATTATCCGGTGCATTTCGAAACCTTTACGGAGACCAAATACTATCATCCTATATATCAATCTTTACCTCTGGACCATTCTGGAGCTCCTCGTCATGTCCATGATCTCATCCGGGACTCTGAACAACATTCCGTCACCAACATACATAACTCACACAATACTATATTGTCAACGAACGTTAAGCGTGCAGACCCTACGGGTTCGAGAATGATGTAGACATGATCGAGATGCTCTCCGGTCAATAACCAATAGCGGGACCTGGATGTTTATATTGGTTCCTATATATTTGATAACCCAAAAGTGTAGGGGATCGCAACAGTTTTCGAGGGTAAAATATTCAACCCAAATTTATTGATTCGACACATGGGGAGCCAAAGAATACTCTTAAGTATTAGCAGCTGAGTTGTCAATTCAACCACACTTGGAAACTTAGTATCTGCAGCAAGGTGATTTAGTAGCAAAGTAGTATGGTAATAGTGGTAACAGCAATAAAAGTAACGGTAGTGTTTTTGTAGTTTTTGTAACAGTAGCAGCGGAAAAGTAAATAAGCAACAAGCAATATGTGAAAAGCTCGTAGGCATTGGATCGGTGATGGGGGATTATGTCGGATGCGATTCATCATGTAGAAGTTATAACCTAGGGTGAGACAGAACTAGCTCTAGTTCATCAATGTAATGTAGGCATGTATTCCAAATATAGTCATACGTGCTTATGGAAAAGAACTTGCATGACATCTTTTGTCCTACCCTCCCGTGGCAGCGGGGTCCTAGTGGAAACTAAGGGATATTAAGGCCTCCTTTTAATAGAGTACCGGACCAAAGCGTTAACACATAGTGAATATATGAACTCCTCAAACTACGGTCATCACCGGGAGTGGTCCCGATTATTGTCACTTCGGGGTTGCCGGATCATAACACATAGTAGGTGACTATAGACTTGCAAGATAGGATCAAGAACACACATATATTCATGAAAACATAATAGGTTCAGATCTGAAATCATGGCACTCGGGCCCTAGTGACAAGCATTAAGCATAGCAAAGTCATAGCAACATAAATCTTAGAACATAATGGATACTAGGGATCAAACCCTAACAAAACTAACTCGATTACATGGTAAATCTCATCCAACCCATCACCGTCCAGCAAGCCTACGATGGAATTACTCACGCACGGCGGTGAGCATCATGGAATTGGTGATGGAGGAAGGTTGATGATGACGATGGCGACGATCTCCACTCTCTGGAGCCCCGAATGGACTCCAGATCAGCCCTCCCGAGAGAGATTAGGGCTTGGCGGCGGTTCCGTATTGTAAAACGCGATAATTCTTCCTCTCTGATTTTTTTCTCCCCGAAAGTGAATATATGGAGTCTAGGGGTACGTCGGTGGAGCATCAGGGGGCCCACGAGGTAGGGGGCGCGCCCAGGGGGAGGGGGCGCGCCCCCACCCTCGCGGACAGGGTGTGGCCCCCCTGACGTGGATCTTTCCCTAGATATTTTTTATATTTTCCAAAACAATTCTCCGTGGATTTTCAAGTCATTCCGAGAACTTTTTATTTCTGCACAAAAACAACACCATGGTAATTCTGCTGAAAACAACGTCCGTCCGGGTTAGTTCCATTCAAATCATGCAAGTAAGAGTCCAAAACAAGGGCAAAAGTGTTTGGAAAAGTAGATACGTTGGAGACGTATCAATATTCTATGAAGATCTTTATCGGTCGAACCTTTATGACAATATACATAGTTCCCTTTGTCCGTCGATATGTTACTTGCCCGAGATTCGATCATCGGTATCTCAATACCTAGTTCAATATCGTTACCGAGAAGTCTCTTTACTCCTCCCATAATACATCATCTTGCAACTAACTCCTTAGTCACTTTGCTTGCAAGCTTCTTGTGATGCTATATTACCGAGAGGCCCCAGAGATATCTCTCCGTCATAAAAAGTGACAAATCCCAATATGGATTCACGCCAACTCAACAGACACCTTCGGAGATACCTATAGAGCACCTTTATGATCACCCAATTACAAAGTGATGTTTGATGCACACAAGGCATTCCCCTGGAGTCTGGGAGTTGCATGATCTCATGGTCGAAGGAACATGTATTTGACATTAAGAAAGTAGTAGCAATGAACTGAACGATCATATGCTATGCTAACGGAAGGGCCTTGTCCATCACATCATTCTCCTAATGATGTGATCCCGTTATCTCGTGTCTATGGTCAGGAAACCTTAACCATCTTTTAATCAATGTGCTAGTCTAGTAGACTTGGTATTTGTTTATCTATTCACACATGTATTTAAGTTTCCGATCAATACAATTATAGCATGAATAATAAACCTTTATCATGATTAGGGAAATATAATAATAACCACTTTATTATTGCCTCTAGGGCATATTTCCAACATCTCCCACTTTCCCTAGAGTCAATAATGTAGATTACATTGTAATGAGTCTAACACCCATAGAGTCTTGGTGATGATCATGTTTTGCTCGTGGAAGAGGTTTAGTCAACGGGTCTGCCACATTCAGATCCTATGTACTTTGCAAATTTCTATGTCTCCATCCTTGACAGATTCACAAATGGAGTTGAAGCATCGCTTGATGTGTTTGGTTCTCTTGTGAAACCTGGTCTCCTTGGCTATGGCAATTGCTCCAGTGTTGTCATAAAATATTGGGTGATGCTAGGCGCCGGCGCGCCGGCCGAAAGTTTCGGCCGGTCGGCCCCAGCCCTTGGATGCGAGCCCGCGTGGCCATTGGATACAACAAAAAAAAACGATTCGTCCCAGGGCTTCTTCTACCTCAGGCTAGATCTGCAGCTCCTGCTCGGAGTCCTCGTCGCCGCGCCTCCAGCCCCCCTCTGGTGGCCATCCTCGTCGCCGGTCCGCACCCTCGCCGTTCGTCCTCGTTCGCTAGTCCCCATCCTCGCCGGCTGGCCGCCCTAGTCGCTAGTCCCCATCCTCGCCGGCCGTCTTCGTCGTCGCCTCGACCCATGCAACATCTGCACCTGCCATTGCAGCTCTCAATGGTGACGGGGGTAGCTCCGCCGCCGCCCCCCGCGTTGATGCTCCCTGCAGCCGGCGACGACGGCCACCCAGTCAGTCGACGCCATTGAAACCGTCGCAAACCCCTTGTGTTGCAAATGCTGGAAAAAAAGCTTCAACCCCTGGATGGAAAAGCTTCAACCCCTATATGGAAAAGCTTCAACCGGCAATGCGAATCAGAGGAGATATGCAACCGCTCGCGCGAAAATGCTTCAACCTTAGATTGAAAAAGTTTCAACCAGATGATAGAGAGAGCTTCAATCAAGCGCCGCTCAAGAACAAAAAAGGTTTCAAATCGTTTACAGAAAAAGCTTCGACCGTGGACGAAAAAAGATTCAACCGTGTATGAAAACAACTTCAATCGTTGAAAAAAAAAGCTCCAATCAAACACTGCAAACCAAAGAAAAGTAGCAAAAGCTCCAACGATAGTAGAAAAATCCTACTACGGTTGTAGCAAATCGTCGTTGTCGTCGTCGCGAGGTCGCAGCTCCACCTGATGGATGTAGCAAAAAGCTTCGCCGGTAGTAGCAAAATCCAACTACGGTTGCAACTTCCCCTTGTTGTGCAGTGCCATTGAAGCTTTTTGTGTCTATGGTTGAAGCTTTTTTCAACAACTGTTGAAGCTTTCCTAGGTGACGGTTGCAACACTTGTATACGCGGGGTGGATCCGGGCATGGCGGCAGGCAGCCATGGCGGCCGACGAGGGGAGCTCCTTGCCGCCGACGATGGAGCTTGTGGTGGACCATCGCAGCCTGGGAGGAGGGGGAGGAGATGCGCGCATGTGAAGGCTGTATCTAGGGGATGGACATTGCCATGGCAGCAGGTAGCCATGGCGGCCGGCGAGGGAGCACCTGGCCGTCGATGATGGAGATCGTGGTGGCCCAGTCGCAGCCTGGGGGAAGGGAGAGGAGGAGGGATGCGCGCGCGCGTAAGGCTGGAGGTAGGGGATGGAGGCGCATAGGAAGGAGATGGGGCGAGCGTGCGTGTGAACCGGCCAAAGCTTCCGCGGGCGCACCGTATCTAATCGTTTTCCTAAAATATTTTCATTGGACCCGATGCAATGGGTATTACACCCAGATCGGATATGAACTCCTTCATCCAGACTCCTTCATGTGTTGCTTCCGAAGCAGCTATGTACTCCGCTTCACACGTAGATCCTGCCACGACTCTCTACTTAGAACTTCACCAACTGACAGCTCCACCATTCAGTATAAATGTGTACCCGGTTTGTGACTTAAAGCCATTCGGATCTGTGTTAAAGCTAGCATTGACATACCCCTTTACGACGAGCTTTTCATCACCTCCACAAACAAGAAACATATCCTTGGTCCCTTTTCAGGTACTTCAGGATATTCTTGACCGATGTCCAGTGATCCACTCCTAGATTACTTTGGTACCTCCCGGCCAAACTAATGGCAAGGCACACATCAAGTCCGGTACACAGGATGGCATACACAATAGAACCTATGGCTGAGGCATAGGAATGACTTTCATTCTCTCTCTATCTTCTGTCGTGGTCGGACTTTGAGTCTTACTCAATTTCACACCTTGCAACATAGGCAAGAACTCTTTCTTTGACTGGTCCATTTTAAAAATCTTCAGAACTTTTTCAAGGTACGTGCTTTGTGAAAGTCCTATTAAGCATCTTGATCTATCCATATAGATCTTGATGCCCAATATGTAAGCAGCTTCACCGATGTCTTTCATTGAAATTTTCTTATCAAATATCCTTTTATGCTATCTAGAAACTCTATATCATTTCCAATCAGCAATATGTCATCCACATATAATATCAGAAATGCTACAGATCTCCCACTCACTTTCTTGTAAATACAAGCTTCACCGTAAGTTCGTATAAAACCAAATGCATTAGTCACATCATCAAAGCGTATATTCCAACTCCGAGATGCTTGCACTAGTCCATAGATGGATCGCTGGAGCTTGCAAACTTTGCTAGCACCCTTAGGATCGACAGAACCTTCTGGTTGCATCATATACAACTCTTCTTTAAAAAAATGTTAAGGAATGCAATTTTGACATCCATTTGCTAGATTTCATAATCATAAAATGAGGCAATTGCTAACATAATTCTGAGATACTTAAGCATCGCTGTGGGTGAGAAAGTCTCATCGTAGTCAACCCCTTCAACTTGTCGAAAACCTTTTGCGACAAGTCGATCTTTGTAGATAGTGATATTACCATCAGCGTCCGTCTTCCTCTTGAACATCCATTTATTATCAATGGCTTGTGGATCATCGGGCAAGTCCACCAAAGTCCATACTTTGTTCTCATACATGGATCCTGTCTCATATTTCATGTCCTTGAGCCATTTGTCAGAATCTGGGCTCATCATAGCTTCTTCATAGTTCGTAGGTTTGCCATTGTCCAACAACATGACTTCCAGGACAGGATTACCATACCACTCTGGTGCGGAACGTGTTATGGTCGACCTACGAGGTTTAGTAGTAACTTGATCTAAAGTTTGATGATCATTATCATTTGCATCCTCTCTGGTTGGTGTAGACATCACGGGAACGGTTTTCTCTGATGTGCTACTTTCCAATTCAAGAGAAGGTACAACTACCTCATCACGTTCTACTTTCCTCCCATTCACTTCTTTCGAGAGGAACTCCTTCTCTAGAAAGGACCCATTCTTAGAAACAAAGATTTTGCCTTCAGATCTGTGGTAGAAGGTATACCCAATAGTTTATTTAGGGTATCCCGTGAAGACACACTTCTACGCTTTGGGTTCGAGCTTAGCATGCTGAAGCCTTTTGACATAAGCGTCGCACCTCCAAACTTTAAGAAAGGACATCTTAGGTTTATTGCCAAACAATAGTTCATACGGTATCATCTCAATGGATTTAGATGGTGCCCTATTTAACGTGAATGCATTTGTATCTAATGCATAACCCCAAAATAATAGTGGTAAATCGGTAACAGACATGATAGATTGCACCATATCTAATAAAGTACGGTTATGACGTTCGGACACACCATTATGCTGTGGTGTTCCAGGTCGCGTGAGTTGTGAAGCAATTCCACATTGTTTTAAATAAAGGGCAAACTCGTAACTAAAATATTCACCTCCATAATCAGATCATAGAAACTTTATTTTCTTGTTATGATGATTCTCCACTTCACTCTAAAATTCTTTGAACTTTTGAAATGTTTCAGACTTTTGTTTCATCAAGTAGATATACCCATATCTACTCAAATCATCTGTGAAGGTTAGAAAATAACGATACCCACCGCGTGCTTCAACACTCATTGGACTGCATACATCGGTATGTATTATTTCCAATAAGTCATTAGCTTACTCCATTGTTCTGGAGAACATAGTTTTAGTCATCTTACCCATGAGGCATGGGTCGCAAGTATCAAATGATTCGTAATCAAGTGATTTCAAAAGTCCATCAGCATGGAGTTTCTTCATGTGCTTTACACCAATATGACCTAAATGGTAGTGCCACGAGTATGTTGCACTATCATTATCAACTTTGCATATTTTGGCATCAATATTATGAATATGTGTATCACTACGATCGAGATTCAATAATAATAGACCATTCACTAAGGTGCATGACCATAAAAGATGTTATTCATATAAACAGAACAACCATTATTCTCTAACTTAAAATGAATAACCGTCTCGCAATAAATAAGATCCAGATATAATATTCATGCTCAAAGCTGGCACCAAATAACAATTATTGAGGTCTAAAACCAATCCCGGAGGTAGATGTCGAGGTAGCGTGCCAACGACGATCACATCAACGTTGGTTCCATTCTCGACGCGCATCATCACCTTGTCCTTAGCCAATCTTAGTTTATTCCACATGTCCTGTTTCGAGTTACAAATATGAGCAACCGAACCAGTATCAAATACCCAGGAGCTCCTACGAGCACTAGTAAGGAACACATCAATAACATGTATATCAAATATACCTTTGTTCACTTTGCCATCCTTCTTATCTGCTAAGTATTTGGGGCAGTTCCGCTTCCAATGACCATTTCCTTTGCAGTAGAAGCACTCAGTTTCAGGCTTGGGTCCAGCTTTGGGCTTCTTCATGAGAGGGGCAACTTTCTTGCCATTCTTCTTGAAGTTCCCTTTCTTTCCCTTGACCTTTTTCTTGAAACTAGTGGTATTGTTAATAATCAACACTTGATGATCTTTCTTGATTTCTACCGCCACCGATTTCAGCATCACGAAGAGCTCAGGAATTGTTTTTTTCATCCCTTGCATATTATAGTTCATAAAGAAGCCTTTGTAGCTTGGTGGCAATGACTGAAGAACTCTATCAATAACGCACTCAACTGGAAGATCAATTCCCAGCTGAGTCAAGTGGTTGTGGTACCCAGGCATTCTGAGTATGTGTTCACTAACAGAACTGTTCTCCTCCATCTTACAGCTAAAGAACTTGTTGGAGACTTCATATCTCTCAACCTGGGCATTAGCTTGAAATATCACTTTCAGCTCTTGGAACATCTCATATGATTTGTGGCGTTCAA
This sequence comes from Secale cereale, assembly GCA_902687465.1. NCBI lineage: Eukaryota > Viridiplantae > Streptophyta > Magnoliopsida > Poales > Poaceae > Secale > Secale cereale. Next base: position 621,720,208 of record LR738710.1, on the reverse strand, counting down.
AACGCTTTTGATGTCCCGGTTCCAAGTCCTAAAGCATGGCACACTAAACTATCAAGTAGTCATCTGATCAACTCCTGCAGCATGTCCATCACCTAGTGGTGCATCAAGGACATAATTCTTCTGTGTAGCAATGAGGATAATCCTCAAGTTACGGACCTAGTCTGTGTAGTTGCTATCATCATCTTTCAACTTAGCTTTCTCTAGGAACGCATTAAAATTCAAGGGAACGGTAGCACGGACAATTGATCTACAATAAGTTCATGATAAATTTTAGTTAAAATAATCAAATTAGTAAAGAACTCCCACTTAAATCAACATCCCTCAAGTTGTCTAAGTGATACATGATCCAAATCAACTAACCCATGTCCGATCATCACGTGAGATGGGGTAGTCTTCAATGGTGAACATCTCCGTGTTGTCATATCTACTATATGACTCATGTTCGACTTTTCGGTCTCCAGTGTTCTGAGACCATGTCTGCACATGCTAGGCTCCTCAAGTTTAACCCAAGTATTCTGCTTGTGCAAAACTGGCTTACACCCGTTGTATGTGAATGTAGAGTCTATCACAGCCGATCATCACGAGGTGCTTCAAAACGATGGACCTTAGCAATGGTGCATACTCGGGGAGAACACTTTTATCTTGAACTTAAGTGAAGGGATCATCTTATAATGCTGTCATCGTTCTAAGAAAAATAAGATGCAAATGATAAACATCCATGCAATCAAAATATGTGGCATGATATGGCCATCATCATCTTGTGCTTGTGATCTCCATCTCCAAAGCAACGACATGATCTCCATCATCACCGATGCGATACCTTAATCTCCATCATTGCGTCAGAGTCATCTCGCTAACTATTGCTACCGCTAGCGATAAAGTAAAGACATTACATGTCGCTTAGTGATTGACACATATGTCATAAAATAATTGAAGACAACACTAAGGCTCCTGCCGGTTGTCGAACTCATCGACATGCAAGTCATGAACTTATTACAAAACACGACCATCTCATACATCAACATATATCATATCACGTCTTGACCATATCACATCACTACATACCCTGCAAAAACAGTTAGACGTCCTCTACTTTGTTGTTGTAAGTTTTACGTGGCTGCTACGGGCAACTAGCAAGAACCGTTATTACCTACGCAAAACCACAACGATGATTATCAAGTTGCTATTTAACCTTATGCAAGGACCATTGTAGTCAAATAAGATTCAACTAAAGTAGGAGAAACAGACACCCGCTAGCCACCTTTATGCAAAACAAGTTGCATGTCAATCAGTGGAACCGGTCTCATGTACGTGGACATGTAAGGTTGGTCTGAGCCGCTTCATCCCGCAATACCACCGAATAAAAATAAGACATTGGAGGTAAGAAATATGAACATCACCGCCCACAACTCCTTTGTGTTCTACTCGTGCATATCATCTACACATAGACCTAGCTCTGATGCCACTAATGGGGAATGTTGTATGGAAAACAAAAAACAAACCTACACACACACAAGATTTATCCAATGAGATCCATAGCTACAAGAGGGGGAGAGCATCTACATACCCTTGTAGATCTCTAAGCATAAGTGTTTATCAAAGCGGTTGATTTAGTCGTACACCTTCACAATCCATTCTCATCAAGCACCAAACGTACGACACCTCCGCGTTCAGCAAATGTTTAGCTCGATGACGTCCTCGCCTTCTTGATCTAGCAAGAGGGGCGAAGTAGTAGATGAATTCCGGCAACACGACGGCGTGATGACGGTGGTGGTGAAACTATTCCGCATGGCTTCGCCAAGCACAACGGTTTTTGGACGGAGGACGAACTAGGGGGAGAGGGGCGTCGCACACGGCTTGGGGATTCATGGTGTGTGGCGCCCCCTCCCCTCCTCTCATACATATAGGTGGAGGCGAGGGGAGGCAGCCCTAGGGCGCTCCTCAAGTGGGCCAGCAACTTCCCTAGGGTGTCTGCCCTAGGCGCGCGCCCTTTCCTTCTTTTGTGCATGGGCAAGAAGGCGGGAGGGGTCAGCCCTCCTCCTTCCTCCTTTGGTGTGTGGGGAGAAAGGCAGGAGGGGCTGGTTCTCCTCCTTTCCATCCCTAGGGGCCCCGGCGGCTAGAGTTGGGGCGCGCCAGCCCCTTGTGGGCTGCTGTGCTCCCCTCGTTGGCCCAATAAGCCCCTGTGGCCTCTCGGAACCCCTTCCGGTGACCAATGACTACCCGGTGCACTCTGAAACTCTTTCGGTGTCTGAATACCATCGTCCTATATATCAACCTTTACCTCCATACCATATCGAGACTCCTAGTCATGTAGATGATCTCATCCGGGACTCCGAACAAAATTCGGCCACCAACTCACTTAACTCATATATACTATATTGTCATCGGACGTTTACGCATGCGGACCCTACGGGCTCGAGAACTATATATGTAGACATGACCGAGACACCTCTCCGGTCAATAACCAATAGCGGAACCTGGATGCCCATATTGGCTCCTACATATTCTACGAAGATCTTTATCGGTCGAACCGTTATGACAACATACACAATTCCTTTTGTCTGTCGGTGTGTTACTTGCCCGAGATTCGATCGTCGGTTTCCCTATACCTAGTTCAATCTCGTTACTGGCAAGTCTCTTTACTTGTTCTGTAATACAACATCTCGTAACTAAATCATTAGTCATTTGCTTTCAAGGCTTCTTATGACGTGTATTATCAAAAGGGCCCAGATATACCTCTCTGATACTCGGAGTGACAAATTCCAATCTCGATCCATGTCAACTGAAGAAACACCTTCGGTGATACATGAAGAGCATCTTTATGATCACCCAGTTATGTTGTGACATTTGAGAGCACACAAAGTATTCCTCTGGTATCTCGGAGTTACATGATCTCATGGTCTAAGGAACATGAATTTGACATACAAGAAAGCAGTAGCAAAAACTGAACGATCATATGCTAAGCTAACGGATGGGCCTTTCCCATCACATCATTCTCCTAATGATATGATTTCGTTTTCAAATGACAACTCATGTCTATGGTTAGGAAACCTTAATCATCTTTGATCAACGAGCTAGTCTAGTAGAGGCTTAATAGGGACACGATATTTGTTTATGTATTCACACATGTATTTAGGTTTCCGGTCAATACAATTCTAGCATTCATAATAAACCTTTATCATGAATAAGGAAATATAATAATTACCATTTTATTATTGCCTCTAGGACATATTGCCATCAGTCTTCCACTTGCACTAGAGTCAATAATCTAGTTCACATCGCTATGTGATTAACACCCATAGTTCACATCGCCATGTGATTAATACCGAAAGAGTTTACTAGAGTCATTAGTCTAGTTTACATCGCCATGTGATTAATACCCAAAGAGTTCACTAGAGTGAATAATCTAGTTCACATCGCCATGTGATTAACACTCCAAGAGTTCTAAGGTATGATCATGTTTTGCTTGTGAGAGAGGTTTTAGTCAACGGGTCTGCAACATTCAGATATGTGTGTACTTTGCAAATTTCAATGTCTATGATGCTCTACATAGAGCTACTCTAGCTAATTGCTCCTACGTTCAATACACATCCAGATTGATACTCAGAGTCATCTAGATTAGTGTCAAAGTTTGCATCAGCGTAACCCTTGACGACGAACTCTTTATCACCTCCATATCCAAGAAACATTTTCTTATTCCTCTAAGGATAATTTTGACCGCTGTCTAGTGATCCATTCGTGGACCAATCTTGTACCTCCTTACCAGACACGTGGCAAGGCACACTTTAGGTCTGGTACACATCATGTCATGCTTTATAGAACCTATGGTTGAGGCATAGGGAATGGCTTCCATTCTCTCTTTATTTTTCTGCCGTGGTCAGGCTTTGAGTCTTACTCAACTTCATACCTTACAACTCAGGCAAGAACTCCTTCTTTGACCGATCCATTTTGAACTTCTTCAAAACTTTATCAAGGTATGTGTTTTGTGAAAGTCCCATTAAGAGTCTTGATCTATCCCTATAGATCTTGATGCCCAATATATAAGCAGCTTCACCGAGGTCTTTCATTGAAAAACTCCTTTCAAACAATCATTTATGCTTTCCAGAAAATTCTACATCATTTCCGATCAACAATATGTCATCCACATATACTTATCAGAAATGTTGTAGTGCTCCCACTCACTTTCTCGTAAATACAGGCTTCACCGTAAGTCTATATAAAATCATATGTTTTGATCACCTCATCAAATCGTATATTCCAACTCCGAGATGCTTGCACCAATCCATAGATGGATCGCTGGAGCTTGCAAACTTTGTTAGCACCTTTAGGATCGAAAAAAAACTTCTGGTTGCATCATATGAAACTCTTTTTCAGAAATCCGTTAAGGAATGCGGTTTTGACATCTCATTTGCCAGATTTCATAATCATAAAATGCGGAAATTGCTAACATGATTTGGACAATCTTAAGCATCGCTACGGGTGAGAAAGTCTCATCATAGTCAACCCCTTGAACTTTGTCGAGAAACCTTTTGGGACAAGTCAAGCTTTTGTAGATAGTAATATAAGCGTTTGTCTTCCTCTTGAAGATCCAGTTATTCTCTATTGCTTGCCGATCATCGGGCAAGTCCACCAAAGTCCACACTTTGTTCTCATATGTGGATCCTATCTCAGATTTCATGGCCTCAGGCCATTTTCAGAATCTGTGCTCATCATAGATTCTTCTTAGTTTGAAGGTTCGTCGTTGTCTAACAACATGACTTCTAGGACAGGATTACTGTACCAGTCTGGTGTGGTACGTGTTTTGGTCAACCTTCAAGGTTCAGTAGTAACTTGATCTGAAGTTTCATGATCATCATCATTAGCTTCTTCTCTAGTTGGTGTAGGCATCACGGGAACGGTTTTCTCTGATGAGCTACTTTCCAATTTTAGAGAAGGTACAATTACCTCATCAAGTTCTACTTTCCTCCCACTCACTTCTTTCGAGAGAAACTTCTTCTCTAGAAAGGACCCATTTTTAGCGACAAAGATCCTTCCTTCAGATCTATGGTAGAAGGTGTACCCAATAGTTTCTTTTGGGTATCCTATGAAGACGCACTTCTCCGATTTGGGCTTGAGCTTATCAGGCCGAAGCCTTTTGACATAAGTGTCGCAACCCGAAACTTTAAGAAACCACAGCTTTGGTTTCTTGCCAAACCATAGTTCATACGGTGTCATTGCAACGGATTTAGACGGTGCCCTATTTAACGTGAATGCATCTGTCTCTAATGCATAACCCCGAAACTACAAAGGCAAATCGGTAAGAGACATCATGGAATGCACCATATCCAATAGAGTATGGTTACGACGCTTAGACACACCATTATGTTGTGGTGTTCCAGGTGGCGTGAGTTGTGAAACTATTCCACATTGTTTTAAATGAAGGCCAAACTCGTAACTCAAATATTCGCCTCCATGATCAGACTGTAGAAACTTTATTTCCTTGTTACGATGATTTTCTACTTGGCTCTGAAATTCTTTGAACATTTCAAATGTTTTCGACTTGTGTTTCATCAAGTATATATACCCATATCTACTCAAATCATCTGTGACGGTGAGAAAATAACGATACCCGCCGCGTGCTTCAACACTCATCAGACTGCATATATTGGTATGTATTATTTCTAATAAGTCGTTAGCTCTCTCCATTGTTCTCGAGAACGGAGTTTTAGTCATCTTGCCCATGCGGCATGGTTCGCAAGTATCAAATGATTCATAATCAAGTGATTCCAAAAGTCTATCAGCATGGAGTTTCTTCATGCGCTTTACACCAATATGACCTAAACGGATATGCCACAGATATGTTGTACTATCATTATCAACTTTGCATCTTTTGGCATCAATATTAAGAACATGTGTATCACTACGATCGAGATTCAATAAACCATTTACATTGGGTGTATGACCATAGAAGGTTTTATTCATGTAAACAGAACAACAATTATTCTCTGACTTAATTGAATAACCGTATTGCAATAAACATGATCCAATCTTGTTCATGCTCAACGCAAACACCAAATAACATGTATTTAGGTTCAACAGTAATCCCGAAAGTATAGAGTGTGCGATGATGATCATATCAATCTTGGAACCACTTCCAACACACATCATCACCTCACCCTTAACAAGTCTCTGTTTATTCTGCAACTCCTGTTTCGAGTTACTAATCTTAGTAACTAAACCAGTATCAAATACCCAGGGGCTACTACGAATACTAGTAATTTACACATCAATAACATGTATATCAAATATACCTTTGTTCACTTTTCCATTCTTCTTATCCGCCAAGTATTTTGGGGCAGTTCTGCTTCTAGTGACCATTCCCTTTGTAGTAGAAGCACTCAGTTTTAGGCTTAGGTCCAGCTTTGGGCTTCTTCACGGGAGTAACAACTTGCATGCCATTCTTCTTGAAGTTCCCTTTCTTTCCTTTGCCCTTTTTCTTGGAACTAATGGTCTTGTTAAACATCAACATTTGATGCTCTTTCTTGATTTCTACCTTCACCGATTTCAGCATCACGAAGAGCTTGGGAATCGTTTTCGTCATCCCTTGCATATTCTAGTTCATCAAAAAGTTCTAGTAGCTTGGTGATAGTGACCAGAGAATTCTGTCAATCACTATCTTATCTGGAAGATTAACTCCCACTTGATTCAAGTGATTGTAGTACCCAGATATTCTGAGCACATGCTCACAAGCTGAGCTGTTCTCCTCCATCTTGTAGGCAAAGTACTTATCAATGGTCTCATACCTCTCGACATGGGCATGAGTCTGAAATGCCAATTTTCAGCTCTTGGAACATCTCATATGCTCTGTGGCGTTCAAAACGTTTTTGAAGTCTCGGTTCTAAGTCGTAAAGCATGGCACACTAAACTATTAAGTAGTCATTATATCAAGCTTGCCAAACGTTCATAACGCATGCATATGCTCCTGCAATAAGTCTGTCACCTAGTGGTGCATCAATGACATAATTCTTCTGTGCAGCAATGAGGATAATCCTCAGATCACAGAGCCAGTCCGCATCATTGCTACTAACATCTTTCAACTCAGTTTTCTCTAGGAACATATCAAAAACAGTGGAGCTACATCGCGAGCTATTGATCTACAACATAATATGCAAAGACATTTTGACTAAGTTCATGATAAATTAAGTTAAATTAATCAAATTACTACTGAACTCCCATTTAAATTAACATCCCTCGAGTTAACTAAGTGATACATGATCCAAATCAACTAACCATGTTCGATCATCATGTGAGATGGGATAGTCATCAATGGTGAACATCTCTATGTTGATCATATCTACTATATGACTCATATTCGACCTTTTGGTCTCAAGTGTTCCGAGGTCATGTCTGTACATGCTAGGCTCGTCAAGTTTAACCCAAGTATTCTGCATGTGCAAAACCATCTTACACCCGTTGTATGTGAACGTAGAGTCTATCACACCCGATCATCATGAGGTGCTTTGAAACGACAAACTTTAGCAATGGTGCATACTCGGGGAGAACACTGTATCTTGAAATTTAAAAAAGGGATCATCTATAATGCTACCGCTGTTCTAAGCAAAATAAGATGCATAAAGGATAAACACATGCAATTAAAATATGTGACATGATATGGCCATCATCATCTTGTGCTTTTCATCTCCATCTCGAAAGCATCGTTATGATCTCCATCGTCACCTGCTCGCCACCTTGATCTCCATTGTTGTGTCGTGGTTGTCTCGCCAACTATTGCTTCTACGACTATTGCTAACTCATAGCGATAAAGTAAAGCAATTACATGGTGCTTGCATTTCATACAATAATTAAGAGACAACCATAAGGCTCCTGCCGGTTTTCGATATTACAAAATATGATCATCTCATACAATAACGTATAACTCATCATATCTTGACCATATCACATCACAACATTGGAATGGGCTGAAAATTTACGGTGATTTTTTATGGACCAAAAAAGAACCCCGAAGCATCGGAGATGGGCCAGGAAGTGGACGAGGAGGCCACAAGCCAGGGGGTGCCCCCACCCCCCTAGGCCCGCCCCTATGGCTTGTGGGCCCCTCTAGCACCCCCTTGATGTGAAACCGACGCCAAAAATTCCTATAAATACCAAAAACCCCAGAAAGAACCCTAGTTCAGAAGTTCCACCACCGCAAGCCTCTGTAGCCACGAAAAACCAATCAGGAACCCATTCGAGCACCCTACCAAAGGGGGAAATCATCACCGGAGGCCATCTTCATCATCCCAACAGCCACCATGATGAGGAGGGAGTAGTCTACCCTCGGGGGCTGAGGGTTTATGCAAGTAGCTATGTGTTTTATCTCTCTATCATGTTCTTGATTTGGCACGATCTTGATGTACCGTGAGCTTTGTTATTATAGTTGGATCTTATGGTGTTCTTGTTGGGGAACGATGCATGGAAAATAAAAAAATCTACGTACACACAATGATCTATCCATGGAGATGCATATCAATGAGGGGGTCAGTGTGTCTACGTACCCTCGTAGACCATAAGCGGAAGCGTTTAACAACGCGGTTGATGTAGTCGAACTTCTTCGCGCTCCAACTAATTAAGTACTGAACATACGACACCTCCGCGTTCTGCACACATTCAGCACAGTGACGTCCTCTGCCTTCTTGATCCAGCAAGACGGCGAAGTAGTAGATGAGTTCCGGCAGCACAATGGTGTGGTGACGGTAATGGTGAAGTGATCTTCGTAGGGCATTGCCTAAGCACTATGAAAATTTGACCGAGGTGTAAACGATGGAGGAGAGCGCCACACACGGCTAGGAAATTGTCTGTTGTGTGCTAGGAGCCCCCTCCCACATATATATATATATATATATATATATATATAGGTGGGAGGGAGGGAGGAGCAACCAAGGGGGGCGCTCAAGTAGGAGGAATCCTACTTGGGGTATCTCCCAAGCCGTGCCCTTCCCTGCCCTGAATAAGTGCGGGGAAAAGGCAGGAGAGGGTGGCGCCCCCCTTTCCTTTCCCACTTGAGAGGGAAAGGAAGGAGTGTCCTGCCCTCCCCTTTCCTTCCTTTAGGGTCTGCTGTCCAAGGAAGGGACACACGAGGGGCTGATTTGCCCCCCTTGGCCCATTAGGCCCATACACTTACCGGGGGTGTCCGGAACCCCTTCCGGCGACCCGATGACAACCCGGTGCACTCCAAAACTCTTCCGGTGTCCGAATACCATCGTCCTTGATGTCTACTACGCAACTTTATTCATGTAGACTCGTGTTGGCCCTCCAAGCATAGAGTTTTGTAGGACAATAGCAATTTTCCCTCTCAAGTGGATGACCTAAGGTTTATCAATCCATGGTAGGTGTAGGATGAAGATGGTCTCTCTCAAACAAACTTGCAACCAAATAAGAAAGAGTCTCTTGTGTCCCCAACACACCAAATACAATGGTTAATTGTATAGGTGCACTAGTTCGGCGAAGTGATGGTGATACAGGTGTAATATGGACAGTAGATATTGATTTTTGTAATAAGAACAATAAAAACAGCAAGGTAGGAAGTGATAAAACAGAGCACAAACGATATTGCAATGCTTGAAAACAAGGCCTAGGGTCCGTACCTTCGCTAGTGCAATCTCTCAACAATGCTAATATAATTGGATCACATAACCATCCCTCAACGTGCGATGAAGAATCACTCCAAAGTTCCTATCTAGCGGAGAACATAAGAAGAAATTGTTTGTAGGGTATGAAACCACCTCAAAGTTATTCTTTCTGATCAATATATCAAGAGTTCGTACTAAAATAACATCAAGCTATCCTGTCTGATCGATCTATCAAGAGTTCGTACTAAAATAACACCATATGATACACATCAACCAACTCTAATGTCACCTAGATACTCCAATATCACCGCGAGTATCCGTGAGTTGATTATACGATATGGATCAAACAATTTCATATTCATAATGCTCAATACAACACAAAGAACCTCAAAGAGTGCCCCGAGATTCCTACCGGAGAAACAAAGACAAGAATGTGCATCAACCCCTATGCATAGATTACCCCAATGTCACCTCGGGAATCCACGAGTTGAGTGCCAAAACGCACATCAAGTAAATCAATATGATGCCCCATTGTCACCACGAGTATTCGTAGCAAGACATACATCAAGTGTTCTCAGATCCATAAAAGTATTCAATCCAAATAAATCTCAAAGGGAAAACTCAATTCATCACGACAAGATAAAGAGGGGAAAACACCATATGATCTGACTATATTAACAAAGCCCGTGATACATCAAGATCATGGCATCTCAAGAACACGAGAGAGAGAGAGAAATAGAGAGAGAGAGAGAGATTAAACACATAGCTACTGGTACAAACCGTCAGCCCCGAGGGTGGACTACTCCCTCCTCATCATGGTGGCCGCTGGGATGATGAAGATGGCCACCGGTGATGATTTCCCCCTCCAGCGGAATGTCGGAACAGGCCTAGATTGGTTTTTCATGGGCTGCAGAGGCTTTGCGGCGGCAGAACTTCTGATCTCGGGTTATTTCTGATTGTTTATCTATTTATAGGATTTTTTGGCGTCAGTTCCTCGCAAAGATGGACCTCGAGGTGAGCACAATCCACCAGGGCAAGCCAGGCCCCTCTGGCACGCCGTGGTGGGTTGTGCCCTCCTCGTGGCTCTTCTGGCCCTCCAACGAAGCTTCATGGGTCTCTTTTGTTCCAAATAAATCATCAAAAAGTTTCAGCCCATACCGAGAACTTTTATTTCTGCCCAAAAAACAACACCACGGTAGTTCTACTGAAAAGAACGTCAGTCCGGGTTAGTTCCATGCAAATCATACCAAAACTATTGGGGATATAACTGCTAGGTACGACCTGCCCAGGAGGGGCTAGGTCATGCCACTGGTGGCTTAGCATGAAGAGGCCCACAAAGACGTGAAGATGGCGGCTCATAGAGCAAGCTATTGAAGGCCCAAGACCCGGGGACGATTTGAGGCCCATGGGTGTGAACCGCTGTATGCTTAACTTCAATTGTAAGGCAAGCTTAGTTAGATACCGAGCCGGAAACGTTGTGTATGAGTGGGCCGGGACTCTGTAAGCTGCCGGGCATCAGCCTTTATATAAAGGGGTGACCCGGCGGTGGGTTAACTCAAGAAACAATCGCCTGAGAACTAGGTCAAGCGTATTCACTCCCTAGTTATTGATACTCGAGCAATACAACCCCAGCTGGATTAGGCTTTTACCTCATTAAGGGGCCAAGCAAGGATAAAAAACTCTTAGTGTCCTTTGTCCCATTTAACCCCTTCAAGCTAACGTAGTTGCGATGGATCCACATCTAAGTCCTATTGCAAGGGCATCTGCCGTGACAATTCCACGACAGTTGGCGCCCACCATGGGGCCAGCACACGGTGGTTTCAAGTTCTTGAAGGGCAGCTTCGTAGGGATCAAGGGATATGCCGTAGGCTAGATAACTAAAAGTCGCCGCGGCAAGCTCTACATCGATGACACAGGCTGGGGCCCCGAGGCCGGCTCAATGGAGTATGGGTACCGGGTCCCCTTCAGCGGAATCCATGTCTTCATCGGCAAGATCGGTGAGTCAGAGCCTGAGCCACACACCTGCACTGACATCGTCGAGACGGCTCAGCACGCACGACCCGCCAAGGTTCAAGCCACCATGAAGCATGCCTTTGTTGGTTTCATCAACGAAGCAGATCTCGATGAAGGATCTGTGTTCAGGGGAGAGACGATAATCTACTACGATGGTGAGTCTTCAACTGGTGAGACCGATTCAATTTATCAGCAGCAGGACGGCATGCTCGGGGGCTGTTCCGATGGCGACAGTATTCCGGACCCCTATGAGCCGCCGAACAGGGTTGCGATCTTCATGCCCGGCACACGACCGGTGCTCGGTCCGACAACTGTTGCGGCTATGACCTCCAGTTCAACGGTTGTGGCGCTGGCTGGTGCTAGCGGCTCTCCGCGCCCACCGGTTCAAGTATTGTCCTATCTCTTGGAGGCTTTAGCGACCTTATTGATCGCAGAGGTGACACCAAAGAATCAAGCACATCATAAGGTGGATGTTGCGAAATTACGGGATGAGATAGCTCAAGCCAAGGAGGAATTCAATGCCGAGAATGCTAGGATGGCAATGGAATGAGCCACTTTGGATGCTCACACCCAACGGATTCAGGCAGAGTCGTTTCGGCTTACCTTGGATCCAAACGTTTCAAACACCATCACGAGGAGGAGGCATCAGACCCGTCTGCCCACGGAGTTCGAGGCTAGGAACCTCTTCAATACACCTAGGGCAGGAACTAGTGACCTGCCCGTGGTAAACCGGACGGTTGAGGCGCCCGCGACTGGAGTACCGGTGCAACAACGGACTGCAGACCCGCCTCATTTGAATTTGACTCTGCCTCAGCATGTTCCGACACCGCGGGTCATTATTCTAACCCTTTGGACACTATGATTGCTGGAGCAACGCGATTGGCAGCTCTCCCTGTTAAAGGCGAGTGTCCAGCTGCAATGGAGATCCGGAGGGCTGGCGAGCTACTTCAGACAGCAGTGGCTCAACATGCGGCTTATTCATACAGCCGTGAACATATTCATTCAACCCCTCGTCCAAGCCAGAGTTATAACATGCATATTGATTCACCAGCAGTTTCAAGCAGTGAGCGGCGCCATGACCAGCCTCGTAGGCATTACCCGCCGCGTGCTAGTAACGATGCTCAGGATTTGGTGGACCAGGGCAGGGCGTAGCGCGAGGCTGAGCGGGTGGCTCAGTTGGCGGCTCATCCACAATCTCCGACTTACCCATCGGTATCTGTGGAGGCAGGAGTAACCTCTAGAAACCTTGGTGTGCCATGTTTAGTGCCGGCACTACGAAACGAGCGCTTGCCCAAGGATTTCAAGGGAACCCGCAAGGTGCCTAATTACATGGAGGATTAACCCCTAGAGGCTTGGATTGAGAGTTATGAGATGGACATGGAGATGTTGGATGCAAGTGATGTTGCGTGCGCTAAATACTTCACCATGATGTTGGATGGGCCGGCACACACTTGGCTGAAAGGATTGCCCCCCCCCCCC
>LR738710.1:621673305-621707004 GCA_902687465.1 Secale cereale | reverse complement strand
CCAACTCCGTCAGGTCATGGGCTGAATTGAAGACGCGTTTTATCCAAAATTTCAAAGACACATGCAAGCAGCCTATGTCGATTCTTGATTTATACTCTCACGTCCAGGGTGAGGGAGAATCAACAACCCATTGGGTGTGTCGGATCTCGGCCGTTATCCACTCATTGGACAGTATCAACGCCGGTTCAACCGTCTTGATGTTGGAAAAGAATTGCTGGTTCCTTCCCCTTAAGCAGAAGTTGGGACGGCTTAAGTGCCACTGCAATGATATGGGGGATCTCATGGCGGCTCTCATCAAATACGCCAACTCTGATGGTACTAAGGATACCGAGTCTGATGAAGAGAAGGCTGGCAAGGGAAAGAAAAATGACAATGCCAAGGGACAATAGCATAATACAGCGGGTTGATACGTCTCCAACGTATCTATAATTTTTGATTGTTCCATGCTATTATATTTTATGTTTTGGATGTTTAATGGGCTTTTATATTATTTTTGGGACTAACCTATTAACCCAAAGGCCTAGTGCAGATTGCTGTTTTTGTGTGCCTATTTTAGGGTTTCGCAGAAAAGGAATATCAAACGGAGTCCAAACGGAATGAAAACTTCGCGAGAGTTATTTTTGGAACAATATCAACACAGAAGACTTGGAGTACACATGAGGTAACGAAGGAGGCGGCCACGAGAGTCCAGGGCGCGCCCCCTCCTACAGGGCGCGCCCCCACCCTCGTGGGCCCCCTCTGGCTCCCCCGATGCCCTCCGTCCCCCTATATATACCCATGTACCCTAAAAACATTGAGGCAACAGAGAAAACCCTAATTCCACCGCCGCAACCTTCTGTTCCCGTGAGATCCCATCTTGGGGCATGTTCCAGAGCTCCGCCGGAGGGGGGATCTTCCACGGAGTGCTTCTACATCAACTCCATTGCCTCACCATGAGTTGTGAGTAGTTTACCATAGACCTTCGGGTCCATAGTTATTAGCTAGATGGCTTCTTCTCTCTTTTTGGATCTCAATACCAAGTTCTCCTCGGTCTTTGAGGAGATCTATTTGATGTAATCTTTTTACGGTGTGTTTGTCGAGATCCGATGAATTGTGGGTTTATGATCAAGATTATCTACGAGAAATATTTGGTTCTTTTCTGAATTCTTTTATGTATGATTATAATATCCTTGCAAGTCTCTTCGAATTATCGGTTTGGTTTGGCCTACTAGATCTATAGTTCTTGCAATGGGAGAAGTGCTTGGCTTTGGGTTCAATCTTGTGGTGTCCTTTCCCAGCGATAGCAGGGGCAGCAAGGCACGTATTGTATTGTTGCCATCGAGGATAAAAAGATGGGGTTTATATCATATTGCTTGAGTTTATCCCTCTACATCATGTCATCTTGCTTAAAGCATGTAATGCCCAGGATGGGACTATACCTCCTACGTGTCGAGGCACGACTTAAAGGTATAAGCCCATTCTGGAATGATCTCAAGTTTGGTATCTTTGCACGACTCATGTAAAAGAGGGATTAAATTGCAAAAGGAGATAGTTGGCTTACACTCGCCACTTCACACAATACATTACATAAGCAAAACATAATTCCAAATATCACAACCCGACTACGGGCGAAGATCCAAAAGAAAGATACCAAAACATAAAGCCACAGGTCGGAATCGCCCCTAGTAGAAACCACTACTGATCGTCGAAAATGTCACAAGCATACGGCCACGATCTTCATCGAGCTCCCAGTGAAGTTCTGATCCTTCTCCTGCATCGAACTCGGCTGAACCTGCATCTGGTGTTGTAGTATCTGTGAGCCACGAGGACTCAGCAATCCCATAACCATGGGTAACAAGGCTAGCAAAGCTTTGTGGGTAGGAAGAGGTAAAGTGGTGAGGTTGTAGCAGCGGCTAAGCATAATATGGTGGCTAACTTACGAGTACCAGAATAAGATGAGCATCTACGCAAACGGTCGCAAAAGTAGTGATCGCTAAAGATCTTGAACTACATACGAATCAAACATAACCCCACCGTGTTCTCTTCTCAAAATGAAAAGAGACAGTCACGGTTACTCACACAGTTGTGTGTTTTACTTCGGATCCTCTGTCAAGTTTTCTACAACCGGACATTAACAAATTCCAATCTGCCACATAACCGCGGGCACGGCTTTCGAAAGATCATAACCCTGCAGGGGTGTCCCAACTTAGCCCATCACAAGCTCTCACGATTAGCTGAAGTGATAAATATAATATCATCACTCCTTATCTTAGGGAAATCCGATCAGGCTCGGCATCCTGGTGCACAAGACATTTCGACAATGGTAAAACAAGTCCAGCAAGACCTCCCGGCATGCCGACACCCTGATAGTAGCCGCGCGTATCTCGTCTCAGGCTACAACCGGATGGGAAAAGCTACGAGTAAAACCAAACCTCGAGTTTCCCCAAGGTGGCCCCGTAGGTTGCCCGTTTGGGACCAACACCATCAGTACTGGCCCCCCTGCTATGTAGAATTAAGAACCCGGGGACGCGACCCCCTATGCAAATTTAATTATTAAATAAGTTGTTATTATGAGGCAAATTAAAACCAATGTTGGGCCTTGCTGGAGGAGTTTTATTCAAAGTCGAACTGTCAAGGGGTCCCCATCCACCCATCGTGTAAGGAACGCAAAATCAAGGAACATAATGCCGGTTTATCGGCGCCTAAGGTGGCATGAGTGGAACAAAACACCGAGCAAAAGGCCAAGCCTTCCACCCATGCCCAGTATATAGGTGTGTTAATAATAATTATAGATATTGTGATATTCCAACAACAAGTTCCCTCCTGGAACGATCTTCATCTTCACCTGCAACTAACAACGCTATAAGAGGGCTGAGCAAGCGGGTAACATAGCCAAACAGTGGTTTGCTAGGAAGGTTTCAAAAGGTTAGAGGTTTCATGGCAACAAGGAGAGGCTGACATAAAAGATGGGTAGCGCGACATGTAACGATAGCATCGCGACAACTAAGCATGGCAATGGTATTAAAGGTATCCAAGGGTATGATCATCTTGCCTGGAATTCCACAAGGAAGAAGAACGGATCCACGAAGTAGACGGAGCAACATAGCCGAGCGAATCCTCACAACTCCGGAACGAAACCGAAGCTAACAAGAGAAGCAACCGGAAAGAAGCAAACAACACGGTAAACACACATATCATAACCATGGCATACGATGCACATCCAAGTATGATGCATGTCCGGTTTAAATATGCATGGCATGGCAAAGTGCACAAACAAATACTACAAGTTAAGTGGAGCCCAATATGCAACGAGTTGCATATTGACGAAACACCACAATTTATTTATTTAGTTGATTCTCGTTATTTACAAGACAAGGTTAAATGTTTGTTAACATGGCAAGAGGTGAAACAAAAGTAAACTACCTATCTAGGCAATTTAAATGAGGCCGGAAATAACAACACAATTCCGAAAAATCCCCATGAGCATGTTTACTAATTCCTAAAGCAACAACAATTCACACATTTTTAAATGTTGTTAACATGATGCGGATGACATGATCAAGTTTTATGCAATTTTTATTAGAAGTTGTCATGAAGATGATAAGGAGCACTTGTCACTGTGGTGGAAGGAAAGGGTGCCACGGCAACGATCCGAAATGATGCAACGGCAACATCTCGGTTCCGGTAACTCGTCGAGAGACCGGTGCAAAAGATGACGGAGAGCGTGTCAAGCAAGAAGAAAGTGGGGCGATCCCGTTGCCGGGTTCCCACGGGTCGGCGACGAGGCAACCGAGGAGCACGACAAAAGATGAAACGGGCACGAAGCACACACGTGGAAACATCTCATACAACCACAACATCACACGGGTCATCGTCTCGGGGTTATACCTTCGGGACAATCGTTCTCGGAGGGGTTCAAGTCGTCGAGGGACGTAGTGGAAGTAGTGGTACTCGCGGTCGTAGAGGAAGTAGTGGATCACGTTTCCGAAGAGGAAGTAGTTGTTCACATTCGGAGAGGAAGTAGCCGTTCATATTCCGTTTCGGAGAGGTACTTGTCGTTCACGTGGCGGTAGTGGAAGTAGTTGTTCACGGGGTCTTCGATGGTCGACGGTAGTGGTACACATGTTGTCGGGGTACTTGTCGGTCTCGAGTGCTCCGGGCGTCGCGGTACTTGGCGCTTCAAAACGTTCGCCATGGTACACGTTTTGTAGATGTTCATGCCGTCACGTCGTGGTACTTGCCGACGGGGTCCTTGTCGAGTCGTCGTTGACGTAGGGGTACACGTTTATGTAGGGGTACTTGTCGTCTCGGCGACGGTAGTTGTTCATGTCGTCTTGGCGTGCGGAGTCCGGGTCTTGCCTGCGGTGCACTTGACGAAAAACAACAGCAACACAAAAAAAACATAGCAGTCTCGGACACGGTCACGACAAGGTCAGGCGAAGCTCGCCGGGAAGCAAGGAGGCAGGGCAGCAGCAGGGCTAGGCGGCGACGGGAAACGGAGGCAGAGCAGCGGCATACTGCTGCTAGGGGAGGCCGGCGACGGCGGCTTGGACGGAGGAGCTGCACGGGGCGACAGCTTGGGGCGCTGGTCGCGGCCTTGGCGAGGAAGAGGCCACAGCGCAGGGTCGAGGCGGCGCCGGCCTTGGCGACGGAGGGAGGCTGGAGTTTGGGCGCTGGACGCTGGAGACGATGGCAGCAGCTCGCCGGGCTTGGGGCGGAGGGCGCGGAGGGCCGCGAGAGGAGGCGCGGAGAGGTCCCGCGACGAGGGACCTGGGAGAAGGATGGCGCGGCGAGGGAATCGGGGTGCGGTCGGCGCTGGGAGCGGGGTCGAGGGAAGAGAGTGAGAGGCTCGGGCTCGGGGAGATGGGGACTGGGTGCGGGAGACAAGGGAGGTCGAGGGATCTCTCTGGCGGCGCTAGAAGGAATGGAGGGACGGAGGGACGATTAGCTAGGGTTAGGCCTGGCTGGGCCTCAACTGGCCAGATGGGCCGGAAGGGGGGAAATGGCCTTAGGCCAAAGGAGGGAGGCGGCTGTGGGTTGGAGGCCCAAGAGGCCTGGGCCGCGGCTGGAATGGCCTAGAGTCCAGGCTGCTCTTCTGCTATGATCTTTTAAATAAAGAAACGAAGCAGAAACAATTAAAAGAAGAGGAAAGAAAAGAAAGGTTAGGGGAAGATTTAGCACAAGGGACTAATTTTCTCGGGCTAAAAAAATGAGCACGGTCCGAGAAAAAATATAACTGACAAGATTGAAAGATATGAATTCAAAATCATTTGAATATGGTCCAAATGGATTTGAATATGAATGTGGTATTTGAAGAGTCCAAAAATGTTGAGGTTTTTTTGGAGGAACCTCGATAAACGAGAAAAGAATTATAGGGAAGGTTTTTGACGGTGAAACTTGAATTAAGAGGCATGGGGGAAAATTATGCAAGTGTGTTGCGGGTAATTCCAAAGAATGGAATATTTAATATAGCTCCCTAATAATATTGAGAGTCTTTTATATGTTATAAAGAGAAGTCATCCTTCCCTCGATTTAAATGTACCGAAGGTCCACACAATTTATTTAGGTTGAGATGCAAAATAAAAATGACATGATGGCATGATGACATGATGCGATGCAAGAATAAAAACACAAGCACAAAAGAAACACACGGGAAACCCGGAACATCTGGAATCTTCGGGAATCTTCTAGAATCTTCTGGGACGTCGGTCTTCGGGCGTCACAACTCTCCCACACTAATAGAGGATCTCGACCCGAGATCCTAGAGATAGCACCGGGTAAAAACGAAAAAGAAGAGGTAAAACAAAGTTGCTTCTTTGACAGACGAGTGAAACCAAGGAACCTTGAGAGGTTGAACAATCTTGACAGAAAGAATACAACAGAGATGAACGAAGTTAAGAGCACTCCGGTAAAAGGAGGAAGAAGGAACACTATGAGAACCTTGAAGGTTGAAAGACATGAAACAAGAGCTCACGGATGACGAAAGAATTCAAAACCACTCCGGTTAACCAAGATTGAGAAGGAATAAGAATGAAATAATTCGGACAGCACTCCGACTGAAAATGGGAGGAATTGAACAAGAACTTGAGGAGATGGGAAGATACTTGATGAAATCAACAACACACTGCCTCTGAAACAAATAAAAGAATGGCACAAGGGGTAAGAAAGATTCATACAGCACTCCGGTTAAAAGAGAGGCAAAACTAGATAAATGACGGAACTTGAATGAAGAATACAACACTCCGGTTAAATAGATAACCGAGGAAAAGAACATGATCTTGACAAAACGAGATGATGGTTAAAGAGAGAGCAACATCACAAAGCCTCCGGAATGAAGGAATAGCATATAAATCAATGAAAGAATTTAACGGAGAAGAAAAAGACAACTTCTCCCAGAAATGAATTAGGAAATCCTCCTTACAAGGAAGGGTTGAATGGGGTTGATGGGAAAAATCAACAACGAAACGAATAAGCTCTTGATGTGGGCTTATGGAAAACATCTAAAAATTAAGAGGTGACAACCAGCCACTGACGAAAACAATTGATTGGATTGAGATCAACAAGGAGATGAAAAACTTACACCGGAATGATAAATGAAGAACTTGTGTCATTTATAAGCACCATAATAGCAACAATTCTCAAGGAAAGCTTTTAGGTGAATTATAACCCAAGATAACTCCAATGAATAATTGAAGGGTTGGCAAGATCTCCTGAACAAAGAAAATGATGGGTTTAAATATCCCATTCCTGACAACTTGTGAGTCATGAAACAAGAAGGGAAAATTGTCAAGAATGACATAACACCACCTCAAAAGATAAGGTAGAAGAATTGCACTTCAAAATGCAAGAAGAAGAATATTTGAGCTCCAACAAGAATCTTGATGAAGACTTCGAGGATGAATTAAAACATGATCAATCATCATGAGAACTCCGGTAATGAAAGCATGAGAAGTGAAAGATGAAAAGAATAAGATTCAAGGCCTGCGATGAATTAGATGGAGCTTTGAAATGATATAATTGAAATACTTGGAGCTCCGGAAAACAAGATGAAGAATTTAGAACCAAGGATATGATATGATGAACAAGCTCCGGAGAAAGAGATTAAATCACCTTGAAGGAATAAGAATAAGAATTATGTCATGCATCTCCTTCACTAATTTAAATTGATGACAACCAAAGGAATTGGCATACAACTTATTCTCATTGGAAAGAATTAAGAGAGATCTCGCACAAGCTTGGGTAAATCTTCAACGAACCACCGGTAGGATTGTGAATAGAACAAAAGAATTAAAATGAAAACAACGGAAGGGTAATCTTGAAAGAACCACCGTAAGAATATAGAGACGAATGAAGAGACATCAATGAAGAATATTTGGAGGACGAAGTTGAAAACTGAGAACGAATAAATATTCTACAATGATGGCCTCCGGAGGAACACAAAGGAAAGAATTCGTGAAATGCTTCGGATGGTAAAAAGAATTCCTCACAATCGGAACAATAATGAGGATGGCATGAAGCTAGAACCACGAATCTTCAAAAGAACGGACCAAGATTTAAGAGAAACACTTCTCCGGTCTTCAAATGTTGAGAATGAAGACGAGAAATTCCATGAAGAATTTAGATACTCCGGAAGAATGAATTAAAAGGTTGAACCAATGATGAAAAAGAATTTTGAAAGCGATCTTGGAGAAGGCATGTGACTGATGGAAAATCATTCCTACATCACACTTGAAAAGAATTCTCCAGAAAAGGAGAGTCAGGTAAGATCCTGAAAAAGACCTGTGGGTTAGGGCCCACTCAAAAGAAATCACCATTGAAAAAGATTGCTTACTAGATATTGCACCCATTGAATTGAATGACTTGAATAAGATGATAATCCTCAAAATAATTTGAACGGATTAAGAATGGAATTATGGATCTTCAGCACTCCGGATATGAATAGCAAGAGGAGAATGATTAATTGGAGCACCGGAATAAGAAAACATTGTGAAATGAGGAAAAGGATAAGATCAACACCGAAATCTTGAATTACATCCACCGGCAGAATTTGAGAACAAAAGAAAGATGAACTTGAAGCTCTTGAGCATCTTCACGATAAATCACCGGATAAGAACATTGAAGGAAATGAATGAAGAAACCTCACATGAATAAAATGGATACTTCATCTGAGAATTTCTTGCTCCGAGAAGAAGAAGGGTGGGAGGGTGGGGAAAACAAAGACAACTTGGGATGAATGAAACAGACAAATCGTCAGATTTCTCAACGGCGTCCGTATGGAATAACTTGAAGAGAATGCACACCGGTTGAAAAGAAATAACATGAAAATCTCGATGGTCAAGATGAATTAGCACTCTCATAGAAATATGAGAACACTGCTTATGAAAGGTATGGAATCAACATTTGACATCGAAGCAACTCGAATACCAGAATCAAAACGAAACAAAGGATATATATGTTTAGGAAGAAGATTATGTTGCAACATATCTATCCGAACAGAGAATTGAACGAATGAATTCCGCAGGTACATCAACTTGTCGAGAAGCCACTCGGGAGAACAAAAGATAAATAAAAGCAACAAGGAGCAGATGGAACAAATACAAGATAGAAGTTTCATTCGACATATTCGTGCTGAAAGCTCATGGAACGTGTTACAAAAGGGTTTTGCAATCCCCGGATCAGCATAGCCAAGGACCCTTTAAGATGCAACTCCCGATCAGAACATGTCCATAAAACCACTTCACTCAATGTAGAACCCCGAACTTCATATCATGCATTCGTTGGAAGAATGCCTAGAACTACTAGATGAACCCACCTATTAATTTCCGAAAGTTTCCAGTTATGCAATCAGGTGTTGGGGATACAGGGGAAGCACCGCGCACTCAACTCTAATCCTACATCCAGCTATATCCATCCTTCAACACATAACCAGTCTTTCTCGGAAACTGTTTACCTCGGACCTTCGAAACGCATCCACTATACAAGCTATGGCAATACTCCTGAACTACCTCCCAGTACTGGGTGATGTCGGGGTTATCTTGCCACTAACCGCATAGGAGAGTTTTCGATGTCGGCCGTCTTAAGTATTCTAGAACTGCTGCGATATATTTGTGACGACAACACCTCGGAGCTCAACTCCCCGGGACACTGCCACAACCCCTAATGACATGAGGCATCGAGAACAATGTTCTCGTCACAAAGACATCGAAACAATCCAAACAATACTCGCGAGATCCTAAAAAAAAAGTTTGGTGCATTTTTGAGAGTAGAAGAGATAAGAGTAATCGTCAGGAGTCCTCACCAGAGTGAAAAGAGATGAGGAGCAAAAGAAATCCTACTATCCGATATAAATATAGGACTCAAAACATTTTCAAGTGTGTGCCTAGACTCAACCGTCAACGATTCGATCACTCAGTGGGGGCTTCTAGGTCGGAGAAGGCTCTGAATACCAACTTGTAATGCCCAGGATGGGACTATACCTCCTACGTGTCGAGGCACGACTTAAAGGTATAAGCCCATTCTGGAATGATCTCTTCGTATCTTTGCACGACTCATGTAAAAGAGGGATTAAATTGCAAAAGGAGATAGTTGGCTTACACTCGCCATTTCACACAATACATTACATAAGCAAAACATTATTCCAAATATCACAACCCGACTACGGGCGAAGATCCAAAAGAAAGATACCAAAACATAAAGCCATAGGTCGGAATCGCCCCTAGTAGAAACCACTACTGATCGTCGAAAATGTCACAAGCATACGGCCACGATCTTCATCGAGCTCCCAGTGAAGTTCTGATCCTTCTCCTGCATCGAACTCGGCTGAACCTGCATCTGGTGTTGTAGTATCTGTGAGCCACGAGGACTCAGCAATCCCATAACCATGGGTAACAAGACTAGCAAAGCTTTGTGGGTAGGAAGAGGTAAAGTGGTGAGGTTGCAGCAGTGGCTAAGCATAATATGGTGGCTAACTTACGAGTACCAGAATAAGATGAGCATCTACGCAAACGGTCGCAAAAGTAGTGATCGCTAAAGATCCTGAACTACATACGAATCAAACATAACCCCACCGTGTTCTCTTCTCAAAATGAAAAGAGACAGTCACGGTTACTCACACAGTTGTGTGTTTTACTTCGGATCCTCTGTCAAGTTTTCTACAACCGGACATTAACAAATACCAATCTGCCACATAACCGCGGGCACGGCTTTCGAAAGATCATAACCCTGCAGGGGTGTACCAACTTAGCCCATCACAAGCTCTCACGATTAGCTGAAGTGATAAATATAATATCATCACTCCTTATCTTAGGGAAATCCGATCAGGCTCGGCATCCCGGTGCACAAGACATTTCGACAATGGTAAAACAAGTCCAGCAAGACCTCCCGGCGTGCCGACACCCTGATAGTAGCCGCGCGTATCTCGTCTCAGGCCACAACCGGATGGGAAAAGCTATGAGTAAAACCAAACCTCGAGTTTCCCCAAGGTGGCCCCGTAGGTTGCCCGTTTGGGACCAACACCATCATTACTGGCCCCCGCTGCTATGTAGAATTAAGAACCCGGGGACGCGACCCCCTATGCAAATTTAATTATTAAATAAGTTGTTATTATGAGGCAAATTAAAACCAATGTTGGGCCTTGCTGGAGGAGTTTTATTCAAAGTCGAACTGTCAAGGGGTCCCCATCCACCCATCGTGTAAGGAACGCAAAATCAAGGAACATAATGCCGGTTTATCGGCGCCTAAGGTGGCATGAGTGGAACAAAACACCGAGCCAAAGGCCAAGCCTTCCACCCATGCCCAGTATATAGGTGTGTTAATAATAATTATAGATATTGTGATATTCCAACAACAAGTTCCCTCCTGGAACGATCTTCATCTTCACCTGCAACTAACAACGCTATAAGAGGGCTGAGCAAGCGGGTAACATAGCCAAACAGTGGTTTGCTAGGAAGGTTTCAAAAGGTTAGAGGTTTCATGGCAACAAGGAGAGGCTGACATAAAAGATGGGTAGCGCGACATGTAACAATAACATCGCGACAACTAAGCATGGCAATGGTATTAAAGGTATCCAAGGGTATGATCATCTTGCCTGGAATTCCACAAGGAAGAAGAACGGATCCACGAAGTAGACGGAGCAACATAGCCGAGCGAATCCTCACAACTCCGGAACGAAACCGAAACTAACAAGAGAAGCAACCGGAAAGAAGCAAACAACACGGTAAACACACATATCATAACCATGGCATACGATGCACATCCAAGTATGATGCATGTCCGGTTTAAATATGCATGGCATGGCAAAGTGCACAAACAAATACTACAAGTTAAGTGGAGCCCAATATGCAACAAGTTGCATATTGACGAAACACCACAATTTATTTATTTAGTTGATTCTCGTTATTTACAAGACAAGGTTAAATGTTTGTTAACATGGCAAGAGGTGAAACAAAAGTAAACTACCTATCTAGGCCATTTAAATGAGGCCGGAAATAACAACACAATTCCGGAAAATCCCCATGAGCATGTTTAGTAATTCCTAAAGCAACAACAATTCACACATTTTTAAATGCTGTTAACATGATGTGGATGACATGATCAAGTTTTATGCAATTTTTATTAGAAGTTGTCATGAAGATGATAAGGAGCACTTGTCACTGTGGTGGAAGGAAAGGGTGCCACGGCAACGATCCGAAATGATGCAACGACAACATCTCGGTTCTGGTAACTCGTCGAGAGACCGGTGCAAAAGATGACGGAGAGCGTGTCAAGCAAGAAGAAAGTGGGGCGATCCCGTTGCCGGGTTCCCACGGGTCGGCGACGAGGCAACCGAGGAGCACGACAAAAGATGAAACATGCACGAAGCACACACGTGGAAACATCTCATACAACCACAACATCACACGGGTCATCGTCTCGGGGTTATACCTTCGGGACAATTGTTCTCGGAGGGGTTCAAGTCGTCGAGGGACGTAGTGGAAGTAGTGGTACTCGCGGTCGTAGAGGAAGTAGTGGATCATGTTTCCGAAGAGGAAGTAGTTGTTCACGTTCGTAGAGGAAGTAGCCGTTCACATTCCGTTTCGGAGAGGTACTTGTCGTTCACGTGGCGGTAGTGGAAGTAGTTGTTCACGGGGTCTTCGATGGTCGACGGTAGTGGTACACATGTTGTCGGGGTAATTGTCGGTCTCTAGTGCTCCGGGCGTCGCGGTACTTGGCGCTTCAAAACGTTCGTCGTGGTACACGTTTTGTAGATGTTCATGCCGTCACGTCGTGGTACTTGCCGACGGGGTCCTTGTCGAGTCGTCGTTGACGTAGGGGTACACGTTTATGTAGGGGTACATGTGGTCTCGGCGACGGTAGTTGTTCATGTCGTCTTGGCGTTCGGAGTCCGGGTCTTGCCTACGGTGCACTTGACGAAAAACAACAGCAACACAAAAAAACATAGCAGTCTCGGACACGGTCACGACAAGGTCAGGCGAAGCTCGCCGGGAAGCAAGGAGGCAGGGCAGCAGCAGGGCTAGGCGGCGACGGGAAACGGAGGCAGAGCGGCGGCATACTGCTGCTAGGGGAGGCCGGCGACAGCGGCCTGGACGGAGGATGTGGGGACCCCGACTCGTAAGTCGTGATCACCGAATGCACGTGTACAGTGATCCCAGAGATCAATGCTCACTGAACACACAGAAGCTGAATAACAAGAGTCTTACATCCTTACATACCGTGTTACACAAATAGGACCATAATGGTCAAGTCTTGAGTATATCATCGCAGCGGAAAATCTTCAAAGACAACTGGGACCCATGCCATCTGCCTTAACCCTACAAGCATTCTGACTGGGAAGTGTCCTAGCTCGCATGCTCGTCACCGAGAAATCTTCATCATAACCTGTTCTCTCCTGCCTGGCCAATAAAATAACCAGTGGCAAGCCAATGAGTACATTGAATGTACTCGCAAGCAACCCAAGTGTGATAACAGAATAATATGCAAGGCTCTACTGCTAGGTTGGCAGTTATGCGGAAAGCTAGTTTTTCATATGCACTCATGGTCAACATAAAGCAAGGGCATGCATGTGTCTGTAACAAGTATCAGGAGGTCACAGACATCAATGTCGAGAAAGAGTTGTAATCAACACATGCACAAGCTCATTGTGACTTCCTCACAATCACATCATCAATATCTCTGAATCGTGTTGTTTCCCAGAAACTTATGGACATAGTCTAAGTAGCACCACCCAACTGTCCTTGACCGCGGACATGGCTATTCGAATAGTTTGACACTCTGCAGAGGTTGCACACTTTACCCACAAGATCCGGGGAACTTCCGTGTCATCCACGACCCGCGATACCTCAAGTACCCGGGGTAAGCACCCGATCACTATCTTTCCCTAGACGACACTAACATAGAGTCCACTTGATTGGTAGCAGCCCCGTGCCAAACATTTCACATCTCAAGGTTTGTGGAGACTCGCTCCGTATTCATCACATATCACAAGCACGGGGTACCAACGGTGTGTCCGGTGCCCTGTAAAGACAGTCATGGCCGCCTATCCAAGCGCGACCCCGTCCCGAGAGTGACCTCATGTCACCCCCGTCACTAGTAATGCGAGCACCATGCTAGTATCGACCTAGGTAATCAATAATGCCCCGTCCCATAAGGGGTAGTGTGGTTGCGCATGTTTGGTTGGGACGGTAGTCACACATAAATCTAATCCATCTCTGTAAACAACACATTCGTCAAGCCTCGGCACACTACTTCTTCACCAAGTAGTGCCCTAGCTCCTCATCAACTCCCAGGGGCATTAGTGGCACCCACTGGGTCATTTGCAAGTATGTCAGACCACACTTGTTTCACTCAATGCATCACCCCGACCCATTTTGCGTAGCCAACTACTATAGCATACATCTATCTACTCCCACCCACATAACCCTCATAGGAAGGTAGGGTCATGTTTGATGCAAGTTTCAACAGTAAAGTAACAGGGGTAGCAACCAAAGTGGTTTCCACCTCAACATGGTTCCGATGCATTGAATAATAAGGTGCTATGAGACATGCATAAAAAGGTTTCTTGAACATGGTCAAAGGGCTGCTTGCCTTATTCTTCTGAGTCTTCAAATCTTCTGGTCCATCTCCGAATACTCCGTTTATTACGTTAACTAACGATGGAAACAATCATAATAAGCAACACAATCAAAGCAAAAATAAAAGTGCTCTAAAAATAGGAGTTGGACTTTTCTAGGATACCTCTGGTCATATTAGAAATGACCAAGGTGGTTTCATAGGTGTTGGATCAATAGGTAGTTTGGAACATTTCAATGTGATGGAACCAAAGGGTTTATGGATTTGGAAGAAGTATACAGAAATATTTCCTTGAATGATGAGCAAAGGTACCCATCATCAAGTCATGATTTTAGAAGCATTTAGGAGTTGGTTTCACTGGATTTGGATTTGAAATGAATTTCCTAGGATTTTGCAAAGCTGATAAATATAAAGAAATGGCTCAATATTTGGTGGGGTACAGAAACTATTATTAAAAATGTTCCAAAACTAAGTTTGGACATGACAAGCATCTAGGAACTTGAATCACTGCATTTGGATCAATATTGAGCTCTCTGTGATTTTCTAAAGTTAATCACAGAAAGTGGAAAATGGGCATTTGATAAATATGTGTGAAGGAAAAGTCTCTGGAATAATGCGCATGTTGCACCATGTTATAGAGCATGATTTATGGAGCCATAGGAAATTTGAATCATGCAATTTGGAGTTCATATGAATATTCTAGGCATTTTTGAAGTTGACAGAAAAAAGGGAAAAAGGAAAGGAATAGGGGTTATACCCTTATACTGCGCACATGCGGGATGTGGTCGTGGGCCGGCCCAGTGGCATCAACCGCGCAGGGTGGCACCGGTGACGTTGTTGGCGTACTCCGTGAGTACGCCTTCGTTCCTGGCAGGTGCCTTCCCCGAAGGCTGTCTCCACTTACCCCTAGGGGCCCGGGGCCTTAGCCTCTTACAGGCGGGTCCCACTGGCAGGCCCTCCTCCTACCTCCCGCTCAAAACAGAGGAGGGGCGGGGGAGGCCGGCCGAGCAGGGTGCCGGCGCCCTTCCCGGCGATCCCGTGCTTCCCCGGCGGCATCCAGCACACCATCGGCTCCGGGGGACCGAGCCGAGTCCATCCAGGGGCCTCATGCTGGCTGGGGAGGGCTGAGCCGTTAGTGGCTTCGACGCCGGCGGGCGGAGCTTCGGGCGACGGTTGGGCACGGCAAGACAGGCTCGGGGAGGAGAGGAGGATGTGCGGGGAGTACTGGCGGAGGTCCTGGCGTTGCTCTGGAGCAGAGAGGGGGAAGGGAGGGCTTCCCACGACGCGAATCTGAGCGGTGGCCAGCGGCGGCACTCCGGCCATGGAGGGGCAAGGAGAGCACTAGGGGAAGAGGGAAGATGTCCGGGAGGTGTACGGGAGAGAGGAGGATCCAGCAGAGGCGAATGGCGCTCGGGGGGAGCCCTTTTATAGCTGCGGCCGCGATGCACCGTGAGCACGGTCCAGGGCGCGCACGGCGAGCTCGAGGAGAGAGAGGAGGAGGGCCGGGGAGGATAAGGCCGACCGTCCTGCAGGTCGTGGACGTCGAGGGCACCTCGGTGGACACGCCCACTCTGCCCAAGACCGCCTGGAAGCCTCGGGAGGGCCGAGCTACAGTGCCTTGGTGCACTGTAGCGTGCTCCAGAGCGCGTCTTTGGCCGGCATACTCATGTCTCGCTTTCCAGGCCGTGTCCCCCAGTGTCCAGTAGTGTCCAGCAGTACTAGGGGATAGTAAACAATGGCGTGGGGGTCTTGGATGCTCTGGGGAACCACTGGGATGAGGAGGGAGGTGAAGGAGGAGAAGAAGGTGGCTGTCCACAAGGGTAAAAATGGGGTTTTTACCCTCCAATAATTGAGCTGAGGCCATGGGAAGGTTACTAGGGGTAGATGATGATCAGAATAGGCTGTGGTAAGAATTTGAGGTAAGGAGAAAAAGTAAAAGAGGTTCAAACACAGGTTTTGGTAAATGAACAGAAGGTGTTTGATCAGTGTTTGGTCAAGCAAATGACATCCACTTGACATGGGACTTAACAGGATCAAATGTCACATATAATTAGGCCCCTACACCAAATTTGAGCTCATTTGGGCAAAGTGGCCAATGTAACTTTGGTGAACCCTAGAAATGAACAGAAATGGTTTCACAATGTTGGAGTTAAGCAAATCATCTCCCCTTGATGCACCACTTGGTGTAGCATCATCATTTGGGGTTATGAACATGCCCACAAAGTTTGAGGCTCCAGATAAAAAGTTGACAATGTAAAGTTATTCAAATTTGAATTTGAACAGAAGTGGTTTTGGGGTGATCTGATCAAGTTGCTCTATTCCAAATCTTGTGCCATTTGGTCTAGATGCCTTATTAGGCCATTCTAGCATGTGCACCAAATTTGAGAGCATTTGGACAAGTTTGGCAATGTAGAGTTGCTCAAACTTCAAATATGGACAGAATGGTTTTGAAGGGGTTTGAGGATATTTCCTTGATCTTCAAGGCATGAGGCTTTGCAAGATCATCAAATATGTCATATATGACATGATAGAATTTCCCTGGAATTTTTGGAGAATATTTCCTTTGTAAGTATTTCAAAAGCTTGAAATATCCAGAAAGGGTTTTGGAAGGATTTGTCCAATATTTTGAACATGACCATGTGTTGAAACTCTTATATATGGACAATATATGTCCTATGAGTCTCCCTGAATTTTGGCAAATATTTTTGAAATGATTAAATAATTTTTCCCTATTAAAGACCATTTCTGGCCTTAAGAAAAAGCTTTTAAATAAAATATAAAAATGACTTTTAAAATTATACTTTTGTGGTTTCTGGGAGTCCTATATCTAATAGGATTCAAATAAACTTTTTGAAAGAGTTTTCACACCCTAAATAAGGTACTTGCAGTGCAAACCTCAATTCAGGGGTTTTTGGAAAACTAATTTTAGAAAATACCATTTGGCCAAAATATTTTTATAAGAAAATTCTATACTGGTCTATACACATGGCATGATCATTGGGAAAAGGTTTTGGGTCAAGGAGATGAAGTATAAGAGTTGGAGGATTTATTTGATTTTTAGAGCACTAGCAAACAGCAGACAAAAGTCAAATCAAGCAAGGTCAAAAACACTCAAAAGTTTTTGCAAATCCACATTTTTAACATGAAAATAAGCTTAAGCAATGTGACATGAAAATCAGGGTGTGACAGACCTACCCCCCTTACAAGAATCTCGTCCCCGAGATTCCCAGACTAGGCGTGGAAAGAAAGGCGGAGTCTTGGATACGGGGTAGTCTTCACTTCTTCTTGTTGGTTCTGCTTCCGAGTGGTGCTCCTTGGAATCTTGAAGTGCTTGATGGTATGGCTTCTTGCTTGATGTCGTCCTTGATGGAGGTTGCTGAGGGGTCTCTTGCATAGGTTAGGTTGGGTTAGCTGTCAAAGGCTCGATGATCGATGTCCTTGCGGGCATCGGGCTAGCTAGGAGGTAAGAAGCACTTCCAGAGTGGGGACTCGAGGAAGATTTGGTGCACGGAGGGTATCTCAGGTGGTAGATCCAGCTGGGGAGCCGTCTACCACATGACTTGCAGTGATCTCAAAGGGTCCAATGAACTTTGGTGCGAGCTTCCCCCTTGACGTGGAAACGCTTGGTTCCCTTCAGAGGGGTTACCCGCAGGTGCACGTGGTCCCCGACATGGAAACTCATGTTCCGACGGTGAGTGTCAGCATAGCTCTTTTGCCTTGACTTGGCTGCCTTCAAACATTCTCTGACTAGTTGGACTTGCTCTTCCGCTGCGCAGAGAACATCCGGCCCAAAGACTAGCCCTTCTCCAGTCTCTGACCAGTTGAGGGATGTGCGACATCTATGTCCGTACAACACCTCAAATGGTGCCATCTGAAGGCTCGACTGGTAACTGTTGTTATAGGAGAACTCGGCAAAAAGGGAGACAATCCTCCCACTTGGCTCCATATGCCAAGACACAGGCTCGGAGTCAGGACTTCGAGAATCTGATTGACTCATTCAGTCTGACCTCCGGTCTGTGGGTGGAAAGCCGTGCTGAAAGATACTTGGTTCCCAAGGCTTCTCGGAACTTCTTCCAGAACCTTGAGGTGAACTGGGTTCCTGATCTGACACAATCTCCTTGGGAATGCCGTGAAGACTTACAATTCGGTCGATGTAGAGAGCTGCCAGCCGGTTGCCATCATAAGTGGTCTTGACAGGAATGAAATAGACCACCTTGGTCAGATGATCGACCATGACCCAGATAGAGCCATGTCCTCTTATCCGACCTTGGTAATCCAGTGACGAAGTCCATTCCGACTTTATCCCACTTCCACTCAGGAACCTTGAGTGGTTGAAACAATCCCGCAGGTCGCTGATATTCAGCCTTGACCCTTTGGCACACATCACACTTTGCAACATAGGTTGCAAATCTCTCTTTCATCATGTGCCACTAGAATCGTGCCTTCAAGTCTTGATACAATCTTGGCGTGAGCGTTCCTTCGACACGGAAATGCTCGGCTCCTGAGAGGGGTGGTTTGCAGATACGCCCGGTCTTCAACGCGGAAGTTTTCTTCTTGATGACGGTGGTCGGTGTAGATCTTCCTTCTTGACAGGGTGGTCTTCAAATGTCTTCTACCCAGTTGTCCGTCTCTTCTCTGTCTTCGGGCAGACAAGTAGGCCATCAAATAATGATGCTACCCATCTTGTCCACTTACTCCATGAGGTCTAAGGGGTACGCAAGGTAAGCTGGGGTGTTGGTGGTGGTCTCGGTTGAGTATTGCAGAGGCCTTCCTGACTCTGAGTCAAGGCCCGTGGTCAGAATCTGACCAGGTTGTGGCTCGGTGGGGCTTAAGGGTTTCAAGGATTCTAGTGAGTGTGTGAACTTATATCATCTTATCCTTAAGCACAGTTTCTGAGATGCCAATAGCTCTATGTAGCACTCCAAACAAAAGCGCCTTCTTGCAGAGACCAACTTCAATCACCACTCATGCCATACATATCCTCATGATTCTCAAGAGACGGTCTAACAAAATTATATTTGTCTAAGATCCCCAAATCCATATGTACGTCTGACTCTAAAATCCAAAGGTAGATCATACATGCTGCTGAGCTGAGATTAAACTCCATAATCCAAGCACTCAACCTATTCTTGCAAGGCTCAAGATAATGCATCTCTAATCTAAGGAAACACGTCATATGCCACTCCAAGATTTGTTTCCTTCCTATAGATCAACTCCAATAGCCCGGTAATTACCATCAATCACCACATAATCCAACAATTCTACAAATCCGATGTCTACGGTGTTCCACAAGATCTCAAGTACCTATAATCCCCAAATACTTGGAAGGACTATGCATCACGATAGTAAATCCACCAAATTCTCATCATCCGGGTCAAGTAAACTCCAAGATCACGACTATATAGATCCCTAAATCAACTCCGACAAATAATCCAATCTCCTAGGTTATTGTCCACCGAGAAGCATGATATCATAATCAGGATCATAGGCCTAAATCCAATCTTACTCCGAATCATGCAGACATATCCAGCATTATACCAACCAGAATCACCTACATAAATCCAAATCTCATGCCCAACGGGCACTCCTACATACTTCTCCAAAGTCATGATCCCACCAACATGAAATGCTCACAATCCACCAAGGTCTCAGATAATTCCTCGAAGTCACTGATATAAACCACCAAGTCATCTGTCCAATATCCCCGAACTGGTCTATCTATGGCATCGTCAGACCTCGTGCTATATTAGGATGAAAAATGTGCTCACCCATCGTGTCCACTAGCTCCTTTACGAACCCAGTGTTGTGCATGGTTACAAAGGCTTAACAGGTTCTCTTGCTTTACCATGGGTTAGGCACATGGTTAAGGATTCGTGCTGGAGTGTCTCGGGAAGTCTCAAAGGGTCTAGGAATGGGGTTACTGGTCTGGAGGGTTAAACATAACTCTACGGGGTTGCACTTGATCGTGGAGGTTGTAGCAGAAGTCTTCATTGCCAGTTGGCTGTCGAGGTAGAATCCTTGGTGCATCTTGTCTTGCGGGTCTTCAATTGGGGAGAGAGAATAGAGGGAAGAAGCAGCGTAGAGGAGGGAAATGCCTAAAGGGGGTGCTATAGTGCAGGTGCAACAAACAGGTGCAAAAAGGCAGAGACAAAAGAAACAAGGCAAGGAAGGTGATATAGCCATGCACTTATTGCCTGGGGCAAAAGTGCGACTTATATCAAAACACAAACGAATAAAAGCAAACAACACACAATCATGGTTCTATTCGAACCATCATATGGACTCGACTGCGCATAGGGGGTACACGACTCATCCTACCCTAGGGGTTCTCGGACTCTGTGTCGTGACTTGTGCCTCGTGCAGTCTTCTGGGCTTCCTCAGGTGTTGTCATGTCCCTTGTAGTTGCTTGATGAACGATCCGGGCTGAGCCTGAAGAATCTTCAACAACTTCTCGTCTGATGAGGTGATGGGGTGAAGGTGCCTCCTTGTAGCTGGCGTTGACTTGGTCTTCTCTTGTCTCTTTAATCACGACGATCCCTTGTGCCTTCTGGGGCATCGATGGTACCAGGTAGGCAATCCATATGTAATGACAATAACATGGCATAATAGAGGTCCAACATGTCGATTTCGTTGATGAAAACATCGACACCAAGAGCGGGGGATGAAGTGAACCGTTTTCCTGCTCACTATAGTGAGGCGGACCAAATGGCGAGGTTCTCAGCCACCGGTGGTTGCCGATACAACAACGGTAGTGACATGATTGCTCTATTAGCGATGCATATCATGATTTTGCATAACCTATAGCCTGGTCATCACAGGCCAATGTTGCATCGTCTTGGCGGTTCTTGTCAAGGGTATCACCATCTTCTGGGTCTTCATGTCCTTACTCATCGAGGATGTAGTTTCTGTTGGTATCATCTTGTCGTGGTGTCACCAATCTTGTGTGCAAAAGTGGTGGGTGAGTGTTCGGCAAGGTGCACTCCACGAGGATTACAGAAAATCCAATGGTCAGGGGCATAGGGGTTTTAGCGACCAAGGTTTTGAAGGGGAAGAGATCGAGCATAGCCTAGTTTTCGAAAAACTGAGAAGGGAAGAGAAGTATAGATAGTTTTGAAAACTACTAATAGTTTTGGAAATAGTTTTACCCTAACTAACGACCATGCTAACTAAGGCTTCCTACAGTCAGGATGGCTCTGATACCAGCTCTGTGGGGACCCCGACTCGTAAGTCGTGATCACCGAATGCACGTGTATAGTGATCCCAGAGATCAATGCTCACTGAACACACAGAAGCTGAATAACAAGAGTCTTACATCCTTACATACCGTGTTACACAAATAGGACCATGATGGTCAAGTCTTGAGTATATCATCACAGCGGAAAATCTTCAAAGACAACTGGGACCCATGCCATCTGCCTTAACCCTACAGGCATTCTGACTGGGAAGCGTCCTAGCTCGCATGCTCGTCACCGAGAAATCTTCATCATAACCTGTTCTCTCCTGCCTGGCCAATAAAATAACCAGTGGCAAGCCAATGAGTACATTGAATGTACTCGCAAGCAACCCAAGTGTGATAATAGAATAATATGCAAGGCTCTACTGCTAGGTTGGCAGTTATGCGGAAAGCTAGTTTTTCATATGCACTCATGGTCAACAAAAAGCAAGGGGATGCATGTGTCTGTAACAAGTATCAGGAGGTCACAGACATCAATGTCGAGAAAGAGTTGTAATCAACACATGCACAAGCTCATTGTGACTTCCTCACAATCACATCATCAATATCTCTGAATCGTGTTGTTTCCCAGAAACTTATGGACATAGTCTAAGTAGCACCACCCAACTGTCCTTGACCGCGGACACGGCTATTCGAATAGTTTGACACTCTGCAGAGGTTGCACACTTTACCCACATGATCCGGGGAACTTCCGTGTCATCCACGACCCGCGATACCTCAAGTACCCGGGGTAAGCACCCGATCACTATCTTTCCCTAGACGACACTAACATAGAGTCCACTCGATTGGTAGCAGCCCCGTGCCAAACATTTCACATCTCAAGGTTTGTGGACACTCGCTCCGTATTCATCACATATCACAAGCACGGGGTACCAACGGTGTGTCCGGTGCCCTATAAAGACAGTCATGGCCGCCTATCCAAGCGCGACCCCGTCCCGAGAGTGACCTCATGTCACCTCCGTCACTAGTAATGCGGGCACCATGCTAGTATCGACCTAGGTAATCAATAATGCCCCGTCCCATAAGGGGTAGTGTGGTTGCGCATGTTTGGTTGGGACGGTAGTCACACATAAATCTAATCCATCTCTGTAAACAACACTTTCGTCAAGCCTCGGCACACTACTTCTTCACCAAGTAGTGCCCTAGCTCCTCATCAACTCCCAGGGGCATTAGTGGCACCCACTGGGTCATTTGCAAGTATGTCAGACCACACTTGTATCACACAATGCATCACCCCGACCCATTTTGCGTAGCCAACTACTATAGCATACATCTATCTACTCCCACCCACATAACCCTCATAGGAAGGTAGGGTCATGTTTGATGCAAGTTTCAACAGTAAAGTAACAGGGGTAGCAACCAAAGTGGTTTCCACCTCAACATGGTTCCGATGCATTGAATAATAAGGTGCTATGAGACATGCATAAAAAGGTTTCTTGAACCTGGTCAAAGGGCTGCTTGCCTTATTCTTCTGAGTCTTCAAATCTTCTGGTCCATCTCCGAATACTCCGTTTATTACGTTAACTAACGATGGAAACAATCATAATAAGCAACACAATCAGAGCAAAAATAAAAGTGCTCTAAAAATAGGAGTTGGACTTTTCTAGGATACCTCTGGTCATATTAGAAATGACCAAGGTGGTTTCATAGGTGTTGGATCAATAGGTAGTTTGGAACATTTCAATGTGATGGAACCAAAGGGTTTATGGATTTGGAAGAAGTATACAGAAATATTTCCTTGAATGATGAGCAAAGGTACCCATCATCAAGTCATGATTTTAGAAGCATTTAGGAGTTGGTTTCACTGGATTTGGATTTGAAATGAATTTCCTAGGATTTTGCAAAGCTGATAAATATAAAGAAATGGCTCAATATTTGGTGGGGTACAGAAACTATTATTAAAAATGTCCCAAAACTAAGTTTGGACATGACAAGCATCTAGGAACTTGAATCACTGCATTTGGATCAATATTGAGCTCTCTGTGATTTTCTAAAGTTAATCACAAAAAGTGGAAAATGGGCATTTGATAAATATGTGTGAAGGAAAAGTCTCTGTAATAATGTGCATGTTGCACCATGTGATAGAGCATGATTTATGGAGCCATAGGAAATTTGAATCATGCAATTAGGAGTTCATATGAATATTCTAGGCATTTTTGAAGTTGACAGAAAAAAGGGAAAAAGGAAAGGAATAGGGGTTATACCCTTATACTGCGCACATGCAGGATGTGGTCGTGGGCCGGCCCAGTGGCATCAGCCGCGCAGGGTGGCACCGGTGACGTTGTTGGCGTACTCCATGAGTACGCCTTCCTTCCTGGCAGGCGCCTTCCCCGAAGGCCGTCTCCACTTACCCCCAGGGGCCCGGGGCCTTAGCCTCTTACAGGCGGGTCCCACTGGCAGGCCCTCCTCCTACCTCCCACTCAAAACAGAGGAGGGGCAGGGGAGGCCGGCCGAGCAGGGTGCCGGCGCCCTTCCCGGCGATCCCGTTCTTCCCCGGCGGCATCCATCACACCATCGGCTCCGGGGGACCGAGCCGAGTCCATCCAGGGGCCTCATGCTGGCTGGGGAGGGCCGAGCCGTTAGTGGCTTCGACGCCGGCGGCGGAGCTTCGGGCGACGGTTGGGCACGGCAAGACAGGCTCGGGGAGGAGAGGAGGATGTGCAGGGAGTACTGGCGGAGGTCCTGGCGTTGCTCTGGAGCAGAGAGGGGGAAGGGAGGGCTTCCCACGACGCGAATCTGAGCGGTGGCCGGCGGCGGCACTCCGGCCATGGAGGGGCAAGGAGAGCACTAGGGGAAGAGGGAAGATGTCCGGGAGGTGTACGGGAGAGAGGAGGATCCAGCAGAGGCGAATGGCGCTCGGGGGGGAGCCCTTTTATAACTGCGGCCGCGGTGCACCGTGAGCACGGTCCAGGGCGCGCACGGCGAGCTCGAGGAGAGAGAGGAGAAGGGCCGGGGAGGATAAGGCCGACCGTCCTGCAGGTCGTGGACGTCGAGGGCACCTCGGTGGACACGCCCACTCTGCCCAAGACCGCCTGGAAGCCTCGGGAGGGCCGAGCTATAGTGCCTTGGTGCACTGTAGCGTGCTCCAGAGCGCGTCTTTGGCCGGCATGCTCATGTCTCGCTTTCCAGGCCGTGTCCCCCAGTGTCCAGTAGTGTCCAGCAGTACTAGGGGATAGTAAACAATGGCGTGGGGGTCTTGGATGCTCTGGGGAACCACTGGGATGAGGAGGGAGGTGAAGGAGGAGAAGAAGGTGGCTATCCACAAGGGTAAAAATGGGGTTTTTACCCTCCAATAATTGAGCTGAGGCCATGGGAAGGTTACTAGGGGTAGATGATGATCAGAATAGGCTGTGGTTAGAATTTGAGGTAAGGAGAAAAAGTAAAAGAGGTTCAAACACAGGTTTTGGTAAATGAACAGAAGGTGTTTGATCAGTGTTTGGTCAAGCAAATGACATCCACTTGACATGGGACTTAACAGGATCAAATGTCACATATAATTAGGCCCCTACACCAAATTTGAGCTCATTTGGGCAAAGTGGCCAATGTAACTTTGGTGAACCCTAGAAATGAACAAAAATGGTTTCACAATGTCGGAGTTAAGCAAATCATCTCCCCTTGATGCACCACTTGGTGTAGCATCATCATTTGGGGTTATGAACATGCCCACAAAGTTTGAGGCTCCAGATAAAAAGTTGACAATGTAAAGTTGTTCAAATTTGAATTTGAACAGAAGTGGTTTTGGGGTGATCTGATCAAGTTGCTCTATTCCAAATCTTGTGCCATTTGGTCTAGATGCCTTATTAGGCCATTCTAGCATGTGCACCAAATTTGAGAGCATTTGGACAAGTTTGGCAATGTAGAGTTGCTCAAACTTCAAATATGGACATAATGGTTTTGAAGGGGTTTGAGGATGTTTCCTTGATCTTCAAGGCATGAGGCTTTGCAAGATCATCAAATATGTCATATATGACATGATAGAATTTCCCTGGAATTTTTAGAGAATATTTCCTTTGTAAATATTTCAAAAGCTTGAAATATCCAGAAAGGGTTTTGGAAGGATTTGTCCAATATTTTGAACATGACCATGTGTTGAAACTCTTATATATGGACAATATATGTCCTATGAGTCTCCCTGAATTTTGGCAAATATTTTTGAAATGATTAAATAATTTTTCCCTATTAAAGACCATTTCTAGCCTTAAGAAAAAGCTTTTAAATAAAATATAAAAATGACTTTTAAAATTATACTTTTGTGGTTTCTGGGAGTCCTATATCTAATAGGATTCAAATAAACTTTTTGAAAGATTTCTCACACCCTAAATAAGGTACTTGCAGTGCAAACCTCAATTCAGGGGTTTTTGGAAAACTAATTTTAGAAAATACCATTTGGCCAAAATATTTTTATAAGAAAATTCTATACTGGTCTATACACATGGCATGATCATTGGGAAAAGGTTTTGGGTCAAGGAGATGAAGTATAAGAGTTGGAGGATTTATTTGATTTTTAGAGCACTAGCAAACAGCAGACAAAAGTCAAATCAAGCAAGGTCAAAAACACTCAAAAGTTTTTGCAAATCCACATTTTTAACATGAAAATAAGCTTAAGCAATGTGACATGAAAATCAGGGTGTGACAGAGGAGCTGCACGGGGCGACGGCTTGGGGCGCTGGTCGCGGCCTTGACGAGGAAGAGGCCACGGCACAGGGTCGAGGCGGCGCCGGCCTTGGCGACGGAGGGATGCTGGAGTTCGGGCGCTGGACGCTGGAGACGACAGCATCAGCTCGCCGGGCTAGGGGCGGAGGGCATGGAGGGCCGCGAGAGGAGGCGCGGAGAGGTCCCGCGACGAGGGACCTGGGAGAAGGACGGCGCGACGAGGGAATCAGGGTGCGGTCGGCGCTGGGAGCGGGGTCGAGGGAAGAGAGTGAGAGGATCGGGCTCGGGGAGATGGGGACTGGTTGCGGGAGACAAGGGAGGTCGAGGGATCTCTCTGGCGGCGCTAGAAGGAACGGAGGGACGATTAGCTAGGGTTAGGCCTGGCTGGGCCTCAACTGGCCAGATGGGCCGGAAGGGGGGAAATGGCCTTAGGCCAAAGGAGGGAGGCGGCTGTGGGTTGGAGGCCCAAGAGGCCTGGGCCGCGGCTGGAATGGCCTAGAGGCCAGGCTGCTCTTCCGCTATGATCTTTTAAATAAAAAAATGAAGCAGAAACAATTAAAAGAAGAGGAAAGAAAAGAAAGGTTAGGGGAAGATTTAGCACAAGGGACTAATTTTCTCGGGCTAAAAAAAATGAGCACGGTCCGAGAAAAATATAAGTGACAAGATTGAAAGATATGAATTCAAAATCATTTGAATATGGTCCAAATGGATTTGAATATGAATGGGGTATTTGAAGAGTCCAAAAATGTTAAGTTTTTTTTGGAGGAACCTCGATAAACGAGAAAAGAATTATAGGGAAGGTTTTTGACGGTGAAACTTGAATTAAGAGGCATGGGGGAAAATTACGCAAGTGTGTTGCGGGTAATTCCAAAGAATGGAATATTTAATATAGCTCCCTAATAATATTGAGAGGCTTTTATATGTTATAAAGAGAAGTCATCCTTCCCTCAATTTAAATGGACCGAAGGTCCACACAATTTATTTAGGTTGAGATGCAAAATAAAAATGACATGATGGCATGATGACATGATGCGATGCAAGAATAAAAACACAGGCACAAAAGAAACACACGGGCAACCCGGAACATCTGGAATCTTCGAGAATCTTCTGGAATCTTCTGGGACGTCGGTCTTCGGGCGTCACAAAGCATTACTCTGTTCTTATTAACTTAATACTCTATATGCATGCTGGATAGTGGTCAATGTGTGGAGTAATAGTAGTAGATGAAGAATCGTTTCGGTCTACTTGTCATGGACGTGATGCCTATATATAATGATCATGCCTAGATATTCTCACAATTATTCGCTTTTCTATCAATTGCTCGACAGTAATTTGTTCACCCACCATAGAATTCTACTTTCATGAGAGAAGCCACTAGTGAAACCTATGGCCCCCGGGTCTATTCTCAACATATTAATCTACAATCTACTTTACTTTGTTGTTTTTACTTTCTGTTCTTATATCCATAAATACCAAAAATATCAAACTATCCTATCTATTAGATCTCACTTTCGTAAGTGACTGTAAAGGGATTGACAACCCCTTATCGCATTGGCTGTGAAGTTCTTATTTGTTTGTGTAGGTGCGAGGGAATCGCGCATGGTCTCCT
Organism: Secale cereale; assembly: GCA_902687465.1. Classification (NCBI taxonomy): domain Eukaryota; kingdom Viridiplantae; phylum Streptophyta; class Magnoliopsida; order Poales; family Poaceae; genus Secale; species Secale cereale. Next base: position 621,679,462 of record LR738710.1, on the reverse strand, counting down.
ACTGGATTGATACCTTGGTTCTAAAAAACGGAGGGAAATACTTACTCTACTGTGCTGCATCACCCTTTCCTCTTCGAGGGAATACAACGCAAGCTCGAGAAGTAGCACGGGTCAAGGTAACAATGGTAAGGACAAGCAGCCTGGCAGCGGTTCAGATTTTATGGCTAACACCAACACGCAGAGTAATAATTAGCATCGTAAGGGAAAAGCATCGAGTGTTTATGGAAGGCAACAACGAGCCGGTTTGGTGGGCCAAAATTCAACCTCGATGCGGCGATGAATCAACCCTTCCCAAAGCATGACACTCAAGAGAAGCCGGCCAGTCATTAATGGAAAGATTGTTTTATCATGAGGGAGTATAGAAATTCTGGCTTTAATCAGGACCATCATGGCCCGCATGGCATGTCAGGATCCGGCTCTCACGGGCCTGACTTTGGAGGCGGTGGCTCAAGCTCTGGTTTTCAGGGTCTAGGCAATCAATGCGGGTTTAATAAACAGTCTAATCAAGGGAATCAACAACAGCAATCCGGCAATCAGAGCAATCTAAAGCAGCTGAATAGTGGTCAATATCATGTGTTTACCACGAGTTTGTGCAAACGAGATCATAAAGTTCATAAATGGGCAGTGAACTCTATTGAGCTGGTGGTCCCTCGATACTTGCGATGGTTTGAGTAGCCTATCGTATGGAGCCGTGAGGATCACCCGCCCCGGGTTGACAATCCACGTCAATTGGCTTTGGTGGTTGCTCCTCAGGTGGTAGGATACAAGGTTACGAAGGCGCTTATGGACGGAGGCAGTAATATCAATATCCTTTAGTATGATACCTTTAGCCGTATGAATTTGACTGACAAAGATCTTCAGTCGTCCACTATTGTTTTTCATGGGGTGGTGCCTGGTAAGTTGGCATATCCGGTGGGTAAGATGACATTGGAAGTGGCTTTTGGCAATGACCAAGACTACAGGGCTGAAAAATTGACATTTGAGGTGGTTAAGATCAATAGTCCTTGTCACGCTTTGTTTGGGCGGCCGGCTTATGCTAAATTTATGGCCCGGCCTTGTTATGTTTATTTGCAGCTTAAAATGCCGGGTCATAAGGGCACCATCACAGTGCACGGTGATAGGAAGATAGCTCTGGAGTGTGAAGAGGGTGATGCTGCTTATACTGAATCTATTTGCGCAACGGAGGGATTGAAGTTCTACAAAGATAATGTGGACCCAGCGGATATGACCCCCTTGAAGAAGCCAACCATAGAACATGACCCTTTGGTGAAGTTAAATTGGCAGATGACACCAAGCAGGTCGATTTTGTTCCTGGCGATTCATCCCAACAGTTCACTATCATTGCTAACCTGGATCCGAAATAGGAACGAGAACCGGGACATCTTTGCATGGAAGCCTTCAGACATGCCAAGTGTACCGAGGGAACTTGCTGAGCACACTCTCAATATTGATCCAAAGTTTAAACTAGCCAGGCAATTCCTTCGATGTTTTAATGAAGAGAGACGCAAGGCCATTGGGGAAGAAGTGGCCCGGCTCTTGGCGGCTAGGTTCATTGTTGAAGTTTTTCATCCTGAGTGGTTGGCTAACCCGGTGCTGGTACTTAAGAAGAACGGCACTTGGCGTATGTGTGTGGATTACACATACCTTAATAAGTCTTGTCCATTTGATCCTTTTGCTCTCCCTCATATTGATCAGATCATTGATGCTACGACGGGTTGAGAGTGTTTGAGTTTTCTAGATGCTTATTTTGGTTATCATGAGATCAAGATGGCAGTTAAGGACTAGGAGAAGACAAACTTTATCACTCCCTTTGGAGCCTTCTGCTATGTGTCTATGCATTTTGGGCTCAAGAGTGCCCAGGCGACTTATCAGCATTGTATTCAAAATTACCTCCATGGCCAGATCGGACGCAATGTTCATGCTTATGTGGATGATATACTGGTGAATTCCAGGAAGAAGGAAACCTTGTTGGATGATTTGAAGGAGACTTTTGACAATCTTCGGGTCTATAAGATGATGGTTAACCCGGCCAAATGTGTCTTTTGTGTGCCAGCAGGGGTATTGAAGCCGGTTTTTTGGTCTCTGAGAGGGGTATTGAAGCTAACCCGGAGAAAATCAAGGCTATCACTTCTTTGGCTAAGCCGGCGTGTATCAACGATGTCCAACATTTTGCGGGTCGTATTGCGGCCTTAAGACGGTTTATCAGCCGCCTGGGAGAGAAGGCTATCCCTTTGTACCAGATAATGAAGAAAATAGACCACTTTGTCTGGAGTGATGCTGCTAATCAGACATTTGAGGCATTGAAAAATCAATTGGTTGAGCCGCCGGTCCTTGAAGCTCCTATTGATAAGGAGTCCTTGCTTTTATATGTGGCCGCTAACAGCAGAGCTGTCAGCGTAGCGGTTGTTGTGGAAAGAAAGGAATCAGGCTAGGAATATCCAGTTTAGAGGCCGGTTTACTATGTCAGTGAGGTAGTCATTGAATCTAAGCAGAGATACCCACATTGTCAGAAGCTGGTTTATGGAGTGTTCATGTCTAGTTGTAAGTTGAAGCAGTATTTCCTTGGTCATCCCATCACTGTGGTCAGTTCTGCTCCTTTAGGGGACACTGGTACGCGTCTGTCCTAAACAAACGGTTTTAAACCCCTTTTCACGACGACATTTAGAACCGTCACCAAGTGAGTGTGTGCGATAGGGTGTACTTCCCACACGACCCAAAAATCGTCGGGGATAGGCCTTCCTGGGACCTAGGCTAGGACCATGTGCGATTAGGCGAGGCATCGAAACCTAATCATTTCCATAGGTATGTACATCCCACACGGTAATCCGAGAAAAACATTTCCGTAGGTATGTACATCCCACACGGTGAATCCCAAAAAAACATTTCCGTAGGTATGTATATCACACACAGTCAATCCAAGTATTGCGTTTACGTTCTTATGTACATCCCACACAGTAAATCCAGGGAAAACGTTTCCGTTCGGACGTACATCCCACATAGTTTTATGTGTAGGCTTGTGTGTGAAAGGTGTAACTATCACGCACGGTATGCCTTGGTTAACTGTTTGCTTTTATCAACTATATCACACATGATTTGATGAAGAAAACCGTGTGGCATTGGGCTATCCATCACAAGCGCTTTTACTGGTAGAACCGTTTGCAAAGGTCCATGACACATTTAGCAGGTTTATTAGTTTACAATTAATAATTCCAGTATTACGCAAATTCACATTTCATATCAAACAACTCTTTGCCAATTTCATATCAGGCACATAAATATATTATAACATCACAGTACGGTAGCTACATGAAAACAACACAGTACACCATATAGCTAGTTCAACTTCATAAGAACAATATATTCATTTCCCTAATTGAGATCATCCAGGCTTGTCTTATCCACCTCTACTTTCAGTTCAGTAAGAACCCGTTTTGCACGGGCCAACTGGGAAAGTGCCTCCTCCTTCGCCAACACCATCTTAGCAAACTCTAATTTAAAAAATCTGAGCTCATTCTTCACCTTCAACTTTTTATCCTGCATCTTGAAATATGCTTTAGCGTGACAACAGTTTCTCTAAGCCTACTTGTGTTCTCTTCCTCATACATGCTCAAGAGCTTCGCTATGCACATCGTCAAAGACTGTGGCCACTCTTGATCAACCCACTCCAAGTAAGAACACTTCCGTTTATCCTATAATATTTAAAACTAGATCAGTAACAATTGTAGGGGAAATGGGTTTATAGCAACATAGAAAATCACCAATGCTTATTTTGAAAAACTGAAGAAACATGTTAATTATGACATATCTTCTCAAAAAGATCAATGTGCAAATGAAATAATTGGTACTGATACAACAACCAAATTCTGGAACATTAGAAGCTATAATTAACTACAGCGACGCTACAAGTTCTTACTCATGTACTCCCTCCGGTCCTTTTTACTCTGCATGTTAGGTTTGTCTGAAGTCAATCTCATCCAACTTTGACCAAGTTTATAGAAAAAAATTATTGACATTCACATAACAACACCAATATCATTGGATTCATCTCGGAATATATTTTCATATTATATTTATTATATATTATATATGCTAATAATTTCTAATATAAATTTGGTCAAACTTAGCAAAGTTTGACTTTTGGCAAATCCAATGTGCAGAGTAAAAAGGACCGGAGGGAGTACAATAAATAACAAATAGAACATTTTATGAGAAGGTAAATATAACTGCAACAGCATAGCGACAATGTTTGGACGACATCCAATTGATACTAACAGTGGTGTACATGCACAAATTTAGTAACATAGAACTAATAGCACTAAGGCCGTCCACTATGTATGCCAAAACTGGGGTAAAGACAACTGTTGCTACATCTCGCACCGGTGCCCTGCACTTGCAAGCTGATGCAGTGGAAAAAAAATTGGGGACCCGGACTCCGGACCCACGTAGTTGCTCCGATGCCTAGTTCCTTTGTGCCATAAAGATTTAGTATTTTATTGCTTGGCTGCTTGGATGTGTGGACCAAAGGTGGTTGCACAAACTGCTTAAGCGGTGCCAAATAATTTTCTAATGGCACCGCTGATGAGATGGCAACAATTTAAGATACTAGGTACAAACTATGACACTGTCTTAGGATGCATTTGGTTGAAGGTGTGGTATGAATGGGTTGGGACCGTGACAGTGTCTGAATCAGATCTAACGAATGATTTGTAACAACAAAAGAGGGTCTAACCTTCTCTGCGCATGCCAGAAACTTCCTCCCATTGTCCACAGAATCAAACGCAACTAGCTTCATGCATGGAGATTGATGGTGACAACGAGAAGATAGATCTTCAGCCACCCCGCTCCATTCCTTGCCACTGATGGTCCTAGGGAGCTACAAGAGGAAGAAATGACTCAAAATCGGCCACCGAGTAAAAATCCTTCATTCCAAGTCATAGCCTGAGAGAGAGAAGAGAGGCATACCCGGGTGGTGAAGGAGTAGTCGTCGGAGGAGGAACCACTGGAGAGATCTTTGAAGAAGACCATGGCGACCCCGACGGTAGGATGCGAGACGACGAGAACAAGGAAGGGGCTATAGCTTAGCAAGGAAGGAAGGAAGGAGGAAACAGGGGAAATGTGACTTGTGGTCTAGGAGAAAAGGGGGTGGGGAAGGGGGGAAGGGGGCGGGGGTAGATATTTTGGCGATAGGCCAAAATTTTGGAAATGTCGAGGGAAACTTTGCGCGCGGTGCTGTCGGACCATTCACTTTGAACGGTTGTGAGCCTCGCAAATGATTCTTTTGCTTTACGCGCATGGGATGAGTTTGATAATTCAAGTTTTGGTGGAAATTTCCCCGGGTACGTCATTTCATAATTAAACATCGCTTGCTAATTTGGGTACACAAAAGAGTGTACACCAGACAGACCACACTTACTGAATTGAGCAATTTTAGTAATTAAACAGAGCCAGTTGACCTAAACATTGCTCTAACAAAAGACCAGCATTAAAAACAAAGCCAAAGTATGCATAATTCTAACAAATCCGCCACCGCGCCGGCCTATGCATCACCAGTGTGAGATGAGACGTTGATGACTTGTCCTGGCGACATGCCGCCATTGGTGGACTCCGCGTCCCCCAGCTGATGTCGACCGCGTCCTTATCCTCGTCCTCGGCGCCGCCCTCAAGGTTGTAGTACTCATAATAGTGGCTGCGCCAAATCTCGTGTTGGTACTCCATCGCCGATTCCTCGATGGACAGACTTTTCTCTACCTCGACCTAAACCACGCACAACTCCTCCTCTCGGTGCTCCTCGATCTCCGCCGCCTCCTGCATCTCCAGCTCCCACTCGGCGACCTCATGAGGAACCAGGTGCTCCATGGCCACCGCCGCCTTTTCAGACGTGGGTTGCATGCTGGAGTCCGAGGTGGCCTAGAATATCTTGGCGTGGATGGCCTCGACCTGGGCCAGGGCGACATCAGCGGCACGGATGGCAGCTTGAGCACTCTTCGCGTTTGCAGCCACCATCACAGCAGCAGCTGCAGCTGTCTCGGCTGCTGCAGCTGCCCTATCGGCTCCGCAGACGCCCTCTCGGTGGAAACGGCGGCACTCTCGATGTAGGCGGCCGCACTCTCGGTGCAGGCGGTGGCACTCGGGGGGGGGGGGGGGGGGGGGGGGGGGC
>LR738710.1:621639450-621669416 GCA_902687465.1 Secale cereale | reverse complement strand
ACACACACACACAAATTTCTGCCATGGCGCCGCCGGTCTGCCCATGCACCGACGAGGAGTCGCTGCCCATCGAGGATGCTCAGTCGATTAGCAGCGATGAGGACCCCTACGCGCCGCCTGACGAGGTTGCGTCGGACCCCCCAACTTTGGATTGGTTTTGGGGACAGTACAATCTTTGTCTGTGGAAGTCGCTGCCGCCGGCTGAGAAAGGCAGGCAAGTGGCATTCAAGAAGTAGATGGCGGAGGAGGAAGCCAGGTACTAGACGGCCAGTGAAGCCCGTGATGCCGCCTGGAAAAAGGAGGCGGTGGAGCTTTGAGGCTGGCGCGTCGTCGTGCCGTGGAGGTGTACGAGCATGGGTATTTCGCGAGGAAGGTCATAGGCGCTAGGCGTCTCAATGCTGCATGGAGGTGGGTCGATACGCTCCAGCGTGCCATCGATGAGGAGCTCCGGTGGGCGCCCAACGAAATGGCAAAATCGACCGCGCACGTCCGCCAGCAAGAGGTAGATCGGTACGTTAAGCGATGCGAGGCGGAGGATTCGGAGTACTACCTCTGCACTGGGAAGACGCCGCGCACCAGGGAGCTGCTGGCGAGGGGCTGCCGGAATACTGGCCCAGGAGGGATTATTAGTTTTAGTATTGTTCATTTTCAATTTTATGCATTGTACCTAGTAGTTAAGTATCATCATGTGCATAAAATTAAAAATGAACAATACTAAAACTAATAATCCCACCTAGGGCCAGTATTCTGGCAGCCCCTCGCCAGCAGCTCCCTGGTGCGCGACGCCTTCCTAGTGCGGAGGTAGTACTCCGAATCCTCCGCCTCGCAGCGCTTAACGTATCGATCTGCCTCTTGCTCGCGGACGCGCGCGGTGAAGTCCGTGGAGGTAGTGCGTGAAGTGCTCCAGCCTCGCGTGCCGATCTGCCTGTGGGCCACAGCAGCCCCTGGCCCACCTACACGCCTCCAGCCGCGGGCCGCCGCTTCAGCCATGCCAGCTCGTCGGCCTGCTCCTGTGCGCGTGCAGTACGACAGTTGCATCGGTGAAGTCCGTGGAGGTAGTGCGTGAAGTGCTCACACAAAGGGCTCATGTGCGCATGAAGTCCGACAAAATCTGTAATTTGGTGTTGTTCTCTTGTGGATGCCTCAGTTGTGCAGTTTTTCTTCTTCATAATATTGCTTGCTTTGTGCAGGGAGGTTAGCTTGGGTCCCCATTGCTGTTCAGATTTTGGGTGTGTTCTTCATAAGCGTCTGTTTCTCCAATTCACTAGTGGTTGTGAACTCCGGCGACCACATTGTATTTGTGCAGTACGTGCCACTCGTGCGACAGATGTAGTTCAGCATCTATGGGCGTGCGGTTCTTGCATGCAGTTAATCCAATGACGTTTGTGGTCAGATATGTGTGACCATACTGCAGTACACCATCGCTGACATGCGTCACTTTGCAGCTTTTTTTCTAGAAATAATTTGCAGTTTCGAGAGAAAAATGTGTTGATGCAGCCCACTTCCAGGAGTCTTGTCGTTCATTGTATTCAACGTAGAATCTTGTTGTCTCATGCAGTTTGCTATAAAACTGATAGATGTGGTTTTGAAGCTCACTTTATTGTCCCATGCAGTTTTTTATAAAACTTCTACGTGGTTGACTTGTCCCACTTGTAAAACAAGGAAAAATAATATCTCAAAGAAGCTCGTTTCTATATTAGATGTAGTTCACTCGCTTAGTCACTGCGGTCCACTCGCTTGGTCAACGCGCGTAAAAAATTAATAAATACGAAAAAAAGACAACAAGAAATCACGAGGTTCACTTTGGGTAGTGTTACAGTTCACTTTCAGGAGTGTTGCGGTCCACTCTCGTTCGAAAAAGAAGTTGGAAAAAAGACAACAAAACTTGTCTGAGAAAAATCTACGTCCAACAAAAGAAATCATGAAGTTCAATTGACTGTCTAATGCAGTGCAGTTTTCAGTCTGAAGCAGTGAGCTTTTCTGTCCGATGAAGTGCACGCGTCGATTTTGGTGTCGCGGAAAACAGAGTGTCCGCATTTTGGTAAAATCAAAACTACTCTTAAACTGTAAGGAATTAGAGTGAGTGTTCTACATGAGAAAGTTGCGCCCCGTCGATATCTTTTCGATGGTGTACCATTTGAATCATTCCGATGAGCGGTTTGAAATATTTTCGCGAAACACGGCCGCTGCATATCGTGGTCAGCCGCACGATTTTCAAAATTAACTAAAAACCGTAAGGAATCTCAAAAACATTTCAACATATGAAAGTTGAGCCTCGACCGTAGCTTTTTAATGGTATATTACACGCCTCATTTCGACAAACTGTTCAAAAACTAGAGCGAAAACAATACAAAAAATTTAAAAACATTTGAAAAATATTGTTCCGCGATTTAGTAAATTTGAAAATGCTCTTAAACCGTCACGAATTAGAGAAAATAATAGATATGAAAAAGATGCACCTCGATGATATCTTTCCAACGGTGTATCATTTGATTCACTCCGACGAGCGGTTTAGAAAAAAACGTGAAAAAACGCTCGTTGTCCTTCGTTGTGAGGCGCACAATTTTCGAAACTGCTCTTATACCGTGAATTATCTCGAGAAGTGTTCAACATGGCGAAGTAGCACCTAATCCATAGCTTTTCAACGATATATTACACGCCTCGTTCCGACAAACGATTTAAAAACTAAAGCAAAAAGGTACCGAAAAAAACACAAGGTGCAGTTTTTTACGACGGGAAGTTCACTCGCGTGAGTACTGCAGCACACTTGGTTCAAATAATGACGTGCACTTGCGTTGAGTGTGCAGTGCGGATGTGTTATCAAAATAGTTATTCTGCTAATATTAGCATAATAGACCGGCTATATATATATATACATACATATATTATGAATTCCATTTTCTATCTATTTTTTATACTAATTGGAATCTAGCTGTTATTATCCACATATACAAAATGGAAAGTGTATATACACACATTGAAACAGAACATATAAGAATGGAAAATAGAGTACACACATTAAAACAGAGCAATAAACAGAGCAATACTATGATTGTTGTGAATACATAGCTATCCACGTCGAAACGACTTTTCAAAACAAAATGCGTCCATGAGACCATGACCAGCAGCACTTGCCTAGGGTAGCTCTTGGCTCTGCTTGAACTCGTGCACGCATTCGTCCAAGCCGTCGACACGCTCGCGGTACATCTGGAGCGCGATCTTGAGCTCCAAGTTGGCTATTTCATCGGAGATCACCAGCTCGATGATGCGACGACCATGTTCCTCTAGTGTGCCCAGGTGGACACCTGGGCCAAGGAGGCGGTCGAGCCTACGGACCAACGCGTTGGCATCCAGCGGGCCGCGGACAAGGCGAAGGGCGACACCCATGCGAACGGCGCGGCAGGCGTTCGGTGCAAGTATGACGCGGCTGGCCTCTGGTGCAAGTACAGTGCTGAGGGCCTCTGCCTACTCCTGGCAAGGAATAGGGGTACTGACAGGATCTGTACCCAGCTGCGACGTCATGTCGACAATAGGCAAGCGTTGATGGATCCGCTCTTGCTATGCGGCACGCCGCGCCTCTCGCTCTGCGGCGCTCCAACAGTCTCACCGTGCGGCGAGCCGCAGCCTATCAGCGCAGACGCACCTAACTTGCTCTGTGGCGCGCCATCGATCATGTTGCGCGGCGAGCTGCAGCCTATCGGTGCTGACATGCCTATCTTGATCCACGGCGCTCAAGCGCCATGCGCCAAAGGTCTGCTCAACCCTGGCGATGACACGCATCATGGCGTAGTCCATGGCGTTTCCGGGGAGCGCTTCGGCCTCGACGGGCCATGGCGCTTGCTTGTTTTCCTCATCGACGAGGTTGATGGCAGAGGCGGCGCTTTGGTGGGTTGGCATGCTTAGAAAAGGTGGATGTGCTACAGGCTGCGCTTGTCACGTCCGTGCGTTGCGCGTCGCCTATGTGCAATATAGCAGGGTGGCGGGAAACAGGTGAGAAAATGGCAGGAAACGGTGGCGTGTTCATAAAATGCCATCAATTAATGGAAACTTAGCATAGAAGGAACATCGAGCTAGCACAAGAAGTAGATGATGATCAGATGAACACGGACCACACTAGGGAACCCGTCGGTGATGAATTCATCAATCCCAAATGGTTGAATACTAGCAAGCGTTTGCCCACAACACACACGGTCTATTCCATCACAAACGGGTTGGATGGATCAACTGTATGCCACGTATCGCGTATTTTCAAAAAGTAATGAGGTAGACCTTCTTTAACATGTGTTAAAAAAACAAAACAAAAACAAGGACCTCGAGGTTAAATTAGCCGAGGGAATGGGGCATTTTGATCATTTGACCGAAATGACCTATCCTATCAGTTAATTTAACATCAACACAACTTCCCATCCAATCACCCATCTGATGGCTGCTCCAGCCTGAGCACACCTAACTTGATAGTTTGCTTACATGAGCTACTTGTGGAACAGCTATCCTTGCTGATAGGAATGCCTCTTCGCATCCTTATGGCGTATCCGGATGACCGCCCGTCCCACAATGGCCAATAGATGTTGTGTAGAGAGAGCATATCACACACGTCTTATTAGAAGAAATCATCTGTGTTATTATCGGTCTTCGCACACATTTCTGATTAGAGACCTGTTTGCCGTGTATCACACACATCTTGTTATATTGAACCGTTTATGTTCTCTTGCCTAATCACAAACAGTTCATTCGAGTGAACCGTATGTTGTACATTGCACACACCTTGATCGGGCTAACCGTTTCTTTTGTGTTGCCTAATCACAAATAGTTCATCCGAATGAACCGTATGTTGTATATCGCACATACCTTCATCTGTCTGCCAGTTTCTTTTGTTCCTCCTCATCGCAAATAGTTAATTGAGCTGAACCGTATGCCCTGCATTGCACACGCAACTAAAATCTGAACCGTGTTTGATGCATCCTCCATCGCAAACATTTGCACCTTTTTTTATGGTTATTTTACACCACCATTTGCGATTATGGCATCGCACATAGTTTCGTCGAAGGGTCTCTGATCGTAGTGTCGTGTTAGCAGCAACCTGCAGTAGTGGGATATTATTCAAAACAGAGAGCTACAGGCCGGGTGGCCAAGTGGGCCATTGAGCTTGGACCCCATGGTTTGAAATACATGCCTCGGACAGCTATAAAATCTCAAGCACTTGTGGATTTCATCAATGGCTGGACAGAGCTGCAGATGCCTGAGGAGAAGCTAGATAAGACATATTGGACAATTCATTTTGATGGGTCTAGGCAATTAGAAGGCTCGGGGGCTGGAGTGGTTTTGACTTCCCCACGCGGTGATAAACTTTGCTATGTCTTAAGGTTGATGTTCCCTTGTACTAACAATGGAGCTGGGTATGAGGCCTTGCTCCATGGTTTTCGGATGGCTAAAGAGATGAATATAAGCCGTGTGAGGTGTTTTGGCGACTCAGATTTGGTGGCTTAGCAAGTTTCAGGAACTTGGGATTCCAAAGACCCGCTCATGGAGGCTTATCGCCGGACGGTTGATGCAATCGCGGGTCATTTCAAGGGTTATCAGGTGGAACATGTTGATCGTAGGAAAAATGTGGCAGATGACGCGTTAAGCCAACTCGGCTCTCAGCGTAAGCTGGTGCCACCCAATGTTTTCGTTGATATTTTGAATAACCCTTCAGTTAAATTTCATACGGAGGAGGATCTTGCTATCCCTGACCCGAAGGCAGAATTGGTGTTGGCTCTTCATGTATTTCTAATTGGACAGTTCCATATTTGACTTATATGACCCAGGGTGAGTTACCTAAGGATGAAACTTTGGCCAGTCAGATAACCCAGCGATCTAAGTCCATGACTATTGTCAATGGCGAGTTGCACTGATGCAGTGTCACAGGGGTGTTTCAACATTGCATTTCTCCTGAGGAGGGCCATGAGATTCTGTGAGAGATTCATGAAGGAGATTGTGGCCATCATGCCGGCTCTAAGTCTCTTGTGGCCAAGGCTTTTCGTCATGAGTTTTATTGGCTGACGGCTCATGCTGATGCAGAAGATCTGGTTAGCAAGTGTGACGGTTGTCAGAAGTTTTCCAGACGAGCTCACGTGCCGGCTCAAGAATTAAGGGTAATCCTAATTACTTGGCCATTTACGGTCTGGGGGCTGGATATGGTTGGGCCTTTCAAAAGATCTAAGGACAAAAAGACTCACCTCCTGGTGGCAGTTGACAAATTTACAAAGTGGGTTGAAGCTGAGACGGTCAGAAAGTGTGATGTAATGATGGCGGTTCAAAAAGGTGATCTTTTGTTTTGGATATCGTCATAGTATCATCACTGATAATGGTACTAATCTTTCTAAGGGTGCTATGAAAGAATTCTGTCAACGAGAGCATACTCGTCTCGACATTTCATCTGTGGCTCACCCCCAGTCCAATGGTCAGGTCAAAAGGGCTAATCAATAAATCTTAAAAGGCATCAAGCTCTGGCTTATGGTCCCTTTGCAGAGGACGCCAGGTTGTTGGGTTGACGAGTTACCCTCAGTGCTTTGGAGTATCAATACTACCCCAAACAGATCCATGGGTTATACGCCCTTCTTCATGGTTTATGGAGCAGAGGCAGTTCTTCCCAGTGACATACGCCATGACTCGCCCCGTGTGGCGGCTTATGTTGAAGCTGATAATGAACAAGCACGTCAGGATGACCTTGACCTCCTTGATGAGGAGCGTGACCATGCAGTGGCTCGTTCAACGATTTATCAGCAAGATCTATGTCGCTATCATAGTCGTCGGATTAAAACTCGCACGTTCCAAGAAGGCGATTTGGTGCTCCAGCTCATCCAGGATCAAACAGATATGCACAAGTTGTCCACACCTTGGGAAGGACCTTTTGTGGTCAGTAAAAATCTGAACAATGGATCATACTACCATATCGATGTTCGAGACCACAAGGACTCATGCACGTCGGAGGAGGAGACCTGTCGGCCGTGGAATATTGCTCATCTTCGGCCTTATTACACCTGAAGCACCGGCTCTTGTGTTGTACATATTTCTACCAATGTATATATTTTGATTAGTATAATAAAGCCGACATCCCTGATAATTCGGGGCCTCTGTTGTTTAATTTCTGAGAATATGAGCCTTTATTGTCAATTCATAAGATCACTTGGGGGCTTCATGCTCATTGGGCATAGCTATGATTACCCTCTTGATCTGGCTTGCACGCCTTGTTACAAATAAGATGGGGGTGTCCTGCTCACTCAGCATAGCTAGGACTACCCTTTGATCTGGCTTATACGCTGGGTTGCAAACAACTGTGAGGTTTTTTGTGACACCCCGGCTCAGAGAAACCGGAACGCCCCGTATTTCAGCCCAGAGATCGAGGTGAAGTCTTCTGGAATACGGAACTGCTTAGCATAGAACAAACCAGCTTTCTATTACAATGCGAATATGGATACAAGGTCTCTGATACTACAATGAATAACACCGGCACGGCGACGCTACACCAATCACAGTTGCTCTATGCAAGCAGCATAACAACTCGAGGTAGCGGAACCTCTACTGACAGCGGAACAACGACGATGATGATGGACTCCACTCCGTAGGGACTCTGGCTGGAACATTTATCCTAGCTCGTGAACGCACCAAAACAAGCAAGCAATCCAGGCACGACCTGCAAACTGGCATGACACGCTAGGTCAGTACATTGAATGTACTTGCAAGCTCACAATAACCAAAAGCAGTCAAGACAAACAACATCATGGCATTACCAGGTTAAATCATTCATGAGCACGACATCATCAGGATAACATGGCATGTACATCTAGAACAATACGAGCATTGCATGAACATACAAACATGGTAATACTAACATGCGAAATTATGACATTATCATGCACCAACTTACTCCGCTCGGGTTACCTCGTAACCCTCACATGCACAAACATACCACCACATACATCACACGATCATCTCAGGATCAAATCAAGCTTGGAATAAACAATACCGTAGTAATCATTAAATGACTACAAGGAGCTTAATCTTTACCCATGATTCTCGCACAACATCGTGAATATCCAACAACTTGATATCCACGATACCAGGGTGATTTTCTCATGATCACAACCAATCTCTTTCTCATCATCGAACCGGGGTTGTTATTACGCACATTATTATTATTACTATTGACTCATAGTGTGACCTACTACGAACTTGTGCCCATGACTGAGGACGCGGCTATCGATAGATTAAAACACACTCTGCAGAGGTAGCTCACTTTACCCACACCACAGAACCCATGGCCTCATACTCCCATTAGGGTGGACCAACGGCGTTCCGACAAAACCGATCTACCGCCATGACACTCTCCCGGCCACTCCGACCAACTCCCCTTTGGGCTAAGTCCTGGGTGGCCCCGTGTCTACCAAAGACACCAACGGCCACCGTCGTGGCAAAAACGGTCCCAAACAGGGACATGTGCACATAACCAAACTCGGGCTCACAAGGCTTATGTCCGCCTACCTGATCAGGGTAGCGTGCCCATAACCTTCCCTAGATGGAGGCACCGGCGAGAGGTATGGCAATAGACCCAGCTAGGGCCTCCCATAAAGGCAAATGTGGCTGCACTGGAGAAAGCTCGATTTGGTGGCACCATGACTCAGCCAACAGTTGTTCAAGTTCATTATTATCCGGTTAAACTTGAATGCAATAAGCCGAGTCATAATAAAATAACATGATGCAACTACAATGCATGAGCATCATATCAACATAAGCATGGAGGTGCAACATAATCATCGAGCATAACCACAATGAAATATTTAACCAAATGAGCATGGCATACTGACGAGCATGAATATCACAAGCATAACACTACTCATGGCATAACATGACTACTAGCATCATAAATAAATACCATGCCAGAATATAACAAGAATACCACCAAGTAAGCATGTAACCAGCTAGTTGCAACAGAACATGCACAAGAACGATACTAGAAAGCAGACGACAAACATGCAACAGATGAGCACTACTACTACTAGCATGTACTTCTACTACCAAGCATGCATGTGAAGAAGCTACTAGCGAGTAGTACATGCTAACAAGAAGCATCAGATCATAGCATGAAAGTGGGCATGAAACCAAGAGCATAACCAAAACAATGATAGTAGTAGCAATCAAGCAGACATATGTCAGCAAACTTTTATTAAATATTCAAGTTGAAAACTATGGCTACTACATGGCTATCATGCAAGTGGCTATTGTGGCTTGCCTGGGATGACGGAGACTCCGAGAAGAGGAGGAGTGAAGTCGCGGAACGAAACGCTGGACGGTTCTCTCTCGGAGGGGGCTAGATAATGGCAAGGGCATAATGGCATTTTCAGAATGTTAGCACAAGGTGAAAATGATACCAACAGAACGGGCTTGACGAGACGAAGACGTGAGCATTGGTTTCACCTGATTCGGAGCTACGGTCGCGAAGATATGAAGGGTAGAAGCTCAGGGACCAATCTATAATAAAAGTTACTACGAACAAGTCCGTGGGCTGAAAAACAGAAAGCGCCTTCGGGATAATACGTCTTCTGTGAGAGAAAGCGCACTTTTAGCCGAAGTAGAAAACGAATACGCTTTCAGAACAACGAAAACGTATCTGCCCCGAAGCAGAAACGAAAGTACGCTTTTGTTAAAAGAAAACATACTTACAGAAATACGTTTCCACTTGAATCCACGCGGGCCCGGGGCCAAGTCAACGCCCAGAGGCTGACTGGCGGCTCCCGGGGGCAGGAGAGGGGGCCAGGCGCATGCGTCTTCTTCCTCCCGCTGCTCTCCCATGCGGGACAGAAGAGGGAGGGGAGGGCCGCACTACCGGCGACGTGGCGGGCGACTCCGGCTAGCTCCCGCCGTGCGGAGGCCACCGACGGACTCGAGGAGTCCTCCCGCGCTCGTCCAGGAGGAAAACGGCCGCCGGGGGTGAGCAAAACGACGATGAGGCGCGGCGACAGAAGGGCACAGAGGCGGGCTATGGCGATGGGGCCGGCTAGCTCCGGCCGTCTCCGGCCGAGCTGAGCGCACCAGCGGGTACGGGGTTGCGCAGCAGTTCCGTTCAGAGAGGAGGCAGCCACCGGGGAGGAGTGGAGAGGAAGGGAGGGGCGATGCTAGGGGGGAGGCAGCGAGCTTCTGGTGGCGGAGGTTCTCGGTGCTGCGGCCATCTCTGGCGAGGGGCAAGGTGGTGGGGCGGCTCATCGGGACGAGAGGAACATGGTGGACATGGTGGGAGGAGGAGAGGAGCCTCGGGGTGGTCGAAACTAGGCCGAGGCCGAGGCGGCCATGTCGATCTCCGGCGAAAAGAAGAGGGACCGATGAATCCGGTGGGCTAGGGAGGCAAATGAGGAGAGGATGAGTTGCGGGAGGGCTCGGGGCACGCTTATATAGCCGAGGGGAAGGCTCTGGAGCATAGCTAGCAAGCTCGAGCAGTGCTCTAATGGTGGACAGTGGCTGGGCATCGCACGGGCATGGCATTTGCGGCTCATTTATGGCGAACCATGACGAGGCATTGACGCAGGGCAACGCAGGGCATCACGGGGGAGTTCTAGGACATGAATGGAGGTCGAGACGACGAGGGAGGAGACGAGCACAATGGCCGGATCGATCCAGAGCTTGCACCGTGCATGATGCAAGCGTGATCAACACCGCTACTGGCGCGAGCGGCGCTCTTTGGCGTGGCCAACCATGTCCAGTAGATAGTCCTTAATGCCCTAAGTCTTACTGAATAAATAATTTGGTCCAGGGGGCAAAGAAGTGATTTGCAGATAGCCACAAAATAGACCAAGAAACAAGTGTTTGTGCTGTGCAGTGGGGACTCCAGGTTGGTAACGCGGTAAATAATTTATCTTGTGATGATCTCACACTAAGGTGATGTTGATCACCAAAAATTAGACTAAGATGAGGAGTTTAGAAGATAAATGATGTAGAAAGTGCAAAACTGGCCCGATTAGGGCACTATGATGTTGCACTCACATACTTAAGTGTCATGAGCTGAAATTTGGTGGAGTGGGGTATTTGACCATATGGAGTTGCTGTAAAAATTTCATGCCATTTGGAATTACGAAAGTGGCACGTGGTTCACAAAGCTCCATACTTGACCAGAAACTAGAAAATTTACTAAGGGTAAATGACTAAGTGGATTGAGCCAAAACTTGGCGGAGGGAGTAGATATAGATGTAAGAATGTCCTGGTAAGTTTTCAGCTCAAATGAAGCAATATAAATATAGTTGCTTCACAAAGTGAAAATCTGACCAGAAACCAAGATTTGGAGCTGAGCTCACATAGATGATCTCCATAAGTTGAAATTTGGTAGAGACTCTTTATTTGGTCAAATGAAGGACGTGACAAAGTTTCAACTCATTTGGACATGCCTAGAATATACTTCCTTCACAAAGTTCCTTTCTGGACAGAAACTTTGGAAATTGTTGAAAAATAATGACTAGGCAAATGAAGTTGAAATTTGGTACAAGGCAATTATATGGACAGAAAAAGATGTCCAAAAAGTTTGGAGGCAATTGGGCAAAGATAAATAGCACTTGCTTCACAAAGTGCCATTTACGGCAGAATAGGAAAATGATTATTGGAGAATTATTTTTTAACATGGCAATGAAATGTTTTTCCATATTTGAGAAAGATAGGACCCAAAAAAATTATGAGAATTATTTGGGAATTTTTAGAATGACAGAGATATAGGTTGCTTCACAACCTAGGACAAAAATTATTATTCCTTTAATAGAAAAATGAATATTCCTTGGAAAAAGAATATTGGGTTGGGTCAAGGATGAAAATGACAGGGTCTTGGTATGATGAGAAGGATGGAAAGCCACTATAAAATCTAGGAAGACATGATCTTCCCAAGTTTTAGAACCACATAGCCACTGAAAAGCAAATAAAATCAAGAAATCCTAGAAAATTAAAAGAAAAAGGAAAGGGCAAAATCCAGGCTGTCACAAACCTCCCCCCCTTAAAGAAATCTCATCCTCGAGATTTGTGTGCTTAGGGAACAAGTAAATATTCTGACTTGAAGAAACCGTTTCCAACTCGGGTTTCTTTTATTCACTCTCACATTATGTTCCCATATAATATTTCTACTAAATTTGATCTGACTGACTGCCTTGATCTGGGGTGGTTTGCTTTACCGTACCTAAAATTTTTACCGGGCTTGCCTGATTTGCTCCTCTTCATACTGTCTCAAATTTTTATTTCATACTGGTGACTTAGCTGAGGTCTGAAAGATTATCATTGTGACATACGTGTCCTTCTCGATATTGATCCTTGAGCGAGATATTAGTCTATATCGAGTATCAAGAATATTCCACGGAGTTGGGAATACCTTCCCATGGAACAAAGAATTCTCTTTTATCCAGTCATCATGTCGCTCGAACATATATGCATGCCTTCTGGGTTCAAAACTATGATGTGAACCATACATGTTCTTTTGATGGATGCTGACGTCTTGCAGGAGTTTCTGACTTATATTGATTAGCTTCACAGTCTCGAGTATCCAGAGGTTTGATTGTTGCTTGATGTGTCTGAATAGAAAAATGCACCAGCTCACTGATTCTTTATTTTGTCGGTATATCCATGGGGATGACTGTCCGTGCGATGCTTCGCTGAGGTCAATATATTGAGCTATCCTGAGGTCGGACATGATAGACATCGGGTATTCAATGCTTGTCAGTTCCAAGCATACTGTGGACTCAGCACGTTGTCCTGATGCGAGATCCTTAATGTATTGTCGGTATTGATCCTTCATTATTATTTTCTGTGTATGGATTTTAACTGAAAGACTGGGCATTATATATCCTTGATTATTCTCGCGACCCTTAGTGTTGTCATATGCAATATTCTGCCATCATACCTTTGTTCCGACTGATTCTCATTTCTGACTTAACCGTTGCAGATCTGACACCTGAAATAAACTGCCGTAAGCTGAAAATTTATTGTATAATATCTTGTACCAGTGTCGTACTGAAGAAGACTGGCCAGCTTGCACTGGAAGCCACCGGGATATCTTGCTGAGGAAGACTGGATGGCTTCTGCTCGAAGCTTTCGACGGATAGCTTGCGGAGGAAGGCTGGGTACCGTACCTCAGAAGCTTCCCCCCTTAAAGACTTACTAGGGAAGACTCGATACCTTATGCCAGAAGCTTTTGCAGTATCTTATTGAAGAAGACTAAATATCTTGCACGGTAATCCATTCATACCTTACTGATGCAGACTGGGGAATCTTGTCTTATACGCTTCACTGATAAATTGTGAAAAAGGACTGGATTGATTTTCTTTGTGAACATAATAACATATATGTATTCTTGTCATTCCGGCTGCTGATATGTTGTATGGAAAGAATTATCTGACTGTCCTTGCTAAATTCATTGCATATTTGGACTGACTTCTGGGTGTCGTGCGTCTTCAATCTGAGTCATGGCAGAATCAATCATCGGGTACGAACCGTACCTTTAGTTGCATGTTGGTCTTGGATCCAATTTTGTTCTCCTGCTAGTTTAATTATTGCTTCAATAAAGATAGATCTCTGACACGTACTTGTTACTGAAAGTCTGAGCAGAATATAATGGTATTCAGACCAGATGTCTGCAATACACTGCTGTCGGCTGAAAATAGCATTGATTTTAATTGAGTTCTTTAGTGTATATATTTGCTTCTCATGGCTTCTTCTGATCCGGTGTCGATTTATGAGCAATTTCCATAAGGGGGTAACAGCGAAGATTCAAGTAAAGAAGCACGAGAAAATGACCGATTGCAATAAAGCACACAGTAGACAAGCTACAAAACTATTCCACACAGGCACACACAAGCATAAACAAGCAATGATACTACATCAGATGCACATGCACTACACGAATGACTACACCCTATGCTTGAGAAAACGCTCGGGAGCTAACGAAGTAGCGAGCGGGACGGCTGGCTCCGAAACTCTAGAGGGACGAGGCGGAGGGATTGGAGAAGCTAGCGGAGAAGCTGGCGGAGACTGAGGTAAAGTGCACCAAGCAATCTCCTGGCTCGAATGGCGTCTTGGACTAATTCGAACATAAGAAGACACTCGGCCGTCATGTAACGAGACATGGCAAGGATAGCCGGGTCATCTTGAGGATTAACAGAGGGAAAATGGATCCTCCTAGGATTCTCGACGATGGTGGTATAATATTGATAAGCACGATTATCTTACTTCATGCTCTCTTGATGACGCAGACTAGGGATTCCTGCCATTGCAGCAAGCTGAACGACACGCTCGGGAGTAGCGCCGTAACCACCGTGGAAACTATAGGTGCGCATACCGACAGGAATCGGGGCTGATAGATGAACATGAGCAACATATTCCAGAATTCTTCCTCTGGCAGAAAACTGGAATACTTGATAATGAGGTGGATCTCCGAGGGGATAAATGCTATGCCACATATCGACAAGGAGGGTGGCAAAGCTGAGAGGTGCCAGGAGTTGGATTGAACTCTATAGGAACATCGCCGGGATATCTGGGGATGGCACTGAAATCATGGAAGTTGACTGCCATCTACGCACTAAACATGGGTTAGACGTAACCGAATAAGACTATATGCAGCAAACAAATGCAACCACCAAATGCAGCAACCAAGGGCAACAACCAGACCCTATACTACCGTTTTCTAACGTTCCAGCAGACTAGGACGCTCTACAGCCAGACCTGCTTTGATTCCAAGCCTGTGGCACCCTGGCTCAGGGAAACCGGAACGCCCCATATTCCAACCCAGAGATCGAGGTGAAGCCTTCGGGAATACGGAACTGCTTAGCATAGAACAAACCAGCTTTCTATTACAACGCGAATATGGATACAAGAGCTCCTATATTACAATGAATAACATCGGCATGGCGACGCTACGCTAATCATAGTTGCTCTATGCAAGCGGCATAACAACACGAGGCAGCAGAACCTCTACTAGCAGCGAAACAATGAACGATGATGATGGACTCCACTCCGCAGGGGCTCTGGCTGGAACGTTTATCCTAGCTCACGAATGCACCAAAACAAGCAAGCAATCTAGGGACGACCTGCAAACTGGCATGACACACCAGGTCAGTACAATGAATGTACTTGCAACCTCACAATAACCAAAAGCAGTCAAGACAAACAACATCATGGCATTATCAGGTTAAATCATTCATGAGCACGACATCATCAGGATAACATGGCATGTACAGCTAGAACAATACGAGCATGGCATGAAGATACAAACATGATAGTACTAACATGCGACATTACGACATTATCATGCACCAACTTACTCCGCTCGGGTTACCTCGTAACCCTCACATGCACAAACTTACCACCACAGACATCACACGATCATCTCAGGATCAAATCAAGCTTGGTATAAACAATGCGGTAGTAATCATTAAATGACCACAAGGAGCTTGATCTTTACCCATGATTCTCACACAACATCACGAATATCCAACAACTCGGTATCCACGATACCAGGGTGATCTTCTCTTGATCACAACCAATCTCATTTTCATCATCGAACCGGGGTTGTTATTAAGCACATTATTATTATTACTATTGACCCATAGTGTGACCTACTACGAACTTGTTCCCATGACCAAGGACGTGGATATCGATAGATTAAAACAGACTCTGCAGAGGTAGCGCACTTTACCCACACCACAGAACCCATGGCCTCGTACTCCCATTAGGGTGGACCAACGGCGTTCCGAAAAAACCAATCTACCGCCATGACACTCTCCCGGCTACTCCGACCAACTCCCCTTTGGGCTAAGTCCTGGGTGGCCCCGTGTCTACCAAAGACACCAATGGCCACCATCGTGGCAAAAACGGTCCCAAACGGGGACATGTGCACATAACCAAACTCGGGCTCACAAGGCTTATATCCGCCTACCTGATCAGGGTAGCGTGCCCATAACCTTCCCTAGATGGAGGCACCAGCGAGAGGCATGACAATAGACCCAGCTAGGGCCTCCCATAAAGGCAAATGTGGCTGCACTGGAGAAAGCTCGATTTGGTGGCACCACGACTCAGCCAGCAGTTGTTCAAGTTCATTAATATCCGATTAAACTTGAATGCAATAAGCAGAGTCATAATAAAATAACATGATGCAACTACAATGCATGAGCATGATATCAAAATAAGCATGGAGGTGCAACATAATCATCGAGCATAACCACAATGAAATATTTAACCAAATGAGCATGGCATACTGACGAGCATGAATATCACAAGCATAACACTACTCATGGCATAACATGACTACTAGCATCATAAATAAATACCATGCCAGAATATAACAAGAATACTACCAAGTAAGCATGTAACCAACTACTTGCAACAGAACATGCACAACAATGGTACTAGAAAGCAGAGGACAAACATGCAACAGATGAGCATTACTACTACTAGCATGTACTTATACTACCAAGCATACATGTGAACAAGCTACTAGCGAGTAGTACATGCTAACAAGAAGCATCAGAACATAGCATGAAAGTGAGCATGAAACCATGAGCATAACCGAAACAATGATAGCAGTAGCAATCAAGTAGACAGATATCAACAAACTTTTATTAAATATTCAAGTTGAAAACAATGGCTACTGCATGGCTATCATGCAAGTGGCTATTGTGGCTTGCCTGGGGTGACGGAGACTCCGGGAAGAGGTGCGGTGAAGTCGCGGAATGAAACGCCGGATGGTTGTCTCTCAGAGAGGGCTAGATAATGGCAAGGGCATAATGGTCATTTTCAGAATGTTAACACGTGGTGGAAATGATACCAACAGAACGGTCTTGACGAGACGAAGACGTGAGCGATGGTTTCACCTCATTCGGAGCTACGGTCGCGAAAATATGAAGGGTAGAAGCTCAGGGACCAAACTATAATAAAAGTTACTACGAACAAGTCCCTAGGCTGAAAAATGGAAAGCGCCTTCGGGATAATACGTCTTCTGTGAGAGAAAGTGCACTTTCAGCCGAAGTAGAAAAAGAATCTAATTTCAGAACAACGAAAACGTATCCGCCCCGAAGCAGAAACGAAAGTACGCTTTTGTTAAAAGAAAACATACTTACATAAGTACGTTTCCACTTGAATCCACGCGGGCCCGGGGCCAAGTCAATGCCCAGAGGCTAACTGGCAGGTCCCAGGGGCAGGAGAGGGGGCCAGGCGCAGGCGTCTTCTTCCTTCCCGCTGCTCCCCCGTGCGGGACAGAAGAGGCAGGGGAGGGCCGCACTACCTGCGACGTGGCGGGCGACTCCGGCCAGCTCCCGCCGTGCGGAGGCCACCAACGGACTCATGGAGTCCTCCCGCGCTCGTCCAGGAGGAAAACGGCCGCCGAGGGTGAGCAAAACGGCGACGAGGTGGGGCGACAGAAGGGCACAGAGGCGGGCTATGGCGATGGGGCCGGCCAGCTACGGACGTCTCAGGCCGAGCTGAGTGCACCGGCGGGTACAGAGCTGCGCAATAGTTCCATTCAGAGAGGAGGCAGCCACCGGGGAGGAGCGGAGAGGAAGGGAGGAGCGATGCTAGGGGGAGGCAGCGATCTTCTGGTGGCGGAGGTTCTCGGTGCTGCGGCCATCTCTGGCGAGGGGCAAGGGGGTGGGGCGGCTCATCGGGACGAGAGGAACACGGTGGACATGGTGGGAGGAGGAGAGGAGCCTCGGGGTGGTCGGAACTAGGCCGAGGCCGAGGCGGCCATGGCGATCTTCGGCGAAAAGAAGAGGGACCGAGGAATCCGGTGGGCTAGGGAGGCAAATGAGGAGAGGATGAGCTGCGGGAGGGCTCGAGGCACACTTATATAGCTGAGGGGAAGGTTGTGGAGCATCGCTTGCGAGCTCGAGCAGTGCTCTAATTGTGGATAGTGGCTGGGCATCGCACGAGCATGGCTTTTGCGGCTCATTTATGGTGAACCACGATGAGGCATTGACGCAGGGCGACGCAGGTCATCACGGGGGAGCTCCAGGACATGAATGGAGGTTGAGACGACGAGGGAGGAGACGGGCACAGTGGCCGGATCGATCCAGAGCTTGCACAGTGCATGACGCAAGAGTGATCACCACCGCTACTGGCGCGAGCGACGCTCTTTGGCGCGGCCAACCATGTCCAGTAGATAGTCCTTAGTGCCCTAAGTCTTACTGAATAAATAATTTGGTCCAGGGGCAAAGAAGTGATTTGCAGATGGCCACAAAACAGACCAACATACAAGTGTTTGTGCTATGCAGTGGGGACTCCACGTTGGTAACGCGGTAAATAATTTGTCTGGTGATGATCTCACACTAATGTAATGTTGATCACCAAAAATCAGACTAAGAGGAGGAGTTTAGAAGATACTTGATGTAGAAAGTGCAAAACTGGCTAGATTAGGGAACTACGATGTTGCACTCACATACTTAACTTTCATGAGCTGAAATTTTGTTGAGTGGGGTTATTTGACCATATGGAGCTGCTGTAAAATATTCATGCCATTTGGAATTACGAAAGTGGCACTTGCTTCACAAAGCTCAATTCTTGACTAGAAACTAGAAAATTTACTGAGGGTAAATGGCTAAGTGGATTGAGCCAAAACTTGGTGGAGGGAGTAGATATAGATGTAAGAATGTCCTTGTAAGTTTTTAGCTCAAATGAAGCAATATAAAATATAGTTGCTTCACAAAGTGAAAATCTGACCAGAAACCAAGATTTGGATGTGAGCTCACATAGATGATCTCCATATGCTCAAATTTAGTAGAGAGTCATGATTTGGTCAAATGAAAGATGTGACAAAGTTTCAACTCATTTGGACATGCCTAGAATATACTTCGTTCACAAAGTCTCTTTCTGGACAGAAACTTTGGAAAATTGCTGAAAAATAATTTCTAGGCAAATGAAGTTGAAATTTGGCACAAGGCAATTATATGGACAGAAACAGATGTCCAAAAAGTTTGGAGTCAATTGGGCCAAGATAAATAGCACTTGCTTCACAAAGTGCCATTTAGGGCATAATAGGAAAATGATTATTGGAGAATTATTTTTGAACATGGCAATGAAATGTTTTGCCATATTTGAGAAAGATAGGACCGAAACAATTTATGAGAATTATTTGGGAATTTTTAGAATGACAGAGATATAGGTTGCTTCACAACCTAGGGCAAAAAGAATTATTCCTTTATTAGGAAAATGAATATTCCTTGAAAAAAGAATATTGGGTTGGGTCAAGGATGAAAATGACAGGGTCTTGGGATGATGAGAAGGATGGCAAGCCACTATAAAACCTAGGAAGACGTGATCTTCCCAAGTTTCAGAACCACATAGCCACTGAAAAGCAAATAAAATAAAGAAATCCAAGAAAATTAAAACAAAAAGAAAAGGGCAAAATCCAGGCTATCACATTTTTTGCCCAAGATGAATGGTTACCAAAGAGGACTTGCTATGATGAGTAGTTCAAACATAGGTAACTTGCCTTGATGGCTTGTTTAAAGTCACTTGGGGGCTTCCTATTCAATGAACATAGCTACATTTACCCCTTTTGATCGGCTTGAATGGAAGGTGTATTCACCAAAAATCCGGGTTATCCTGCCTTTGTAAGTCTGCCACTCCGACCAGGTAATCCTGGAATGACTCACCGAACTCTTGACAGTCACTCTTATAAAGACCCCGAACTTGTTAAAGTTTAAACGGTGATTGGGCGTGTGAGGCCTGAATTACAGGTTTGAATAAAGGATTAACTCAGTGGCTGTGCAGCCCTTCGAACAACACTTGATATTGAGGTTTGGCAGCCTATGAAAGCCTTGTTTTTCTAGTTTGTTGTTTATTTGAACATTATTTGGGTTCATATTTTTGTACCATATTAAAATATGGTTTAAAATGATCCAGGCCATGTAGCCTTAATCTCTCTTGTTCATATTTGACAATATCCTGTGATTTTTGATAACCCGTCCTGGCTGTGGACGATAGTCGCCAGTATGATGTGTTTGTGCACTTGGAGTTTTGCGCTCTAAGGCTTTTTGTTTGGGTTGTTACCCTTGCTGCATATGGCCTTGTAAGTCGGCAGTATGAATAAAATATATAGGTATGTTATTTACCTGTTCTATGAATATGCGAGGTTTTTTATAACCCACCCTGGCTTTGGACATTAAGTCGCCAGAAGATTTTACATTGTGCATTGAAAATTATGCGATAGAGCATATTTGAGTTGTCACTTTTTGCTGCACATGGAGGTGTAAGCCAGCAGTCTCAATTAATGTTAAAGGTATGATTATACTTGTTTTCTGAATATATCAGGTTTTGATAACCCGGCCTGGTTATAGACATTGAGACATTGTGACCCGCCCTAGTGTAAACTGCCAGGGCACATGTTATTTGTTTGTTTGTGTGCAGGAAATATAATACGATGATCCAAACAATTGATGCTATTATGAGTACGACCAGCAAGTCTTTAAAACATCAGACTGACGGCTTAAAAAGTATTTAGGAGATAAACATACATGATAGCATGTGAGATCATTGTTTTTACCTACACCTATTACATGGTTATTCAGCCCAAATGATCAAAGAGTTTTTCAATAAGAACCACGGTTCTACACTTGGAGAGCCCCTCCAGATCAATTGTTTTGCTCCTGATAAGTTGAAGCTTCTGGTTCTTCATCTGTCGTCTGGAAATTCGGCGATGACCAGTTGATGCCGGTTAAGCCTTGGAATTCAGCTTCATGAGCGATAAGTTCAAAATGATCAATCTCAGGAGCAAAGGTGTGTTTGTGTACTAGAGGGATAAGCTCAACATCATCATAAACTGGTGCTTTCACTTTGGAATTTTCTTTTGTATAAGCTGCTTGATACCTGAAAAGGTCGGTTTCTTCAGCTAGTTGGCTTGCTAATGCGCGCATCTCCTTCACGCAAACGGTAAATTCATCCTGGTCAAATGGTGAACTGTCCTCCTTTTGACTTGGGAAACCTGTGGCCAGCTCCTCCGGGTCTAACTCTGCCTGCCACGCCTTCTCCCAACTCAAGGCAGCGAGAGCGCCGGCTCTGGCAGATGACAGCTTTATCTCTTCAATCCTGCGTGGCAAGACACAGAACTTGTTCAAGACCTCCTAGAGAAGTGACAGTGGCTGCTTAGTGTGCGAGATGGCAACTATAGTGCGCTGAGCGCCTGTGTATAATTGGTCCACCAAGGTATAAACCGCCTTTAACTTCACTAGCGTGTCCTGCCCATGGTTGGTGTTCCTGGGGCCTGTGAGTCAAATGAGAAGTTAAATCGGATAGCCGGGTTACCAATGATTGTTGGGCGAAGTTCAAAGTATTTCATATTACTTACCAAATATAGCAATAGTCATGCGTGAAACTTGTCGTTTTAGACCGGTCAGCTCAGAAGAGACCTCTGCCAGTGATGACTCGGCTTTCTCTGCTCGCAGTGTGAGTTGTTTTTTCCTCAGTCCAAGTAGATCTTTCTGAAGAAAAATCCATCTTGATCTTCTCCTTTTCGTCTAGGCTAAAGTTAAAATTGGACTCAGCTTTCCGGGTCTCAGCTTCTTGATGTTCATGCCAGGTTCTTAAATCATCCAGCTGAGACTGCACAGACAAAATTATATGGTCATTGTTCAAATTCTTTCAGAGCAGGATATAAATAAAAGTCCCAAGCCCTTTGCAAGCAAAGTACCCGGCACTAGGGGGCTAATGTATGTTGAAGTTTTTATCACATAATTGAACCGGATTATCTTCTTCAAGATGAGCCCGCCCATGAGGGCTATGATGTGAAGTTCTTAAATGAACCGGATTATCTTCTTCAAGATAAGCCGGCACATGAGGGCTATGCCTTTAGATTTGTAGGTGTGGCTTATGCTTAAATCTTAACCATACTCAAAGGTGTTTCTTGCTATATATGATTAAGACTTGGGGGCTGGATGAGTAACTAGGCAGAGGAAAAAGATGTTTATACCTCATATTTCTGCCACATGGTCTTGATGATATCAACCTCCTGATCAGGACCAGTATGAAGGCGATTCAGATAGCCGGAGTATAGCTTGTCGACATCCAAGTCTTGATAGCTGGCAATGTCAAACCGGGACTTGCTCTTTTCAATAAGTTCCTCCTTGGTTGTATGTCTGGCCAGAACAGATGGATATCTTGGAGTTGAAAAGCCTGTGCCAGTAATCTGGATGTCTTCTGTATTATCTTTAGCTGGCTTGGCAGAGCTTGACGGCTTAGTATTCAATGGATCAGTATCCATGGGACTCGCAAGAGTGTCATCTTTTTCTGGTGGCGGCTCATCAATAATAGCCTCAGGGCTCTTGGCTGAGGTTTGAGCTTATTTTCCCGGCTCATGAACTTTGGGGTCTTCAGCCGATTTATTCAACTTCAACTTTTTACCCGGCTTTGCTATACCTCTCGAAAATAAAAGCAAAGGTGATGATGATACAAATGGGTCAGCTTACAAATGATTGACATGGCCAAACTAAAATATCATTACCAGGGGCAATCTTGAAAGCAGGCAGTTGGGTCTGCGATGAGTCACCAGAAGAAGAATGAGAGGCTCCCTAATAATTTGAGTCAGAAGAGCTTAGTGGTTGATGAATAAGACTCGCCTTTGGGTACAAAGAGATTGAATTGTGTTGCACCTCTTTTCGACGTTTTTGACGAACCGGTGTATTGGGTAAGCCGGCGGAAAGATTTTCACAGCCGCTGGTCCGGGTTGTGCGCCGGGCTTCGTGATGTTGTTTCTTCAAAAGAAAATTTAGATCCAGGTAAGCTAAAGGGTGATAAAATATTACTTTCCGGCCCACTCGTCGAGTTTTCTGTCTTGGCAGAGGTTTATAGTCGGAGGAAAGGGCAATTACCTCTTCACCATCTACATGAATGGCTTCCACTTCCTCCTGACAGTAATCAGTATCAACGATATGTATGAAAAAGGAACCAAGAGAATCGAGTTCTACCTCTGACTCATCTTCCAGATCAGTGGCATTTGTTTTCTTTTTGGTAGGTTTCTTGGTAGCCTTAGTCTTGGTCCGGAGCTTTTTTGCCAGCTTGTCCTTAAGTTTCTTGGTCCAGAAGGAGGAGTTAGCCTGCAAACAATCAAGTGATAATGAGAAGACGGCTTATGGAATTAATGATTAAGCCGGAGATCGTTCAAAAGCACTTACGTCTGGAGGTTGGTTGCGGGTGTAAAACGGAGCCAATCCCATTCAGCTACAGGTTTCCAAGGTCTCATTCAACAGTGTCTTGGTCATATTACTGAGGTCATCATCAGTCAACTCTATTTGCCAGTGGCGTTGGGGATCTTTAACATCACCAGTGTACTCACACACTAAGCCGGATCGGCGGATTAAGGGCAAGATTCTCCATGCGACCCAACACCGTACTAAATCAACTCCGATCAACCTATTGGCCATTAAGGATCTGATATTTGAAAAAACAGGCATGTATTTGGCCCGTTCTTCGTTGTTGATCCGTTCTACCAGATAATGTCTGTTGCTAAGCCAGTTTTCACGATAACCCGGCAGATAATTTTCACCTTCTGGAGATGTATCTTTGCAATAAAACCAAGTTTGATTCCAGTCTTTGGGATGACTAGGGAGTGTGGCAGCGGGAAAAGTGGCTTCTTTGTGCCTCTGAATTGAAATGCCACCTAATTCTAGGCTAGGCCTATCTGTGAACTCAGTCTGCCGATTTAAATAGTAAAATTTCTTGAATTGTTCTACAGTGGGCTCCTATTGAAGGTACACCTCGCAGAACACTTGAAAATTGTAGATGTTTGAAACGGAATTGGGCCCGACATCTTGAGGCTGGAGCTTGAAAAAGTGCAGCACATCGCGGAAGAATTTTGAGCAGGGAGGAGTAAAACCTCGGAGCAGATGATCGGTAAAGACAATTACTTCACCTTGGGATGAGGAGGGGTTTCTGTGCCTGGGACCCTCCAGTGGATGGCCTCTATTTTTTGGCTAAGACGCCTGTCTAGACATATTCATCCAATATTTCCTCTGTAACCCGAGAAATGACCCAGTTGCAAGAGGTGACGGTCTTGGCTTTAGACATTTTTTACTACAAAGGAAAAGATTGTCGGTTTAAGATTGTGCTGTTAAGCCAGTTAATGATCACTACTACAAAAAGTCGATATAGTTAAACTGGAGGACAGTGCCGGGTTATATGGATTGTGAATGAATACTGGCGGCTTAACAAGGTGACTAATGCTATATGGCGGGTTATGTCGTGGTACTAAGTCTGACAGTAAGAATAGGGGGTACGTAGGAGGAGGCAACATCCTAGCTACGGTGAGGTTGTACACAAGGTGTTTACGAGTTCAGGCCCTTCTCGGAGGAAGTAATAGCCCTACGTATCGGTGCCCGGAGGTGGTCGACTGGAATATGTATGTATGTGTGTGTTACAGGGGGTGCGAACCCTTGTACCGGAGGAGGGGGTGGCTTATATAGAGTGCGCTAGGACCCCAGCCGCCCCACGTTACAGAGGGTTCAATGTACATAAAGGCAGGACGTTACTAATAACGCCTGTAATAAAGGATGATAAAGGCTATCATTACTGTGGAGTGAATGCCCGACCGTTGCTAGCCTTACGAGACCTTTGACATTTAGGAGTTGAGTGGTTTCTTGTACGGTCAAGTGGCTTCATCTTTAAGAGTGGAGTTGAGTCATCCGAGCAAGTACGCTGTCGAGTGAATTGCTCTCTTGGGCCATATTAGTCGGCATCTTCTGTCATCTTTGGAATGTCCTTGAGCTTCTAGGGCAGTGACCTTGGGTAGGGTACTTAGGTCAGGCCTGTGACCCTACCCTAGGTCTGTGGTATCATCAATATCCCCCGAATGGATTGAGGTCCGAGTGAAGAAGAGGGTTGAGGTCGATCCCGATCCAGGTCCGATGCTTCAGGGGCATCTTCCTCATACTGGGAGATCGGGCTGGCCCTTCAACCTTAACTCATTCGCCTTAATCGATTCAGAAACTGTCGAGTGAACTTTCGTGTATAGTCTCGAGTGCTGGTGGGGAGCGCGGCCTTCGGCGCGATTGGTTATCCTGTGGTCTCCGAATTTCGCGGATTCGAATTTCGGGAAGCGCGCGGGATGGAGCGAACCACGTTAATCGAACTGGATATACCCATACGCCTCGATTTCCGCGCTGCCTTTTTCGCCACATATCGGGCGTGCGTCTGTTGCGGGATTTGATAGGATTGCTTGGGTCCACAAGTCAGTCACTCAACCATCGGGCTATAAAAGAGCGCCGCGGCCGATGCGAGGGCACATTGCGCCCAATTTCTTCTTCCTCCACTCCTCCGCTGCATCACCTCTCCTCGCTCACCGCTGCTCCGCCTGCACGCGGCTCGCCCCCATGGGTAAGGACAAGACGACGGCTCTGGAGTGCGCGAAGAAAGCGTCGGCGATGCGTAAGGGCAAGAAAGCCAATCAGGGGTCAACGTCGAGGACCGGGCTTCTGCCTGGATGGATCTAGGGGGATTGGACCAAGTCCACGGTGCAGGTGGAAGATATGGAGGAGCTGGTGGAGGAGGGGCTGATTGCCCATGGTTCTTGGAGACTGTCGGGGGACGAGCTGGAGCCGCAGCCGCAAGAGGGCGAGTGTGTCCTCCTCGCGACTCATGTCGACCGAGGTTTCTCTCTACCCCCTCATCCCTTCTTTCGAGGCTTCTTGACCTTCTACGGCGCTCAGCTGCACCACTTCTCTCCCAATACCATCACGTACCTCGCTGCTTTCGTTTCTTTGTGTGAGAACTTCCTGGGGTGCCGACCGCACTGGGGTTTGTTTAAGCACATTTTCACTTGTCGCTCCCAATCCATCAATAAGGCAAATCCGAGTGATGAGAAGACGCACGTAATAAAAATGTGCGGCGGCTTGGGCATTCAGACTAGGGGTAGGAGTACCTTTCCTGCCATGGTCCTTCCCGAGTCGGTCAGAGGAATTGCAGACGACTTGGTTTTATCGCAAGGACATTCCGACTCCCGGTGAGTCGACCTGACTCCCTCCGTTCACCCTAGATCGAGTTGGTCAGCCTCCCCCATTGCTTGTGAGCCTGACTGAGAAAGTAGAGGTAGACATGCTGGTCCAGCGAGTGGTCCAGCTGGTCTGCGACGGAGTCACTGGCATGGACTTGCTAGAGGTGTTCCTCTAACGACGGATTCAGCCTTTCCAAGCTCGAGACCATCCGATGTGGATGTATTCGGGCACCAACGACACCTCTTGGGTCCACCCAGAGGAGGCCGCCGAGAAAACGGTGGAGCAGTGCCTGAAGTGCATTACTGGGAACAAGGATAATCCTCGGGGGACTAGGAGAGTCCGCCCGTTCGACACAGACCACGAACCAGACAAGGTTTGGCTCTGATTTTTGAGTGAATTCTCTGATTCATCTTTGTAGGTATTTGTGAATCTGATTGATGTTTGATCGACCCTTTGCTTTGCAGATCTATACTAAGATGTACTCGGTGCCCAACGGAGAGTAGATCTAGGAGGAGGCAGAGGGCGTCGGCGAAGCCTCCGACTAGAAGTCCGACGAGGAGACCGACGAGGAGAGCGAGGACTCGAGCAGCGGCGAAGAAGTCGAGTCACTGTCTCGCATCGAGAAACGTTCCAAGCAGACTCACGATCCAGAAAACGTGCGCGCCAGGACGGCTCCCTCCAGCTCCTAGGTACAAAAGCGCACTCGGACGTCCACCCCTGACCCGACAGAGAAGGCTCTGAAACAGCCCAAGGTTGCTGCTTCTAAGCCTCGAAAGGCCCTGCCCAAGATCAAGGTGGACGTTCCGATTGCTTCCACGTGAGTGTCGTTCTTCTCTGCTCTTCTTTCGCTCAAGAAATCTGATGTGTCTTTGTCGATTCACCAGTCCATTTTACCGAGTGTTTTCTGAAATCTTCAGCGCTACCGCTTCCGGAACCTCTATGGAGATCGAGAAGGGTCGCGATAATGAGGTGACTACAGACATGGCCACATCCAACGCAGGTACGGTTTTTTGATGATATCTTTGCTTTCGTTCATCGGTCTGTCAGTCGACTCAGTTTCCCTTTGGTCGAATGTTCCTTCAGCGCCGCGTGATGTTATCGAGTTGCCTGATGATGATGATGATGAGCGTGTAGAGGTGCCCCGGATAAGCACGGGAAGGAGGGGCCGGAAGACTCCCGCTCGCTTGGATGCCCAGCAACAAGGGACACGGCTGAGACCGCAGTCTCTTTTGTTGTTCCCATGTCGACTGTTCCTCCGTCTGCGTCGACTGTCCAGGTTGCGGACCCTCCAGCTGCTCCGACTGTCCCACCGTTTGTGCTCTTTGCTACTCATCATGTCCCGGAGGACCCTGTGAGCACGGCTAAGGAAGTCGTTCGTCAAGCAGGGCTTATGATGGAGTGGACGAAGGCAACATATGAGGCCAGCATGGCTGCTTACAATGCTAGTTCAGCCCTTCGCACCAACGTCCAGTTATGTCTTTTCTGACTGATTGTTATTCTGTTGGAGTCTTTGATCTGAAAATTGCTCCTTTTTTGTAAGATGACATGTTGCTTTGTTCGTAAGATGATGTTCCACCCACTGGGTGTTCTTGATCTTGTAACGTAGCTCTTGTAATCCAATATGTCCGGTAGTGGCGATTGGACCAGTGGGGGCACACTGAGTGCACCCACTAGGTGTAGTCCCCGAGGCCATGGTCGACTGAAGGCAGTTGGCTATGGTCTTAGAACTAATGTTGTTGCCTTGTTTTGAACTCTTTCCACTCGCACGGGACGGATCCGGTCGAGTGGGAACCGATGGGGGCACGTTGAGTGCACCCACTGGGTGTAGTCCCCGATACTGTGGTCGACTACTGGCAGTCGGCCATGGTCTAAGAACAAACTGCAATTCTCTCTTTCTTTTTTTGCTCGTATAGGACAGATCTGGTCGAGTGGGAACCGGTGGGGGCACGCTGAGTGCACCCACTGCGTGTAGTCCCCGAGGCTACTGTTGAGTGTTTGACATGGCAGTAGTCTTAGAATTCTCTTGTCGTAACACTTCGTTCTCTCCACTTCTCCAAGTGAAAATGATTGTCTTAGACTTTATTGACTGGTTTGTCTTCTTTGCTGACTGTAGAAATCTTGTGAGTTTGGAGCTCAATTCGCAGATCTTGAGAAGAAGCAGATCCAACTCAATCTTGATCTGGGGCTGGCTAGGGAGCACTTGCAGAAAGCCAAAGATGAAGCGTTTGGTATGAAAAGTGTAGAACTCGTCGACTGTATTTGATTGAGTGTGCCATGGATATCCTCGGGCTCATTCATTTGGCGCTGTCTCTTGCAGATCAAGTGAAGGCAACTTTGGAGCAGATGGATCTTGACATGGCGGCAGCACAACAGAAGGCGCAGTAGAAAACTGAACTTGCGGAACATAAGCTGGCTTCAGTCGGCAAGCTAGAGGAGGAAACTGCCAGGCTGAAGACCTCCCTTGACGAGGCCAACAAAGAGGTAACACGACTGAAAAGGGCCAATCTTGCTCTGGACGACAAGGTAGGGAATCTCTCGCAGAAAAAAGACGGGCTGGAGACCTATCTGGGCGACCTCACCAAAAGGATGTTCCTCATGCTTGAAGGTATCTTCTTTTATCCGACTGAATCAGAGTGGTCGACTCATATCCCGACTGTTAGCTCATCATATTTTTGTCTGTGTAGAATTCTACCAGAGCTTTGAGGAGGAGACTAGGCGGATCGAGATGGGTCTGGATCCCGCCAATTCCCTCGTCAAGGATGATGTTGCGATGAACGTCTTGCGACTGGAGTCTCGCCTCACCAGTGCCACCGGCTACCTTGCTTGGCGGAAGGCGGTGATGTCCCTGATCGACACTGCACTCTATGGGGGGATGGTGCTTGAGAATGACCACGAGTCTCTGATGAATCGACTCAATGAGATCCTCGGTCGAGTGCAGGAGTGGAAGAAGTCATCCGCCCGGTGTTGTGCTGACGTTGCGTTGTCTCTGGTCCGTGTGCACTGCAAGGAGGTGAAGGAAGAGAGGCATGCTGCTCTTAAGGTTGCCAACACCAAAAAGCTCCAGTTCCAATCATTCATGGAGACTTTCCTGGAAGCCACCACTCGCATCACCAACGGAATCGACCTGGATGAGTACGTCGCGCCTGCAAGTCCCCCTCCTCCTGAAGAGTGAACAAACTTTATGCTCCGACTCGATTTGCCTCGGAATGCCGAGTGATTTTGTAACTGTTAAACACTTGCAGGCTCGATGCCCGAGTACTTCTACCCGAATCTTGCGGGTCTTTATCTGAACTTGATTTCCTTTGGAATATGCTTGCCTTGCTTTTGATGCCTTTCGATCTTTTGGTTCCGAGTGGACATTTTACTTATGGCGCAACTCGGAAGGCCAAGGTACGTTGTATTTCTGGCATAGCTCGGAGAACCAAGGTACATTGTACTTGTGGCGTAGCTCAGAGATTCGAGCCACATTGTATTTGTGGCGTAGCTCGGAGAGCCAAAGCACATTGTACTTGTGGCATAGCTTGGAGATCCGAGCCACATTGTATTTGTGACGTAGCTCAGAGAGCCAAAGCACATTGTACTCGTGGCGTAGCTCAGAGAGCCAAAGTACGATGTATTTGTGGCATAGATCGGAGTGCCATCGAGTCCCCGAGTGAGAAGGTTGCTCTTCACTTGGAGCGTTTTTGTAACTTAGGGGATTACGGGGTCGCAACTAAGCTCCCGAGTGAGAGGGTTGCTCTTCACTCGGAGTGTTTTTGTAACTTAGGCGATTACGGGGTCGCAGCTAAGCCTCCGAGTGAGAGGGTTGCTCTTTACTCGGAGTGTTTTTGTAACTTAGGTGATTACGGGGTAGTAGCTAAGCCCCCGAGTGAGAGGGTTGCTCTTCACTCGGAGTGCTTTTGTAACTTAGGTGATTATGGGGTCGCATCTAAGTCCCCGAGTGAGAGGGTTGCTCTTCACTCAGAGTGTTTTTGTAACTTAGGCGATTACAGGGTT
>LR738710.1:621494583-621639371 GCA_902687465.1 Secale cereale | reverse complement strand
AGAGTGTTGCTCTTCACTCGGAGTGTTTTTGTAACTTAAGAGATTATGGGGTCGCAGCTAAGCCCCCGAGTGAGAGGCTTGCTCTTCACTTGGAGTGTTTTTGTAACTTAGGCGATTACGGGGTAGCAGCTAAGCCCCTGAGTGAGAGGGTTGCTCTTCACTCGGAGTGTTTTTGTAACTTAGGCGATTACGGGGTCGCAGCTAAGCCCCCGAGTGAGAGGGTTGCTCTTCACTCGGAGTATTTTTGTAACTTAGGCGATTACGGGGTCGTAGCTAAGCCCCTGAGTGAGAGGGTTGCTCTTCACTCAGAGTGTTTTTGTAACATAGGTGAATCGGATTTGCGGCTAAGCCACCCACTGGGGGATTTGAGAACATGTGCCTTAGGAACAGTAATCATTATGGAATTGTCGCAAACTTGTCTTTCAAAAACAAACTGGAGGATTCTTATTACAACTCGTCTGGACTAGTGCCTTAAGTGTAAATGCGGCAGAGCATATCCGCATTCCATGAGCGTGGCTCATCTTTTTTCTTGGCTACGTTGTAGAGGTGGTATGCCCCATTGTGGATTACTTTGGTGATGATGAAGGGGCCTTCCCAAGCTGGAGCAAGCTTGTGAGGTCGTTTCTGACGTACTCGGAGTACAAGATCTCCTTCCTGGAACCCCTGCCTGTAGCATTGCGGGCGTGGAATCAACGTAGGTCCTGCTGTTACATGGTCGAGCGGATCAGGGCCATCTCGTGCTCTTCTTCCAGGAGGTGACTGCATCTTGGCGAGCTTGTTCTGCTTCCGTTTCTGAGAAGAGTTCTACCCGAGGGGCGTTGTGCAACAAATCACTCGGAAGTATGGCCTCGGCGCCATTCACCATGAAGAAGGGGGTCCGATCGGTCGATTGGTTTGGGGTTGTCCTCAGCCCACAAAACAGACGGCAGCTCAGGCACCCAAGCACCAGCGGCGTGTTTGAGGTCGCGCATCAGCCGTGGTTTTAGCCCTTGAAGGATCAAGCCATTTGCCCTTTCTGCCTGCCCATTCAACTTCGGATGTGCAACAGATGCGTAGTCGACTCGAGTACCTTGGGAAGAACAGAATGCTCTGAACTCGTCTGAATCAAAATTGGAGCCATTATCTGTGATGATGCTGTGGGGAACTCCATATATAAATATGAATTCCATGATGACGCTGACGGCGGTGCTCGATCCGAGGTTCTTGATGGGCTTGGCCTCGATCCACTTGGTAAACTTGTCGACTGCCACGAGCCACTCCTGCCTGTCTTGAAGGGCCAAACCGTGTCTAATCCCCAAACAGCAAATGGCTGATAACCCACAAGTGTAGGGATCAGTTGTAGACTCTTTTGATAAGTAAGAGTGTCGAAACCAATGAGGAGCTAAAGCTAGAACAAATATTCCCTCAAGTTCTATCGACCATCGATACAACTCTACGCACGCTTGACGTTGTCTTTACCTTGAACAAGTATGAAACTAGAAGAACTTTATAGGTGTAACGGGGTAGGTTTGCAAGAATATAAAGAGCACGTAAATAAAAACTAGGGGCTGTTTAGATAAACAAGTAATAAAGTTAGTAATAGCAAGTGTGGAAAAGTGGTGGTAGGAGTTGCAAAATTGTCCCTAAGCAATTGACTATATTACTAGACCGATAGCAAGTTTTATGTGGGAGAGGCCACTCCTAGCATGTCATCCCTGACTTGGAATTCTATGCACTTATGATTGGAACTATTAGCAAGCATCCGCAACTACTAACATTCATTAAGGTAAAACCCAACCATAGCATTAGGATATATTGGTCCCCCTTCAATCCCGCATGCATCAATTTCTATGCTAGGTTGAAGCTTATGTCACTCTTCCCCTCCAATACGTAGTCCTATCAACATACAACTAACTTTATGGTGTGATCCACGCGTGCGCTCGTACGATGGGAACCAAAGGACAGCAACATAACCACAAGCAAATTAAATCAATCATAGAAATTCACCAATCACCGATAGGACAACGAAAATCTACTCAGACATCATAGGATGGCAACACATCATTGGATAATAATATGAAGCATAAAGCACCTAGTTCAAGTAGAGGGTACAACAGGTTGCGGGAGAGTGGGCCGTTGTAGATAGATGGGGGAAGGTGATGAAGATGTTGGTGAAAATAATGGAGGTGTTGGTGTAGATCGCCGTCACACGATGATGGCCCCGGCAGCGTTCCAGCGCCACCGGGAGAGAGGGGGAGAGAGCCCCCCTCCTTCTTCTTCTTCTTCTTCTTCTTCTTCTTCTTCTTCCTTAACCTTCTCCCTAGATGGGAGAAGGGTTTCCCCTCTGGTCCATGGCCTCCATGGCGGCGGAGGGGCGAGAGCCCCTCCCAGATTGGATCTGTCTCTCTCTGTTTCTGCGTTCCCAGATTCTGGCCTTTCACCGTTTCTTATATTCCCGGAGACCCGTAACTCCGATTGGGCTGAGTTTTTGACACAATTTTTATCCGGATATTAGCTTTCTTGTGGTGAAAGAAGGGCACCAACTGCCTTACGGGGTGGCCACGAGGGTCCGGGGCGCGCCCACCCCCTACCTCGTGGCCCCCTCGGGCATCGTCTCGCGTTGATTCCACTTCCCAAAATTCACATATATTCCAATAAAAAATCTCCATCCGCTTTTATCCCCTTTGGACTCCGTTTGATATGGATATTCCACGAAACAAAAAATATGCAACAAACAGGAACTGGCACTGGGCACTGGATCAACATGTTAGTCCTAAAAATAGTATAAAAAGTTGCCAAAAGTATATGAAAGTTGTAGAATATTGGCATGGAACAATAAAAAATTATAGATACGACAGAGATGTATCAGCATCCCCAAGCTTAATTCCTGCTCGTCCTCGAGTAGGTAAATGATAAAAAAGATATTTTTTGATGTGGAATGCTACCTAGCATAATCTTGATCATGTAATCTAATCATGGCATGAATATTAAGACATGAGTGACTCAAAATAATAGTCTGTCATTTGACATTAAGACAATAATACTTCAAGCATACTAATAAAGCAATCATGTCTTTTCAAAATAACATGGCCAAAGAAAGTTATCCCTACAAAATCATATGGTCTGGCTATGCTCCATCTTCACCACACAAAGTATTTAAATCATGCACAACCCCGGTTTTAGCCAAGCAATCGTTTCATACTTTAGTATTCTCAAACTCTTTCAACTTTCACACAATACATGAGCGTGAGCCATGGACATAGCACTATGTGTGAAATTGAAGGTGGTGATAGACAAAAGGACGGATAATGTCTCACATCAACTAGGTAAATCAAGGGACTATGGAGATGTCCATCAATCGATATCAATGTGAGTGAGTAGGGATTGCCATGTAACGGATGCACTAGAGCTATAAGTGTATGAAAGCTCAAAAAGAAAACTAGTGGGTGTGCATCAACTTGCTTGCTCATGAAGACCGAGGGCATTTGAGGAAGCTCGTCATTGGAATATACAAGCCAAGTTCTATAATGAAAATTCCCACTAGTATATTAAAGTGACAACATAGGAGACTCTCTATCATGATGAACATGGTGCTGTGATGAAGCACAAGTGTGGTCAAAGGATAGTAACATTGTCCCTTGTCTCTTTCTCTCTCATTTTTTTTCTTTTTTTTTAATTTTGGGCTCTTTGGCCTCCTTTTTTTGGTGGGCTTCTTTGGCCTATTTTTTTATTTGGGCTTCATTGGCCTCTTTTATTTTTTATAACCTCACATGGGACAATGTTCTAAAAATGATGATCATCACACTTTTATTTACTTACAACTCGATACTAGAACAAAAATATGACTCTATATGAATGCCTCCGGCGGTGTACCGAGATGTGCAATGATCTAGCATAGCAATGACATAAAAAACAGACAAGCCATGGAAACATCATGCCAGCTATCTTACGATCATGTAAGGCAATATGACAATGATGGTGCGTGTCATAATAAACGGAATGGTGGAGTTACATGGCAATATATCTCGGAATGGCTATGGAAATGCCACAATAGGTAGGTACGGTGGCTGTTTTGAGGAAGGATATATGGTGGTTTGATGCACCGGAGAAAATTGCGTGGTACTAGAGTGGCTAGCAAGGTGGAAGGGTGAGAGTGCGTATAATCCATGGACTCAACATTAGTCATAAAGAACTGAAATACTTATTGCAAAAAAAAAATTGGCCATCGAAACAAAGTACTACACGCATGCTCCTAGGGGAAGGGTTGGTAGGAGTTAACCATCGCACGATCCCGACCTCCACACAAAGGATGACAATCAAAAAATAAATTATGCTCCGACTTCATCACATGACGGTTTACCTTACGTGTATGCTTCGGGAATCACAAACCTCAACACAAGTATTTCTACAATTCACAACTACCCACTAGCATGACTCTAATATCACCATCTTTATATCGCCAAACTATTGCAAGGAATCAAACATATCATATTCAGCGATCTACAAATTTATGTAGGATTTTATGACTAACCATGTGAATGACCAATTCCTTTCAACTCTCTAAATCGTTATAAGTGAAGCAACAGAGTTTTAATTCTTTCTACAAAAGATATGCCCACGCTCTAACAAATATAATTGAAGCAAAAGAGCATTCTACAAATGGTGGTTTTCTATGTGGGGAGAAACAGGCAATCCAAACTTCAAATGATATAAGTGAAGCACATGAAGCATTCTATAAATAAACCAAGGACTATCTCATACCAGCATGGTGCATTTATTAAAAGAAAAATAAAAAGCACACGACGCTCCAAGAGTTTACGCATATCATGTGAACGAAACAAATCCAAAAACATACCGATACTTGTTGAAGAAAGATGGGATGCCTTCCGTGGCATCCCCAAGCTTAGACGCTTGAGTCTCCTTGAATATTTACTTGGGGTGCCTTGGGAATCCCCAAGCTTGAGCTCTTGCCTCTCCTCCTTCTCACATCGAGACCTCCTCGATCTTCAAACACTTCATCCACACAAAACTTAACCAAACTTTTAGTGAAGGGGTTAGTGCATATGATCAATGAAACCCATCATGTACTGCTCTAACATTATTGTATAATTATGAAAAAACATTACCCACTGTATTCTATCACAATTCTATGGCCCCAAGTCAAGACGGCTTCAACAAGAATTCAAACATATGCAAATGATGAAGCTATAACAGCAATCTGTGAAAACAGGATAGTCTATAGTAATCTGAACATCAACCATACTTCTGTAACACTAAAAATTATGGCAAAATTAGAAAAAAAATCAACAATTTGTATATCAAGACTTTTCAAAAAGTTTCAGATCCTTTCGATATTCTAATAAAAATGTAAAATCGCGCACTACAGCCAAAGTTTATGTTTTTGCACCGCAGAAACCAACAAGCAGTTTAATCATCCTAATGGAAACTCTTGGCACATTATTTTTATAATACAATGGAATTGTACAAGGGGATAATTATTTTTGTTGAAAAGTTTCTGTAATTCAAGATTTTCAAAGTTTCCATGGGCATGAACAAAGTTCAAGGAGCTCCCCCATTTCAATGGTGCTCTTCCTTCTTACTTTCACTTTTCTTTTTGAAAAACTTTTAGGTTCCCCTCTTTATTTTGTTTTTGTTTTTAGACTTTATAAAAGCACACAACTGAAATAATGACTCTCTAAAACTTTCGGGTTGTCTCCCTGGCAGCGCTTTCTTTAAAGCCATTAAGCTAGGCATAAAGTGCTCAAGTAATTAGCAATGATTTGGCATTTAGTAGTGAGCACAATGTGATATATGTCATGAAACAACGAAGTAACTCTCTTCCTATGCATATACATGTCATACAAGAACAATTCATGCACGTCAAGTAAAGGCCAATGCATAGTATAAGCAGTTTCTTGCAATTTTATCGTGTTGGAAACATAGAGAGGCGGAGATATAGTTCCTCTCTCATAACAATTGCAAGTAGGAGCAGCAAGCACATGCATATTATATTCATCAAAAACATCATGTGCAACGGAAAAAGGCAACCCATCAATATAATCCTTAATAAGCGCAAACTTCTCCGATATAGTGTAGTTTGGAGAATTTAAAAAGATAATAGGACTATCATGTGTGGGTGAAATAGCAACTATCTCATGTTTAATATAAGGAACTATATCAAGTTTATCTCCATAAGCATAATTCATATTGGCATCTTGGCCACAAGCATAGCAAGCATCAATTTCATCGAAAAGGGATATTTCAAACGAATCCAAGGGATCATAGCAATCATCATAGCATTCATCCTTCGGTAAGCACGAAGGGAAATTAAACAATGTATGGGATAAAGAGTTACTCTCATTAGAAGGTGGGCACGGGTGATGAA
Organism: Secale cereale; assembly: GCA_902687465.1. Lineage (NCBI taxonomy): Eukaryota > Viridiplantae > Streptophyta > Magnoliopsida > Poales > Poaceae > Secale > Secale cereale. The sequence goes on along the minus strand of LR738710.1, from coordinate 621,633,007 downwards.
TCCGCTCTTCCTCCTTTTGTTCTTCGCTCTCCTTGTCATCTTTTTCATCCAATGAGCTCACAATGTCATTAATTTCTTCTTCCATAGACACCTGCAAAATATTAGTCTCTTCTTGGACAGTGTAGGAGTCCTCAATATATGGTTTAACATAGGCATTTGAAGCATAATTATCATAATAATGTTTAAATATGGCAATTTTTCAGATTTGTAAAGAGTAGCATCATACTTTTCAATCAAAGATGCAATTTCATATGCACCCTTAAAAGCAACAAATTCTTTAATTTGTTGAACATCATAGTAACTATAAACACCCTTAGCATACAAAGATACGATTCCATTATCACTAAACTCACATTGGTAGGGAAGGTGTTTCTTAGGGTCTTCAGAACAACAAGTAAAATCATATATTTCACATAAATTCCAAGCATAGCATTGCAAATGATGAATTTGATCCAGTAAAAGTTTCCCTTCTTGAGATAAGAGGTGTCGCACAAAACAAGCATGCTCATCTAAAGATTTGCCCTCAACTAAGCTAGTTGGGGTTTCAACACGAGCACATAGGGATCGAAGATGATCCAAGTAAAAAGCTTCAGGAGTGTGATAGATTTTGAGTGGTTCTTCAACCATTGGTTCAGTAGGTACCACTAATTTTTTTGGTATTTTGCGTTTCTTACCCATAACTAAAGATAGAAAACAACTTAGAACAGAAAATAAAATCTACTTAGTGATAAAGCAAACAAGCACACACGAGAATATTCACCCCACGCTATTGCTCCCCAGCAACGGCGCCAAAAAAAGGTCTTGATAACCCACAAGTGTATGGGATCAGTTGTAGCCTCTTTCCATAAGTAAGAGTGTCGAACCCAACGAGGAGCTAAAGGTAGAACAAATATTCCCTCAAGTTTTATCGACCACCGATACAACTGTACGCACGCTTGACGTTCGCTTTACCTAGAACAAGTATGAAACTAGAAGTACTTCATAGGTATAACGGGATAGGTTTATAAGAATATAAAGAGCATGTAAATAAAAACTAGGGGATGTTTAGATAAACAAGTAATAAAGTTAGTAATAGCGAGTGTGGAAAAGTGGTGGTAGGAGTTGCGAAATTGCCCCTAAGCAATTGACTATATTACTAGACCGATAGCAAGTTTTATGTGGGAGAGGCCACTCCTAGCATGTCATCCCTGACTTGGAATTCTATGCACTTATGATTTGAACTATTAGCACGCATCCGCAACTACTAACGTTCATTAAGGTAAAACCCAACCATAGCATTAAGATATATTGGTCCCCCTTCAATCCCGTATACATCGATATCTACACTAGGTTGAAGCTTCTGTCACTCTTGCCCTCCAATACGTAGTCCTATCAATATACAACTAACCCTATGGTGTGATCCACGTGCGCGCTCATATGATGGGCACCAAAGGACAGCAACATAACCACAAGCAAGTTAAATCAATCATAGCAATTTACCAATCACCGATAGGACAATGGAAATCTACTCAGACATCATAGGATGGCAACACATCTTTGGATAATAATATGAAGCATAAAGCACCATGTTCAGGTAGAGGGTACAGAGGGTTGCAGGAGAGTGGAACGTTGTAGATAGATGGGGGAAGGTGATGAAGGTGTTGGTGAAGATGACAGAGGTGTTGGTGTAGATCGCCGTCACACGATGATGGCCCCGACAACGTTTCGGTGCCACCGGGAGAGAGGGGGAGAGAGCACCCCTCCTTCTTCTTCTTCCTTGACATTCTCCCTAGATGGGAGAAGGGTTTCCCCTCTGGTCCATGGCCTCCATGGCGGTGGAAGGGCGAGAGCCCCTTCAAGATTGGATCTGTCTCTCTGTCTCTCTCTGTTTCTGCGTTCCCAGATTCTGGCCTTTCACCGTTTCTTATATTCTCGGAGATCCGTAACTCCGATTGGGCTGAATTTTTGACACAATTTTTATCCGGGTGTTAGCTTTCTTGCGGCGAAAGAAGGGCACTAACTGCCATACGGGGTGGCCACGAGGGTCAGGGGCGTGCCCACCCCCTGGGGCGCGCCCCTGCCTCGTGCCCCCCCGGGCATTGTCTCGCGTTGATTCCACTTCCCTAATTCACAAATATTCAAAAAAAATCTACGTCCATTTTTATCCCGTTTGGACTCCGTTTGATATGGATATTCCGCGAAACAATAAACTTGCAACGAACAGGAACTGACACTGGGCACTGGATCAATATGTTAGTCCCAAAAATAGTATAAATAGTTGCCAAACGTATATGAAAGTTGTAGAATATTGGCATGGAACAATCAAAAATTATAGATACGACGGAGGCGTATCAACGGCCAAACCAACAGGATAGTCTTCAAGGCAGACGCGGGCTTGTGGGACATGTTGGAGTAGAACTGGCAGCCCTCGCATTTGTCGACGATATCCTTCGCCATCTCGTTCGCACAGGGCCAGTAAAACCTGGCTCGGTACGCCTTGGCCACAATGGTCTGGGAGGAGGCATGGTGGCCGCAGGTTCCCGAGTGAATCTCATTCAGGATCATTCAACCTTCCCCGGTGGAGATGCAACGCAGAGCGAATCCCGTGACACTTTCTCTATAGAGCTGACCCTGTATCACAGTGAAAGCTTTGGATCGACGGACAATCTGACGAGCCTCATCCTCATCCTTTGGGAGTTCCTATCTGAGTAGGTACACTATGTATGGCAATGTCCAGTCGGGTGTGATTACCAAGACTTCCATGATCAGGTCGACCATAGCTGGGACTTCAATTTCAGTCGGATCGAACGCACTTATCGGTTGCGGGGGCTCCTCTGTGAAGGGGTCTTCTTTGACTGACGGGGTGTGCAGATGCTCCAAGAACACATGTTTGGGGATAGGTTTCCGAGTGGAGCCCATCTTCACGAGATCGTCAGCAAGCTGATTCTTGATTCTGGGCACATGGTGGAGCTCCAAACCTTTGAACTTCTTTTCCAGCTTCCGCACTGCACTGCAATAACTAGTCATCGCTGGGCTCCTGACGTCTCATTCCTTCATTACTTGATTGACCACTAAGTCCGAGTCCCCATAAACCATTAGGCGACGGATGCCGAGTGAAATGGCCATACGCAACCCGTACAACAACGCCTCATATTCAGCTTCGTTGTTCGAAGAATCAAAGTGAATTTGCAGGACATAACTGATCTTGTCACCTCTGGGGGACACCAAGACCACACCTGCACTGGATCCGTTCAGCATCTTGGATCCATCGAAGAACATGGTCCAACGATCCGACTAGATCTGAGTCGGTTGCTCCTGTTCGATCCACTTGGCAAAAATATTTGCTATTGCGTGAGACTTGATAGCTTTATTTGCTTCAAACTTGATATCCAACTGAAGGAGTTCAATCGCCCATTTAGCCACTCGACCGGTTGCATCCCGATTGTTCAAAATTTTAGCTAACGGAGTGTCGCTAACGATTGAAATTGAATGATCTGAGAAGTAGTGTGCAACTTTCTTGGCGATCAAGTAAATCCCATACACAAGTTTCTGATAATGCGGATATCTCTGCTTGGAGGGAGTGAAGACTTCAGAAATGTAATAGACTGGGCATTGGACTTTGTAGGCTTTGCCTTCTTCTTCCCGCTCGACCGTGAGTATTGTGCTGACAACTTGTCCTATGGCTGCGATGTACAATAATAGAGGCTCTTTGGTGACTGGGGCAGCAAGCACCGCTGGGTGGATAGCAGGGCTTTGAGTTCCTCGAACGTTGCTTCAGCTTCAAAATTCCACTCGAACTTTTCAGACTTCTTCATCAGTCGGTAGAGAGGCAATGCCTTCTCACCGAGACGAGAGATGAATTGACTCAATACAGCCAAATAACCAGTATGCTTTTAAACATCGTGTATACACACGAGGTGTTTCATTCGGAGGATTGCGCTGACCTTTTCTGGGTTAGCGTCGATCCCTCATTCGGAAATGAGGAAACCGAGTAACTTGCCGCCTGGGACTCCGAATGTGCACTTTGACGGGTTGAGATTGAAATCATAACTTCTCAGGTTTGCAAATGTTTCAGCGAGGTCAGTCAGTAGGTCGGAACCTTTACGTGACTTGACCACGATGTCATCCATGTACGCTTCCACATTCTGACTGATTTGCTTCAGCAGACACTTTTGGATCATGCGCATGAAAGTTGTGCCGGCATTCTTGAGACCAAAAGGCATGGTAATGTAACAAAAACACCCGAATGGGGTGATGAAGGCTGTCTTTATTTCATCGGGCCCAAACAGTCGGATCTGATGGTGCCCGGAATATGCATCTAGAAAAGACAAACGCTCACACCTCGCAGCCGAGTCGACGATTTGATTGATGCGAGGGAGAGGGAAATGATCTTTCGGGTAGGCCCGATCGATATGTTTGAAATCGATGCACATGCGGAGCGACTTGTCCTTCTTGGGGACCATAACTACATTGGCGATCCAGCCACCTCCTCGCCAATTGCTTTCCTCTTCTCCGCGGCAGACCGCCAGAGATGTTCCTTCACAAGTTTCACTTTCGGGTCGACCCGCAAACGGTGCTCAGCCAGTCCCCTGGGTACACCTGGCATGTAGGATGGTTTCCATGCAAAGATGTCCCAGTTCTCACGGAGGAACTGGATGAGCGCTTCTTCCTATTTGTTATCGAGTGTGGTTGAGATGTGAGTCGGAGCGACATTGGGGTCGGTATGATAAATATGCATAGGCTTCATCTCTCCTGCCGACTGGAATTCTGACTCGGAAGCAAGCTTCTTAGCACACAACAAATCACTCGGATCCACATTCTTCTGGTATTCTTCCATCTCTACTGCTGCCATCTGCTCGTCAGCAATTTTTGAGCCTTTGTGGAAGCATTATTCTGCTTTCTACCGATCTCCAGTGACAGTGATCACGCCCTTGGATCCCGGCATCTTCAATTTGAGGTATACATAGCAAGGTCGAGCCATGAAACGGGCATAGGCGGGCCTACCCAGAATTGCATGGTAAGCACTGTGGAAGTCCACCACCTCGAATGTCAACTTTTCTTTGCGGTAGTGAGTCGAGTCGCCGAAAAACACATCAAGGGTGATCTGACCAAGTGAGTCAGCCTTCTTCTCGGGGATGACTCTGTTAAATCTGATGTTGCTCTCACTCAGCTTGGACATCAGAATGCCCATTCCCCGGAGGGTTTCAGCGTACAGGATATTCAGACCACTGCCGCCATCCATCAGAACTTTAGTCAACCGTGTACCGTCGACAACTGGAGCGAGCACCAACGGTTGTCGCCCGGGGGTAGCAATGTGCGTGGGGTGGTCTGACTGGTAGAATGTAATGGGAGTCTTAGACCACTTTTGGTACGTCGTTGTTGCCGGAGCAACCATGTTGACCTCTCTGTTGATAACTTTCAGTCGACTCTTGCTTTCAACATTAGCAAAAATCATCAAGGTGGAATTGATCTGGGGGTAACCTCCGTCCCCTTCATTGTCTTAGGTCTCCTCGGACTCTTTCTCCTTCTCAGCGGCCTGGTCCTTCTGGAAGTTTTGAATCAGGAGTCGACATTCCGAGTGGTATGTTTGGGGTAAACCAAATTCCCCGCTTCATCCTTCTTCGTATGAATAGGACATGGTAAATCAAGCGCGTCATTCCCTGCTTGGTCTTTCACTTTCTTGGGGATCCAAGGACCTTTAGGTTTCCCTTTACCTTTCCCATGGGTAACAATCGCAACCTCTGCTTTATGCTTCGGCTTCCCATTGGGATTCTGATCATCTTGGCCGATTGGTTTCTTGCTACTACGGAGTCGATCTGCTTCTTCCCCGTTAGCGTACCGACCGGCTATCTCCATCATCTGAGTCAAAGACATATCTCATGTCTGACCGAACTTTAGGTTGAGCTCTCTGTATCGTACGCCCTCTTTGAAGGCGCAGACTGTCTGATGCTCGGACACGTTCTCCACTGTATGATGCAAAGTGGTCCACCTCTGGATATAATCCCTCAAAGTATCATTCGGTTTCTGAACACAATGTTGTAACTCTGCCAGTCCGACGGGCCGCTTGCAGGTGCCCTCAAAAGTCCTGATGAACACTCGGGCCAACTCTTCCTAGCTGAAAATGCTCCTAGGGGCCAACTAATTCAGCCAAGCTCTGGCCGAGCCCCCCCAACATCCTGGGGAGGTGCTTCATAGGGACATCATCATTGCCACCACCAATCTGCACAGCCACTCGGTAATCTTCTAGCCAAGTATCTGGCTTTGAATCGCCGGTGAACTTGCTCAGTCCCGCTGCCAATCTGAAGTTGGGTGGAATCTCGGCGGCGCTGATGGCATTGCTGAAACACTCGGGCCCAGAAACAGACGCTCTGCTGCCACTCGGACGATCTCTGTCCTGTCCTTCTCGGTACGCCCGGTTCCTATCGACCAGGCCTTGCACAAGAATCGATCTTGCATTAAAGCCAGGTCTTCGGGGATCCACAGGGACCCTTCGGTCATCACCGTGCAGACGCCTGCCATTGTGTCGCCGGGGCGAGTACGATCCACTTCCCGGAGGAGGCGTAGGCACTCGACGGCAATCATTGTGACCGAGTCGATGGCCATGCTGATCATAATTCCCACCCAGGTGTTGCTCTTGACGGGGTCCACAACCCTCACGCCGCGAAGGCGGTCTTGGGCTATGGGCCGACCAAACGGTGTCCGCCGCCACCTTATCTATTGTGAATCCTATTGCGCGACTGGGAAACGGCGGCATTCTACTCTCCAGCCATTCGAAGTAGCACCCGAATCTGATGTAGGCCTCTTCTAGCCTCCAACTGGGACGGTTGGATCACTTCGGCGATGCGGGCCGTAGCCGCGAGGTTCTTAATCGGGGTACGGAATACCTGAGGTTCGCGCTCGAACAACTGCCGCGGCCGTCGACTGGATTCAGGAATCAATCGATGGGCTCGATCGTCGAGTGAACGCTGAAGGTTCTCCAGCTGCGCGCGGTTGGCCACGGTGGCAAGACGCTAGCTTCCAGAGCTCGGGCTTCTGGAGTTTCTCCCAAGATGTGGGTATAGATTGCATCTTCGTTGCGGCGGCAGAGCTCTTCCCTTTGCTCGGCAGTGAGGGGCTCCGGTATGTACCCGTCGTGGCCGTATGACTGACCCTCGTCACTGCCGCCGTTTCCACCGCGAGTGTACCCCGGTAGACTGCACCGTGAGTCGACCATGAGGACCTTTGCTACGGGTTCACTGCTCCCGCACTCAGAAAGTGTGTCTATGGAACTAGTCGACTGGCCCGTAGTGGTACTCGTCGAGTTCGATGGCCGCGACTTGGGGGGTGGTCGATTGGCGGGCCACCGCGTGCTTAACCCACCACCGGAGCCGCGACCGACCGGATCACTTGCTGCGGCGACCAGCGGGGGCAACAGACGACGGAGGAGCCGACCGATACTGAGTCGACGGCTGCCAGAGAAGGACGCCGCAAGCACTAGCGCGGAAGTGCGCTGCTCTGTGGACGGGCAGTGCCTCGACGTCGAGGGGAGCCTACTAGAGCCAGGCGGAGTCGTTGGCGATGAAGACGAGCGCGCCGAGTCGGATCTCGTGGCCCAACGCCAGACCGCCGTCGGAAACCATGATGATAGAGATCGGGGAAAAACTTGCAACCTCACCGGAAGTCGCTAGGACACCCGCCCCACGGTGGGCGCCAACTGTCGTGGTACTAAGTCTGATAGTAAGAATAGGGGGTACGTAGGAGGAGGCAAGATCCTAGCTACGGTGAGGTTGTACACAAGGTGTTTATGAGTTCAGGCCCTTCTCAGAGGAAGTAAAAGCCCTACGTCTCGGTGCCCGGAGGCGGTTGACTCGAATATGTATGTATGTGTGTGTTACAAGGGGTGCGAACCCTTGTATCGGAGGAGGGGGTGGCTTATATAGAGTGAGCCAGGACCCCAGACGCCCTACGTTACAGAGGGTTCAATGTACATAAAGGCAGGATGTTACTGATAACGCATGTAATAAAGGATGATAAAGGCTATCATTACTATGGAGGGAATGCCTGACCGTGTCTGGCCTTACGAGACCTTTGACATTCAGGAGTCGAGTGGTTTCTTGTACGGTCGAGTGGCTTCTTCTTTCCGAGTGGAATTGAGTCATCCGAGTGAAGTACGCTGTTGAGTGAATTGCTCTCTTGGGCCATATCAGTCGACGGCTTCTGTCATCTATGGAGTGTCCTTGAGCTTCTAGGGCAGTGACCTTGGGTAGGGTACTTAGGTCAGGCATGTGACCCTACCCTAGGTCTGTGGTATCATCAGGTTATGGTTATCATATAAGTCGGCCGCATGATTGCAGTACAACAGATTGGAAAGTAAATTTTACTAAGTGAAGGACAAACGAGTTCTACACATTGGTGCTACGATTTTAGATCTACAACAATTCAGAAAATGTAAATAAATTCTAAACCTTCGGTGGCGGCAGCAGAACTGTTCATGTGTTCAGATGAGATCTTCTACAGTGGGGATGATTTTTCGTTATTGAAATAAAGGCTGAAACTACTGCCGCATATCTTTGGTGATCGAGCTCCGATCTAACTATGCAATCTAAAGGATACAGAGGAAGAATAGTAAAGAACACCGACGAACAGCAAAAACCTAATGCAGAGGAAGAATAGGGAAGAAGAAGTACTTACGGATGTTGATCAATAGTAGAGGCGCGTCGCAGATTTCTGGTCCGTTCAGGTTGATGCAGTGGCCGGAGTTGAGGTCGCTGGAGGAAGACGGCGACGACGGATCTCGGGTTGCTGGGGCGTCATGAGGAAGAATATGAAGACTAGGGGGCAGAGTAAAAAATGAAAGGAAGGACCCCCCCCCCCGTCCTTATTAATAAGGCAGTGGATAGATGGCATGCGAGGGAATCGAGGAGGCCGAAAAATGATTATGTGGCCAAAAGGGCGCCTCGATTTTTGGGAGGTCTATTAAAGATAAAAATATTTGCTAAGATGTGCTGAGCTTTGTGTAAAGTTAATGCGAGATGACTTCATGGCGGGTTAACACAATTCTGAGATGTGACATCACGGCGGGTTACAATTAAATGGTAAAGAATTGGCGATGGAAGATTCCACTAAGTCAAGTGTTGAAGGTTGATGTGAACAAGTTCAAATCAACCTGGGGCCTAATGTTGGGGATATAACTACTGGGTATGACACGCTGTCAGGTGCCCGATCCTAAGTCACACCGATCTAGCTTGTAACATGTCATATCACTTTGCGGCCTCACGCACGGTATCCCCACGGGTGCCACCTTACCTGGCCCGGGACCGTTTGTGCATTTTGGCACACGTATATGAGAGTGTCGCTAGCATCCATATGACAGAGAACCCGGGCCGACATGGCTAGTTATACACCAAAAGTGGCACTAAATTACAGAGACATGCATCCATGACCCAGCAACGAACGTGTCGGTCATCAACGTATGAACCCAAGTCGTAGCAAGCTACAAGGACTTAAAGGAACAACGCGTGACATTTCCCCTAAGGGACAGACACAGGAACGAAGAAGGACACATGTCGGCCAGCCTACGTGTTTCGGAGCAGTAGCAAGCTACCAAGGCTCAGTGGAAGCACTAGGAGGCATTTCCCTGTAAGATAGGCTACCAAAGGTAAACAACTAGGTGTCGGATCCCACACATACCAAGCATTTCAATCATACACACAATATGCTCAATATGTGCAAATACAACATTGCATCACAACAGAACTCTATGACTCAAAGTACTTTATTTAAGAGGCTCCTAAGAGCCATACATAACATATCCATACAGGTAGGGGTCACATGACCCAACACTCAAGTCTTACAATCATACAAGCATAAGCGGAAGCTAACATGTCTGAGTACAGACAACTTGGAAATAAAATAGGCTTGATGTAGCCTGACTATCTACAAGGCCCTTCACAAGCTCAGGATCTCCGTCTGGGTAGCAAGCTACTCGTCGACGTCAACGTCTATGTAAAACCCATCAGAAGGGGCAGGGTTCTCCTCTGCAACAGTTATTAAGCAAACATGAGTAGAAAGGTACTCAGCAAGTCTTACAACAGAACCTATCATACATGCATCATTATCAACAAGGGTAGTAGAGTTCATTGCAGCAAGCCAGCTTTGACTCTTGGCTAACCTATACTACAACTCTCAGCAGATTGCAAGATAAGGCTACGTACACGAGTCCTCTACTCTCCACAACAATACACCACCATGGATCCTCTTCCCTTATCCTACGGAAGGGCCATCCACGGCACTCACACTTGTCTAGAGGTTTTTAGTAGTATCCATCAACTTGTCTATGAACTGTATAAGTAACCAAGTGGTCCGTACCGCGAACAACGGCTATTCGAATAGATTGGTAACCCTGCAGGGGTGTACTTCTTCACACATGCTTCCACCACTTATCGTTGTTTACTCGACATGTAATCGGCAACCTTCAAGTGGAAGCCCAGCGAGGGTGTCGGCCACGACCTGACTAACTACACAAGTCCCTAATCCAGGTTTATCCCCTATTTGGGTTCCATCCGTGGGGAGATCCGGCCGGGGTGTCGCTCACGGCCCCAAACGATGTGTACAGGGTTCCCGAGTCACCAAACGGGCGACCGGTACACCGTGCCACGTACCTGCCGCATCACAGCCCACCCCAAGGGTCAGCGCTGTGCACGACCACCAGTAAACTACAAACACCATAAACTAGTTGCAACTCCTGGACAGAGGACAAGGGCAGTTAATAAGTCGAGAGGGTCAATTAACGATCCCAATGTGTGGTAGTAGCTAAAACTTGAACCACACATACAGATCTCGGGTCCTATGGACGGTCCCAATGAAACAACCCACCATGTACTCCTACATGGCCTTTCATCGATACCTTTACCAAACATGTTCCACACTTCCCTCTCTTTATCGAGTATGATCATTTCACTCTGATCCATCACCTAGATGAACTAGACCTGACACAACTCTAAGCATACCAGGCAACATAAACAAATAGCATGGTGGAACACACATCACATGGCGCAATCAACTCCTACACATGCTAGTGGGTTTCAAATATTTACTGTGGCAATGATAGGTCATGCAAAGGAATAGGGTTCAACTACCGCAGCAAGTAGCAGTTCACATGTTGTTGCCTTAATGCAGTAAAAGAGAGCAGGAGCGAGAAGATGGGTTCGTATCGGAATGATCAATGATTTCTTGCCTGACATATTGGTTGTCGGGTACTGCTCTTCAGTTGGATATGCAGATGTATCCTCGGGAGCAGGACCTACCACGGAGAACACCGATTATACAATCAATATACAAACAAATGCAACAATATGATGCATGCTCATGACATGGCAAGATGACTGTGTTTTGGGCTAATGCAACTATAAACAGAAAGGTTTGAGCCCATTTGAATCAAAGATTCAAATTTATACCCAAGCTATTATTTATTAAAGTGCATTATCATGTTTTAATGTGGACATCAAGGTTAACTTGCTCAAACATGCATGAAACAAGTACCATTGGAAAGCCTAGATTTTTCTGATCAATTTTCATATATAAATCTTTTCCATCTGAGCTACTGTTGATTTTATATGATTTTTTTGAAGTTTAAAGCATTTTCTGGAATTTCCTGAATTTTTATAAATCAATTAATCCCAGAAAAGCATTTACTATGTCAGCATGACGTCTGTGTGACGTCGGCAAGTCAACAGGACGGCCCAGGTCAAACCTGACTACTGGGACCCACTGGTCAGTGTCACAGTTAGTTAACTAACTAATTAGGATTAGTTTAGGCACTAACCTAGGGTTGACTAATAGGCAGGGCCCACATGTTAGTGACTCAGGGGAGTCAAACCCCTGGTCAAACTGGGTTGACTCGCCGGTGTTTAGCCACCGGCGACGTCGAGACGCGGCGGAGGCTGCGGGTTTCGCCCTCCGGTGACCAAAAGGACGACGGAGCACATCTACGGGCACCTGGGAGTGAGCCGCGTCGAGTGGTGCATGTATTAGTGCTCGGGGTCGCCGGAAACGACACCGGCGACGAGTCCAGCGGCTGCCGGAGTTCGGGTGAGGACGAACTCGTCGGTGCAGTGCTCTTGGAGGCGCGTGGAGTGGTCCTACAACATCTACGCGAGACGGTGAAGCTAGTGGTCACGACGGCCGGGCCGTTAGGTGGCCGGAGGCACGTCGGCGGCGAGCATGTGCGGCGGCGCGTGCGGGCGAGCAAAGTGCACTCGCTATGGTGCACAAGAGAGAGAACGGAGAGGCTGGGAAGGGGCAGGATCTCACGGCGGAGACGACGAGTCAGTCGACGAGCTCGGGGATGAACTGGTGCGGTGGCGACAGCGAAGGGGATCTCCGGCGGTGGCGGTCGGGGGCGTGCTCGTGGCGGTGGTTGCAGGGCGAGCGAGCGCTCAGGGCTCGGCCTGCTCGACGAAGCGGACAACAGCGAAGCTCCTTGACACGGCAAGACAACGGTGGGGCGACGGTGGCTGCGGCTACGACGGCGGGGAGCTCGCGGACGCGTCGGCCATGGCGAGGAGAGGGCGAAGGAGAGAGGCAGGGGGAGAAGTGAGACGTCCAGGGCGTTCGGGCGATGACGTGGAGGCGAACCAGGCGTCGTGGAGGCGGGGGAGTGAAGCAGGGCGGCGGGCAGCTGCGTGGCAACCGCAGGCTCGCCGGCGTGCTCCTCTGTGCCTGCCTGGCCAGAGTAAGCAGCTGCGTGGAGCGGCTGCTGGGCTGGGCCGGCCAGGTGGGCCGCCAGGTGGGCCGGTCTGGTAAGTCCCTCTCTCTCCTCTCTTTTTTTATTTTGTTTCTGTTTGTTTTCTTTTTCAAATTTGTTGAATTAATAAAAATGATAGAACATTTTTATAAATCATGAAACTAGTCATGCCCACTGTATATAATATGAACAACATGAAACATTTTAGTTTATGATTATTTGGGCATCTGAAATATTTTATAGCATTTAAATGCCCAAATGCAATTAGAATATAAATTAATCGAGAGACCTTTGGATGTCCTAGAAAATTGTGCACCATTTTGGCAGAGGTTTAAGACCAAGGCAAAGATGATGAACATTTTTGAAGGGCATTTTGGGTACATTGGAAAATATTTTATTAAACCATAGTTGTTAGAAGAGGGGTGCTGGGGTTTCTGTCATTCCCATTTCAAGTTTCTGTAGAAAGTAAACATGATGCACATTCTAGCTAGTCCTAAAGCAAGCACTGACTAGGGATGTGACACCCGCCCAGGAGGGGCCGGGTCATGCCACTGGTGGCTTAACATGAAGAGGCCCACGAAGACGTGAAGATGGCGGTTCATAGAGCAAGCTATTGAAGGCCCAAGACCCGGGGACGATTTGAGGCCCATGGGTTTGAACCGTCGTATGCTTAACTTAAATTGTAAGGCAAGCTTAGTTAGTTACCGAGCCGGACACATTGCGTATGAGCCAGCCGAGACTTTGTAAGCCACTAGGCATCAGCCTGTATATAAAGGGGTGACCCGACGGCGGGTCAACTCAAGAAAAAATCGCCCGAGAACTAGGTCAAGCGTATTCGCTCCCTGGTTATTGAGACTCAAGTAATACAACCCCAGATGGATCAGGCTTTTACCTCATTGAGGGGCCGAACTAGGATAAAAAACTATTTGTGTCCTTTGTCCCATTTAACCCCTTCAAGCTAACCTAGTTGCGATGGCTCCACATCTAAGTCCTATTGCTAGGGCATCTGACGTGACAATTCCACGACAAAAACCATATAAACTTGTTGTAAACATGGCATGAATACATCATAAATTATAGATGCGTTGGAGACGTACCAGTCCTATATATCAATCTTTACCTCTCGACCATTTCGAGACTCCTCGTCATGTCCGTGATCTCATCTACGACTCCGGACAACATTCGGTCACCAAATCACATAACACATATAATACTACTAGAACATGAAGGCGCGCATTGCCGCGCTCGCCCATTTTTAAGAAAAAGGGTAGAATATGGAAGGAAGTATACATGGTGAAATTCACAAAAACTTGAGAAGTTGTACCACATTTAAAGTTTGGATGTAAATTGCAATTAAGTCACTTTTTTTTGTTTTGCTCTGAATTAGAGTCAAGTCACATTGTATTCAAAGTATGGCTATGAATTAGAAGTGGAGAGAAATGGCATACGAGTACCAACAAGAAGAATGGGGTAAGTTAGAAAACAATTAAGAAAATACATAGCAGTGATTGGTGCAACGAATCCATAAATAAAATATATAGAATAATAAAACACTGATTTGCACACTCCACCAGAGAATTATATAATCAAGACGACATAGATATTTGTATAGCAAATACGCCAATATGGTTCATTTCGCAACTTACGTTAAGCCAGCTATACTCAACCTCGATCTGTAATGCCAAAACAGTAGTGGACATCCTTTCACACGTACAAGAATACAAGCAACAGAATCTCTATGTGGTAGTTCAGACTAAAGAAAATGACAAAAATCCATGGCCCCGCTGAATTTAAGCTGGGTTCAATGAGCACTGAACTGCAGCATAGAATCCAAACAAGAGAACATTAAGTACGAACCTAGACAGAGAAAATATAAGAGTGCCATCTAAAATAAACATCTTCGGAAGAACACACACACACCCAAGACTACTAAAATATACCATGACAACACTAAATCTGATGGTTCTTAGCTCTGGTCCAATATTGGCACCTACAAAAGAAGAAGAAAAATTGTCACACCACCTTGTTTCATCCCTTAGAGCTGAATCTATGGTCAGCTGAAGATGCTTGTGTCTCAGAAAATCTTGCACAGATAAGATGGTTCGCTTCATAAGTTTCTCCATGGTATAAGTTAATGTTTCAGGGTTCATTTTTTGCACTCAATATCGGGATCAACCCTCTGTAGCAAATGCTTAACTTGTAGAAACAAATCATTATCACCCTACAGAGTGGTGTGCCAAAGTAAAAAACATGGTATAGAAAGAGTGGTATTGAGGCAGAATAGACTTACGGCGTGTGGTGAATCTGAAAACCTCCATTGATTGGGGATCCGAGCTGCTTAGATCTGACATAAATCGGTTTAATTTAATCAACACTAAATAAGTAAATAGTACGACAAAGTAATAAGTAGATAATAAGTAAGTAGCATGAAACATGAACTTATACCTTTTGGTTGTCTTGAGTAATCTCATTCCTCCATTGCGGTAGAGAGATGAGCCGACAATCACAACAAAATGTCACTCAGTAACATGAACCTTCCTCGAGTAGGATATGCCTTTTTCCGTGTGGAGTAGGATATGCTGATCAATGAACATGTATGATAGCAAGAAGTGCATGCATAATCGTGGTGAATTCATTGAAACCAAGGCAGCCAGTTGTTTGGATGCAACCCAGACCTTGAGATGCCACACGGCTCCGCGAATACTGTACAACATTATCATAATCGAAATCAACATCAATACACGGGATGAGGCGAGACTGTGAGAGCACCGAGAAGCTGCCACTACATGTATGTGGCCTGCGCGGGATTTTTTTTGGAGAGAAGCAGGAGATTTGGACGGATCGTACTGGAAAGCGAACCATCTTTCTGTGCCATTCCTTGCATCTGGTAGAGCTCGTTCAGAAGTTCTCGGCCGGTGGTGCCTCCTTGGCGTCTTCTCTTCCCTCATCGAGGCTCTGCCATGGAAGGGAAGAAAGTACTACCGCGGCACCGATCTGCATCGTCGGGAAGGTTATGCGAAGGGAGGCGAAAAGGGGAGATGAGTTTGAACCATGAGCTCCATCGCAATGGCCTGCACCACCGCCGACCGCACGGGGATGATATGCTTTGGTGCGTCATCCTCTCGCAACAAACTTAAAGCCCACACAGGATGTCGGCCCGATTAACAACAACGCGCCCAGGTTGGTTTGCGGAGTAGCGGCCCGGTTATGTTGGGTCGTCCGGTGAACGCGTTGTGACAGGGCAAAAAAGGTACCACGGGACGCTGGTGTAATCTGGACTCTCAGTAAGTTTGATCGGAGGGTTGAGGATGTCAAATTGCTGTGAGAAGGCGTAGCAAGCTGAGTTTTACTGTTTAGTAATATCGTCATCGAATGTTTAAGCGTGCAGACCCTACAAGCTCGAGAACTATGTAGACATGACCGAGACACCTCTCCGTTCAATAACCAATAGCATAACTTGGATGCCTATATTGGCTCCTACATATTCTAGGAAGATCTTTATCAGTCGAACCATTATGACAACATACACAATTCCCTTTGTCTATCGGTATGTTACTTGCCCGAGATTTGATCGTCGGTATCTCTATACCTAGTTCAATCTCGTTACTGGCAAGTCTCTTTACTCGTTCCATAATACATCATCTCGTAACTAACTCATTAGTCATTTGCTTGCAAGGATTCTTATAATATGTATTATCGAGAGGGCCTAGAGATACCTCTCCGATACTCGGAGTGACAAATTCCAATCTCGATCAATGTCAACTCAACAAACACCTTCGAAGATACCTGTAGAGCATATTTATGATCACTGATTTACGTTGTGACGTTTGATACACACAAGGTATTCCTCCGGTATCCGGGAGTTACATGATCTCATGGCCTAAGGAACATGTATTTGACATACAAGAAAGCAGTAGCAAAAACTGAAAGATCATAAGCTAAGCTAACAGATGGGTCTTGTCCATCACATAATTCTCCTAATGATGTGATTCCATCATCAAATGACAACTCATGTCTAGAAACCTTAACGATCTTTGATCAACGAGCTAGTCTAGTAGAGGCTTACTAGGGACACAGTATTTGTTTATGTATTCACACGTGTATTTAAGTTTCTGGTCAATACAATTCTAGCATGAATAATAAACCTTTCTCGTGAATAAGGAAATATAATAATAACAATTTTATTATTGCCTCTAGGGCATATTTCCATCAGTTCTTCCCTCTCTACCTTGTGATGAATTGAGTCTTTTCCTTTGAGGTTTTGATATGTCGGATTGAATATTTGGATGCGAGAGAACTTGATGTATGTCTTGCGATGGGATATCCGTGGTGACAATGGGATGCTCTATTGATTCAATTGACGTATGTTTTTGTTATCAACTTGTGGATTCCCATGGTGACACTGGGTAATCTATGCATAGGGGTTGGTACGCGTTTTCATATTCTTTTCCCCGATAGAAATCTTGGGGTACTCTTGAAGTTCTTTATGTTGGATTAAATATTATGAATATGAAATTGTGTGATGGATATCGTATAATTGACCCATGGATACTTGTGTGTCACGTGGTGTTATTTTAGTACGAACTCTAGGGCTATTTGTTACACTTATAGGAATAGCCCAATAGATCGATCAGAATAAATAAATTTGAGGTGGTTTCGTACCCTACAAGCAATTTCGTCGTATGTTCTCCGCGATAGGAACTTTGGAGTGATTCTTTGTTGCACGTTGAGGGATTGTTATATGATCCAATTATGTTATCATTGTGGAGAGATTTTGCGCTAGTGAATGTATGAACCCTAAGCCTTGTTTTCAAGCATTGAATACTATTTTTGCTCACTTTTCCTACTTGTTACCTTGTTGTTTTATATCTTCCGATTACAAAAACCTATATCTACTATCCATATTTCACCTGTATCACCATCTCTTCGCTGAACTAGTGCACCTTGCAATTTACCATTGTACTGGGTGTGTTGGGGACACAAGAGACTCTTTGTTATTTGGTTGCAGGGTTGTTTGAGAGATATCATCTTCATCCTATGCCTCCCGTGGATTAATAAACCTTAGGTCATCCACTTGAGGGAAATTTGCTATTGTCCTACAAAACTCTGCGCTTGGAGGCCCAACACGAGTCTACAAGAAGAAGGTTGCATAATAGACATCAGACACGGACTAGAATAAGAATTCTAACATGCTCACTGTAACATTCCAAATTTTCAATTTGGAATGTTATACACAGATCATACTGCATTGCATATTTTTATTTCATTTGTGCGTGGCGGTCCTTGATAATTCTAAGCAACTCAAGGACCTATGGAGAGAGTTGGGAATTCTACCGTTTTCGTATTTGAGTTTTCTCGAATACCGGTACGGGGATCACTGTGGTTTTAATTATTTTTCTCTCCTAAAAATATTTCTTAATAAAATATACGAGCGGAGATAATATGACTTCTCCAAAATAAAAGAAATATTGCAGGAAAAATATTAAGATCACTTTTGGAAAAAAACGGATTTATTTGCAATTTTATTTGCATAGGAAAAATGCGCGTTTTTCAAAATTGCATTTAGGTCCGGGAACAATGTTCACTTTGTCCTAAATATTGTTAGAAGACGGTGAAAATTTATTTCGGAATTTTTGGAGTCCGTTTAGTTTTTTTTTCCGCCTATTTTAGTGTGTCAGGACTGTTTCGAAAAAAGGCAACCGACCTATGGGCCGTGTCCGGCTAGGTCTCCCCAGCCCGGGGCCTTTAAAAGCCCAGGCCGCCGCCCCTAACCCTAGCGTCGCCCGCCTCGCGCCGCACGAGTTGTTTCTTATGCGTCTCGTCAACTTCGACCGCACGAGTTGAATTATGCTACTCATGATTTGGAGCTAGCAGCAGTTGTGCATGCGCTCAAAACTTGGAGACATTTCCTTATTGGAAATTGTTGTGATGTGTACATGGATCACAAGAGTTTGAAGTACATTTTCACTTAGAAGGAGCTCAACCTCAGACAAAGGAGATGGTTGGAGCTTATAAAGGATTACGATATGAAGCTACATTATCACCCAGGAAAGGCCAATGTCGTTGCTGACGCTTTGAGCCGGAAGAGTTATGCAAATACCCTGGTGAAGGGAGGATTGCCAAAGGAGTTAGCAGAAGATCTCAGGGAGCTTCGTTTGGAGATAGTTCCTAGAGGTTTTGTTGCCACATTGGAGGTTCATTCAACATTGTTGGGAAAGGTACGAGAAGCCCAGAAGGATGACAAAGAGATTGCCGAGATAAAGAAGAAGATGAGTGAAGGAAAAGCCAAGGGTTTTCGTGAGGACGAACATGACACCTTGTGGTTTGAAGATCGAATCTATGTGCCCAACAACACCGAGATCAGGAAGTTCATACCACAGGAAGCACATGATTCGCCATACTCGATACACCCTGGAAACACTAAGATGCATTTGGATTTGAAGGAACATTTCCGATGGACGGGGATAAAGAAGGATATTGCCGAGTATGTAGCAGTATGTGATGTATGCGAGAGAGTGAAGGAAGAACATCAGAAGCCAGCAGGATTGCTACAGCCTATGCCGATACCCGAATGGAAGTGGGATAAGCTTGGCATGGACTTTATCACCGGATTGCCCAGGACCAAATCAGGATATGACTCAATCTGGGTAGTAGTGGATCGCTTGACCAAAGTGGCCCACTTTATCCCAGTGAAAACCACTTATACCAGTGCGAAGTTGGCCAAGATATACATGACCAGGATCGTGTGTCTGCACGGAGTTCCGAGGACCATTGTATCAGATAGAGGAACACAGTTCACCTCGAAGTTTTGGCATCAGCTACACCAAACTTTGGGAACGAGGCTGGAATTCAGTACAGCTTTTCACCCGCAGACTGATGCACGGACCGAGAGAGTCAATCAGATTCTGGAGGACATGTTGAGAGCTTGTGCGTTAGATTATGGATCTAGTTGGGATGACAACTTGCCCTACGTGGAGTTCTCGTACAACAACAGTTACCAGGCCAATTTGAAGATGGCACCGTTCGAAGCATTATACGGGTGGAGATGCCGAACACCGTTGATGTGGGATGAAGTCGGAGACTGTCAGTTGTTTGGACCAGACCTGATCAAAGAGTCCGAGGAGAAGGTTAAGCTGATTCGAGATAGACTGAAGGTAGCTTAGTCCAGGCAGAAGAGTTATACAGACTCGAAGTGCAAGGAAGTAGTCTATGAAATCGGAGACAGAGCGTACCTGAGAGTGTCGCCTCTGCGAGGAGTTAAACGTTTCGGAGTTAAGGGAAAGTTAGCCCCGAGATTTGTGGGACCATACCGTGTTTTTGAACGCATGGGAGAGGTTGCCTACAAGTTGGAGCTACCTGAAGGATTGTCAAGAGTTCACGACGTGTTTCACGTTTCTCAGATTAAGAAGTGCCATGCAGAGATGGCCGATATTCCTCTGAGAGACACATTGCCCTTGGAAACAATTCAGTTGGATAGTGATCTGACTTACGAGGAGAAACCCGTCAAGATCCTCGATTTTCAAGCAGATTCACCCGCAGTAAGGTTATCAAGTTTTGCAAAGTCCAGTGGAGTCACCACCCGAGGAAGAAGCCACCTGGGAACGAGAGGACGATCTACGCAAGGACCACCCACACCTGTTCTCTAGCCTAACCAAATCTCGAGGGCGAGATTCATTCTAAGGGGGGTAGGGTTGTAACATCCCAAATTTTCAATTTGGAATGTTATACATAGATCATACTGCATTGCATATTTTTATTGCATTTGTGCACGACGATCCTCGATAATTCTAAGCAACTCAAGGACCTACGGAGAGAGTTGGGAATTCTACCGTTTTCGTATTTGAGATTTCTCGAATACCGGTACGGGGATCACTGTGGTTTTAATTATTTTTCTCTCTTGAAAATATTTCTTAATAAAATATACGAGCGCAGATAATATGACTTCTCCAAAATATAAGAAATATTGGAGGAAAAGTATTAATATCATTTTTCGAAAAAAATCGGATTTATTTGCCATTTTATTTGCATCGGAAAAATGCGCATTTTTCAAATTGCATTTAGGTCCGGAAAAAATGTTCACTTTGTCCTAAATATTGTAAGAGGACGGTGAAAATTCATTTTGGATTTTTTGGAGTCCGTTTAGTATTTTTTTTCGCCTGTTTTAGTGCGCCAGGACTGTTTTTTTAAGGCAACCGACCTACGGGCCGTGTCCGGCTAGGACTCCCCAGCCCGGGGCCTTTAAAAGCCAAGGTCGATGCCCCGCAGCCCACCCCCGCCGCCCCTAACTCTAGCACCGCCCGCCTCGCGCCCCCGCCGCCGAGTCGCCGCCGCACTTCGCCGCCGCCGCACGCCGCCGCCGCCGCGCAGCCGCGCCGCCGCCTTGACCCGCCACCCACTGGAGAAGACGCCGCCGCCGGAGAAGCCGCCGCCATCGAGGTAGCCGCCGCCGCCGTTCTCGTCGTCGTCGCCGTCGGTTTTTTTAAAACTGATCGGTTTTTTTGGAACCCTAGATTTGTTTTTCTAAATAGATCGGTTCGTTTTTTCTTCGGTTTAGTTAACTAGCGGACGTTCGTCCGTACGTTCGTTTTAACGAGCGCTGTTTGCCCGTTAGTCATAGGAAACGAACGTTCGTTCGTTAGCCTGTTCTTTAGTTTTCTTTTTCGGGGCTTTTTCCACTATTATTTTCGATTGCGATTTCTGCCCTGATCTTGTTTTTAGTTTTTATTTTCGCGCGAGAGTCGGAATTAGGCGATTGAAAAGCCCAGATCTTCGTCTCGAAGCCCTCTTTCTGTTTAAGCAACATGAACAAGGTTTTGCTACTGTAAAATTTGACCTTAGACCAATCTAGTAAATGGATCTTGTTTCTTTCGCAGTTTGAGTTTCGTTGCTCCGTTTGATTTGATTCTTTTTGCAAATCGGAGTTATTAAGTTGAACTTTTTGGTTAGATCTTATTGTTTGGAGTTCTGTCTATGCATCTTTGCTTGTTTGCTTATGTATGCTATTGTTTGCTTGCGATAGAATTCCCGGAGTGCAAAGCGTGCTACTACGAGTCTCTAGGTTTTGCGAATCATCAGCAAGGCAAGTAACACTTTGATCATACCCCTTTATTACCCAGTTTTTATGCATTAGATCAAACCCTCACACATTCCATGAGTAGGATCTATTAACTTGTGGGTCTGGGAAGTAGATTGAGGTAGAACCTATTACCTGCATTATTTTCAAACCCTTGGGAGTTACTTCTACATTATGCTTAGGTTGCCATGCTATGCTAGTAGACGTGGTTTGGGTTTGAGAGAATATCCATGACAGATGTGAGTTGTTAATTAATGGTTCAACTTAAGGTGGCTACTTGAATACAAATCTGGATGGATTGGTTGCAGGGCACCTGGAGAATCCAGTGTTGTCCTAGGAAATCCCGGGGGTACCGTGTGATTATCTTATGGAATGCCACCCAGGCTCAAAGGGATCATAAAACTATTCATGCTAGAAACTTCCATGTGCAGCCAGAATGCCATTATGGGCTCTGGCATAGTATGAGTAAGTTGTATGAGCTCTTTCAGTGGTGGACTAGTAGATGTAGGGTGCTACCTCTTGAGCTTGCGTTGTATTCCCTCGAAGAGGAAAGGGAGATGCAGCACAATAGCGTAAGTATTTCCCTTAGTTTTTGAGAACCAAGGTATCAATCCGGTAGGAGACCAAGCGCGAGTCCCTCGCACCTGCACAAACAAATAAGAACTTCGCAGCCAACACGATAAGGGGTTGTCAATCCCTTTACGGTCACTTACAAAAGTGAGATCTGATAGAGATGATAGTTTATATTTTTGGTATTTTTAGTTTAATAAAACAGCAAATAAAAGCGGTAAAAGTAAAGTAGATGTAGATTTATATGTTGAGAATAGACCCGGGGGCCCTAGTTTTCTCTAGTGGCTTCTCTCATGATAGCGATATTCTACGACGGGTAAACGAATTACTGTCGTGCAATTGATAGAAAAGCGAATAATTATGAGACTATATAGGCATGATCATTGTATATAGGCATCACGTCCGAGACAAGTAGACCGACTCCTGCCAGCATCTACTATTATTACTCCACACATCGACCGCTATCCAGCATGCATCTAGTGTATTGAGTACATACGAACAGAGTAACGCCTTAAGCAAGATGACATGATGTAGAGGGATAACTCAAGCATTATGATATAAACCCCATGTTTTTATCCTCGATGGCAACAATACAATACATGCCTTGCTGCCCCTACTGTCACTAGGAAAGGACACCGCAAGATTGAACCCAAAGCCAAACACTTCTCTCATTGCAAGAACTATAGATCTAGCGGGCCAAACCAAACCAATAAATCGAAGAGACTTGCAAGTATATTATGAGCACACATAAAAACTTCAGAGAAGAACCAAATATCTTTCATAGATAACCTTGATCATAAACTCACAATTCATCGGATCTCGACAAACACACCGCAAAAAGAGATTACGTCGAATAGATCTCCTCGAAGACCGAGGAGAACTTTGTATTGATATTCGGAGAGAGAAGAGAAGCCATCTAGATACTAGCTATGGACCCGAAGGTCTGTGGTAAACTACTCACAACTCATGGTGAGGGCGATGATGATGATTATGAAGGCCTCCGTGATGGATCCCCCTCCCGTGGAGCTCCGCAACAGGCTCCAAGATGGGATCTCCACGGGAACAGAAGGTACGGCGGTGGAATTAGGGTTTTCTCTCTGTATACGGAGTTTCTGGAGTACGTGGACTTATATAGGAAGAAGGAGGGCACCGGGGGACGCTCGAGTGGGCCTCGAGGCAGGGGGGTGCGCCCTGGGAAGGGGGCGCGCCCCCCACCCTCGAGGGCCACTCGAGGTTCCCTTGACGTGGTTCTCAAGTTCCTCTGGCGTGATTTTCTCGAAAAATATCTCTATCGAAGGTTTCATTCCGTTTAGACTCCGTTTGATATTCTTTTTCTGTAAAACCCTAAAATAGGCAAAAAACAA
The DNA here is from genome assembly GCA_902687465.1 of Secale cereale. Lineage (NCBI taxonomy): Eukaryota > Viridiplantae > Streptophyta > Magnoliopsida > Poales > Poaceae > Secale > Secale cereale. Next base: position 621,609,297 of record LR738710.1, on the reverse strand, counting down.
CAATCTGGACTGGGTCTTTGGGTTAGTAGGTTAGTCCCAAAAATGATATAAAAGTGAATGATAAAGCCCATTAAACATCCAAGACTTCATAAATAATAGCATGGAACAATAAAAAATTATAGATACGTTGGAGACGTATCATAGGGGAAAGTAGGTGTACCGGTCCACCCGGGGTAAAGAGTGAATGCTTCTGAAAGGCTGTGTCTCGGTCATCCGTTTCTCAAACACCATGCAGTGCGAGAAATCCAACGGAGGAGATCGAGTCTTGTGGGGAAAAGTGCGCAAACCTCTGCAGAGTGTACAAACTAATCATGATTAGCCGTGTCCCCGGTTATGGACAATCTTGAGTATCTGGTACTTGAATTATTGGTTGATCTCATCACTCTAAAATTAATTTGTTGGGTTAATGATGACTACTTTAATTGGGATTGAGTTGGAGGTACCTTCTCAATGATGTTTCAACTACCATGATAGTTCAAATAAAAGTTATTCCTTTGTTGTAGAGAAAAAATGGCTTTACGCAAAAACTTTAACCTTAGAGCCTCCACCAGCCAAATATGCATATAGTGTTAGCCTTAATTTTCTGTTACTTGCTCTACTGTGTTATCTCGCCAGCATATTCCATGTGCTAACCCGTTTCAGGCTGCAACATATTACATTGCAGACTTTTCAAATGAAGAGTAAGACGTGCTAGGTCGTCTGTCATGCACTCAGCTATGCCGTTGGAGTTGATGGACTCACTTATCTTCCAAGCTTCCGCTGTTATTTTGTTAGATGGCCTTATGCCATAGACTTTTGTACCAGTTCTTTTTTGAGACATTCGATGTAATAAGTGTGTGATTGCCACTCTGTTATAAATTTGTCAAGTACTGTGTGTGTCAGCATTACCGATCCAGGGATGACACGGAAACACAAAGACTTCGGTCCATTCGGATTGTTGTCGCTACAAGATGGTATCAGATCACACGCTGACTGTAGGACATGACCACTAAGATAAACCCTAGGTCAATCTTCTCTACTCATTTCTGACTCCTCTTCATTTTCTACTCTTTAGGATGGTGGACCCAAGGAACAAGTTCACTCAACCGGATGAAGACACACCTTTTGGACGACACTTGAAGGAAGTCACTAGGTACCTGAACATCGGAATACCAAGCTTCACCAGGACCTACACCGCCACTTTACCAGAAGAGAAGCGATGGAATATTCAAGTTCAAATTCCTGGGAGGACCTTCGCGCCATCCACTGAGCCCATAGAGTTTTCTTTTGATGCACCAACCTGGAGCCTAGGCAAGAGTATGGCAGCCCACATTACCATGGGACGTATTGGAGAAGTCTACAAGCAGGAGCTGAAGGACACTATCTATTAGAGTTGTGTACGCCGAGATGAGCAATGGGACATCATCAGTACCCGGAAGGACAGGTCCATTGCAGTGTTCATCCAGGAGTTAAACCAGCACATTCGTCGACAGGAGCACCAGATGTGCGCAGGGATGATAGAATTGAAGAAGGCGCTAACTAGGAACTTGGAACTAGAAGAGGAACTCAAGTTTACACGCGACGGATACGAGGAGGAGAGGAAAATACTTGTGGAGAAGAATGATGGCTTGACAAGGAAGCTAGGAGTATTCATGGGAGATCCAGCACCAGGAGGAGAAGAAGAAGAAGAAGAACCCAAGGAGATTCGTTCTGAGTATTACATCATCATTGATGACATGGACTCAGACACCGATAATAGTGACGAAGACAATGAATATGAAGCTGGAGCAGATATCATGGAATCTTCCGCCGATCAAAAAATTTAGATGACCACCCTATGACTAGTAGCTTTCCCCTTAAAGTAGAATTTAGAGCACTTTTGTAACGTTAGTTAGAAGCTTTGTAAGCCCTTGCTTGAAATTGATTGGTGTGATATGATTGTGTTTGTCTCATATGCATATGGTAGTGAAATTCCCATAGACCTCATTTCTATTCTAATCTCTTCCCTCTGCACCCATTAGATGCCTCTGATACGTCTCCAACGTATCTATAATTTTTTATTGTTCCATGCTATTATTTATGAAGTCTTGGATGTTTAATGGGCTTTATCATTCACTTTTATATCATTTTTGGGACTAACCTACTAACCCAAAGGCCCAGTCCAGATTGTTGTTTTGTTTTTGCCTATTTCAGGGTTTTGCAGAAAAAGAATATCAAACGGAGTCCAAACGGAATGAAACCTTCGCGAGAGATATTTTTGGAGAAAATCACGCCAGAGGAACTTGAGAACCACGTCAGGGGAGCCTCGAGTGGCCCTCGAGGGTGGGGGCGTGCCCCCCTTCCCAGGGCACGCCCCCCTGCCTCGAGGCCCACTCGAGCGTCCCCCGGTGCCCTCCTTCTTCCTATATAAGTCCACGTACCCCAGAAACTCCATATACAGAGAGAAAACCCTAATTCCACCGTCGTAGCTTCTGTTCCCGTGGAGATCCCATCTTGGAGCCTGTTCCGGATCTCCACCGGAGGGGGATCCATCATGGAGGCCTTCATCATCATCATCATCGCCCTCACCATGAGTTGTGAGTAGTTTACCACACACATTCGGGTCCATAGCTAGTATCTAGATGGCTTCTTGTCTTCGAGGAGATCTATTCGATGTAATCTCTTTTTGCGGTGTGTTTGTCGAGATCCGATGAATAGTGAGTTTATGATCAAGGTTATCTATGAAAGATATTTGGTTCTTCTCTGAACTTTTTATGTGTGCTCATAATATCCTTGCAAGTCTCTTCGAATTATTGGTTTGGTTTGGCCTACTAGATCTATAGTTCTTGCAATGGGAGAAGTGCTTGGCTTTGGGTTCAATCTTGTGGTGTCCTTTACCAGTGACAGTAGGGGCAGCAAGGCACGTATTGTATTGTTGCCGTCGAGGATAAAAAGATGGGGTTTTTATCATATTGTTTGAGTTTATTCCTCTACATCATGTCATCTTGCTTAAGGCGTTACTCTGTTCGTATGAACTCAATACACTAGATGCATGCTGGATAGCGGTCAATGTGTGGAGTAATAGTAGTAGATGCAGGCAGGAGTCAGTCTACTTGTCTCGGACGTGATGCCTATATACAATGATCATGCCTAGATAGTCTCATAATTATTCGTTTTTCTATCAATTGCTCGACAGTAATTTGTTTACCCACCGTAGAATATCGCTATCATGAGAGAAGCCACTAGAGAAAACTATGGCCCCTGGGTCTATTCTCAACATATCAATCTACATCTACTTTACATTTACCGCTTTTATTTGTTGTTTTATTAAACTACAAATACCAAAAATATAAACTATCATCTCTATCTGATCTCACTTTCGTAAGTGACCGTAAAGTGATTGATAACCCCTTGTCGCGTTGGCTGCGAAGTTCTTATTTGTTTGTGCAGGTGCGAGGGACTCGCGCGTGGTCTCCTACTAGATTGATACCTTGGTTCTCAAAAACTAAGGGAAATACATATGCTACTGTGCTGCATCTCCCTTTCCTCTTCGGGTGAATACAACGCAAGCTCAAGAGGTAGCAAGAAGAATTTCTGGCGCCGTTGCCGGGGAGGCTTACGCAAAAGTCATATACCAAGTACCTATCACAAACCCTTATCCTTCGCATTACATTTTTTGCCTCTCGTTTTCCTCTCCCCCACTTCACCCTTGCTGTTTTATTTGCCCTTCTTCCGCCGTGTGTTTATCGTTCGCTTGCTTCTTGTTTGCTCGTGTGCTTGCATGCTTGTCGCTATGGCTCTCCCTATTAGTGTTGACCCTCACCTCAAGAGGTTGGAGGAGATTGAAAACAATGTTAGACATTTTATGACTATACAATTTGAGCATAATGCCTTTTTCAGACGTGAGCTTAAAGAACATAAAAGTTTATGGAGTATATGAATAAGGACCTTGACGATATGTTTAAGGAATTCTATGGCTTGAAATCTCAGTGTGCTCATCTTGAGAACTTAATTGCCCAAATTTCGGATAAATAGTCCACCTTGATTAATAAGATGGCTGCTAAACCAGAAGAGCATGAAAATAAAGATGAAGATCTGAAAGTTATTGATGTGTCTCCTATTAGATCCTTGTTTTCTAGTATTAATCTTGATGAAGATAGGATTGGAGATAATTCTGCTTTAAGGTGTCCCAATGATTCGGAGTTTTTAGATCTTGATGCTAAAATTGCTAAAAGTGGGAGTGAAGAGATTAAAACTTTGCATAGTGATGAACCCTCTACTTTGGATTTCAAGGGATTCAATTATGATAATTGCTCTTTGATTGATTGTATTTCCTTGTTGCAATCCGTGCTAAATTGTCCGCATGCTTATAGTCAAAATAAAGCTTTCACTAAACATATAGTTGATGCTTTGATGCAATCTTATGAAGAAAAACTTGAGTTGGAAGTTTCTATACCTAGAAAGCTTTATGATGAGTGGGGACCTACTATAAAAATTAAGATAAAAGATCATGGATGCTATGTTTTGTGTGATTTGGGTGCTAGTGTCTCCACCATCCCAAAAACTTTGTGTGATTTGCTAGGGTTCCATGAGCTTGATGATTGTTCTTTAAATTTGCATCTTGCGGATTCCACTATTAAGAAACCTATGGGAAGAATTAAGGATGTTCTTATTGTTGCCAATATAAATTATGTGCCCGTAGATTTCATTGTTTTTGATATAGATTGCAATCCTTCATGTCCTATTATTCTTGGTAGACCTTTCCTTAGAACGATTGGTGCAATTATTGATATGAAGGAAGGAAATATTAGATTCCAATTTCCATTAAGGAAAGGCATGGAACACTTTCCTAGAAATAAAATCAAATTACCATATGAATCTATCATGAGAGCCACTCATGGATTGCCTTCCAAGGATGGCAATACCTAGGTCTATCTTGTATCGTGCCTCGCTAGGGGCGTAAAACGATAGCGCTTGTTGGGAGGCAACCAATTTTATGTTTTTTTGTTTTTGTTGCTGTTAGGGAATAAATATTGCATCTAACCTCTGATTATATGTGGTTTCATTTTTTGTTTAGTGTTTGTGCCAGGTAGAACCTTTGCGAAGACTTGTCTGAAGTTTATATGATCTTGCTGTGAAAAACAGAATCGTTAGCGCTCGCTATAGTAGTCGTGGGATTTTACTGGAGAGTGCTTTTTAGTTGATTATTTTTGCAGATGATTGGTATACAAATTCTTCAAATTTAACAATTTAGTTTGAATTTTTTGGAGTTCCATAAGTAGGCGAACCCTATAGATTACTACAGACTGTTCTGTCTTTGACAAATTCGGTTTTTCGTGTGTTGTTTGCTTATTCCGTTGCATCTATGAGTAGTATTGGCGGATATGAACCCTAGAGAAGTTGGAGTACAGTAGGTTAAACACCAATATAAACAAAAAATTAATTCATTGCTGTACCTTTGAGTAGTGGTTTGCTTTCTTATACTAACGGAGCTCACGATAATTTTTTCTAAGTTTTGTGTTGTGAAGTTTTCAAGTTTTGAGTATTGCTTTGATGGACTATGGAACAAGGAGTAGCAAAGGCCTAAGCTTGAGGATGCCCATGGCACACCAATTAAATTCAAGATAATCAAAATCCTAAGCTTGGGGATGCCCCGAGAAGGCATCCTCTCTTTCGTCTTCATCCATCGGTAACTATACTTGGAGCTATATTTTTATTCGCAACATGTTATGTGTTTTGCTAGGAGCGTCTTGTATAATTTGAGTCTTTGCTTGTTAGTTTGCCACAATAATCCTTGCTGAACACACCTATTTGAGAGAGTTAAATATGGCCTAGAAATTGTTAGAACACTCTATGTGCTTCGCTTATATCTTTTGAGTTAAATAGTTTTTGCTCTAGTGCTTCACCTATATCTTTTAGAGCACGGTGGTGGTAAGATTTTGTAGAAATTGTTGAACTCTCATGCTTCACTTATATCTATTTGAGAGTCTATTAAAACATCATGGTAATGTGTTTAGACTAAAGAAACTAGTCTTCACATGATAAACATCCAATATCAATGTAGTAAAAAATTCACACCAAGTGCATTGAATAGAATGAGATGTTGGATGCTTGATATTTGTTTTGAGATATGAGGATAGTGATATTAGAGTCATGCTAGTGGAGTTATTATGAAATTAAGAAATACTTGTGTTAAGGTTAGTGATTCCCGTAGCATGCACGTATGGTGAACCGCTATGTGACGAAGTTAGAGCATGAAGTATTTGTAGAGTGCCAACCTTTGTGTGGAGGTCGGGGGCACGCGATGGTTAACTCCTACCAACCTCCCCCCTAGGAGCATCCGTTGATTGCTTTGTTTTGATGACTCGTAGATTTTTGCAATAAGTATATGAGTTCTTATGACTAATGTTGAGTCCATGGATTATACGCACTCTCACCCTTCCACTATTGTTAGCCTCTCTTGTATCGCGCAACTTTCGTCGGTGCCATAAACCCACTATATATCCTTCCTCAAAACAGCCACCATATTGTTCCTCAAAACAGCCACCATACCTACCTATCATGGCATTTCCATAGCCATTCCGAGATATATTGCCATGTAACTTTCCACTGTTCCGTTTATATGACACGCATCATATTGTCATATTGCCATGCATGATCATGTAGTTGACGTCGTAGTTGTGGCAAAGCTATCATGCATAATTTTTCATATATGTCACTCTTGATTCATTGCATATCCCGGTACACCGCCGGAGGCATTCATATAGAGTCATACTTTGTTGTAGTATCGAGTTGTAATGAAAGTGTGATGATCATCATTATTAGAGCAATGTCCCAAGGGAGGAAAGGCTAAATCTATAAAGCCCCTCCGCAGAAAAAAAATTAAAAAAATAAAGGCAAAAGAAAAAAGAAAGGCCCAAAAAAAAAGAAAAAAAAAGAAAAAGGGACAGTTGCTACTATCTTTTTCCACACTTGTGCTTCAAAGTAGCACCATGTTCTTCAATGTAGAGAGTTTCATGTTTAGTCACTTTCATATACTAGTGGGAATTTTCATTATAGAACTTGGCTTGTATATTCCAACGATGGGCTTCCTCAAATGCCCTAGGTCATCGTGAGCAAGCAAGTTGGATGCACACCAACTAGTTTCTTTTGTTGAGCTTTCATTCATATTTAGCTCTAGTGCATCCTTTGCATGGCAATCCCTACTCACTCACATTGATATCTATTGATGGGCATCTCCATAGCCTGTTGATACGCCTAGTCGATGTGAGACTATCTCCCTCCTTTTTGTCTTCTCCACAACCACCTCTATTCCACCCATAGGGCTATATCCATGGCTCACGCTCATGTATTGCGTGAAAGTTGAAAGGTTTGAAAAGATAGAGTATGAAAACAAATGCTTGGCTGAAATCGGGGTTGTGCATGATATGAATATTTTGTGTGATGAAGAGCGAGCATAGCCAGACTATATGATTTTGTAGGGATAACTTTTTTAGCCATAGTATTTTGAGAAGACATGATTGCTTTGTTAGTATTGTTTGAAATATTGTTATTTCTTATGTCAATATAGACTTTTATCTTGAATCTTTCAGATCTGAACATTCATGCCACAGTTAAGAGAATTACATTGAAAAACTATATTGGTTAGCATTCCATATCAAAAATTCTTTCTTTATCATTTACCTACTCGAGGAAGAGCAAGAATTAAGCTTGGGGATGCTTGATACGTCTCCAGCGTATCTATAATTTTTGATTGTTCCATGCTATTATTTATGAAGCCTTGGATGTTTAATGGGCTTTATCATTCACTTTTATATCATTTTTGGGACTAATGTACTAACCCGAAGGCCCAGTCCAGATTGCTGTTTTTTTTTTGCCTATTTTGGGGTTTTGCAGAAAAAGAATATCAAACGGAGTCCGAACAGAATGAAACCTTCGCGAGAAATATTTTTTGGAGAAAATCACGCTAGAGGAACTTGAGAACCATGTCAGGGGAGCCTCGAGTGGCCCTCGAGGGTGGGGGGCACACCCCCCTTCCCAGGACGCGCCCCCTGCCTTGAGGCCCACTCGAGCGTCCCCCGGTGCCCTCCTTCTTCCTATATAAGTCCACGTACCCCAGAAACTCCTTATACAGAGAGAAAACCCTAATTCCACCGTCGTAGCTTCTGTTCCCGTGGAGATCCCATCTAGGAGCCTGTTCTGGAGCTCCACCGGAGGGGGGTCCATCACGGAGGCCTTCATCATCATCATCATCGCCCTCACCATGATTTGTGAGTAGTTTATCATAGACCTTCGGGTCCATAGCTAGTATATAGATGGCTTCTTCTCTCTCTCCGGATCTCAATACAAAGTTCTCCTCGGTCTTCGAGGAGATCTATTCGATGTAATATCTTTTTGCGGTGTGTTTGTCGAGATCCGATTAATTGTGAGTTTATGATCAAGGTTATCTATGAAAGATATTTGGTTCTTCTCTAAACTTTTTATGTGTGCTCATAATATCCTTGCAAGTCTCTTCGAATTATTGGTTTGGTTTGGCCTACTAGATCTATAGTTATTGCAATGGGAGAAGTGCTTGGCTTTGGGTTCAATCTTGCGGTGTCCTTTCCCAGTGACAGTAGGGGCAGCAAGGCGCGTATTGTATTGTTGCCATCGAGGATAAAAACATGGGGTTTATATCATATTTCTTGAGTTTATCCCTCTACATCATGTCATCTTGCTTAAGGTGTTACTCTGTTCGTATGAACTCAATACACTAGATGCATGCTGGATAGCGGTCGATGTGTGGAGTAATAGTAGTAGATGCAGGCAGGAGTCGGTCTACTTATCTCGGGCGTGATGCCTATATACAATGATCATGCCTAGATAGTCTCATAATTATTCGCTTTTCTATCATTTGCTCGACAGTAATTCGTTTACCCGCCGTAGAATATCGCTATCATGAGAGAAGCCACTAGAGAAAACTAGGGCCCCCGGGTCTATTCTCAACATATCAATCTACATCTACTTTACTTTTACCGCTTTTATTTGCTGTTTTATTGAACTAAAAATACGAAAAATATAAACTATCATCTCTATTAGATCTCACTTTCGTAAGTGACCGTAAAGGGATTGACAACCCCTTATCGCGTTGGCTGCAAAGTTCTTATTTGTTTGTGCAGGTGCGAGGGACTCACGCGTGGTCTCCTACTGGATTCATACCTTGGTTCTCAAAAACTGAGGGAAATACTTACGCTACTGTGCTGCATCTCCCTTTCCTCTTCGGGGGAATACAACGCAAGCTCAAGAGGTAGCAGGCTCCGAGGCGTGAGCCTGGATTTCAGTTTCCCCCTAAGCTCACTCTGTTGATCCAGCAGTAGAACACTTTGATGCAACTTCTTGTTCAAAGCAATCAGACCAAAAACAACAACCCTCCACCACCACCACCACCCATGGACAACCTGACACGTTTCTTAAGGTTACAACCCCGGTGTTTTCTAGCAGCATTGAACAAATAGTTGCTGATGACTGGTTGCGCAAGATTGGAAGGGATTTGACCACTTCAAACTGCACTGATGCTGAGAAGGTGCGATTTGCCGCACATCAATTGGCTGGACCAGCAGCAGCATGGTGGGCGAATTACACAGCCACTTTCCCTGTAGCCAATGTCACTTGGGATTAGTTTCAGCAAGCTTTTCGCACTAGCCATGTCTCAACTGGAGCTATGAGCATGAAGAAGCGAGAGTTTCGCAACTTGCGCCAAGGAAATTGTACTGTGGCTCAGTACGTAGACGAGTTTAGTACTCTATCTCGTTATGCCCCAGATGATGTGGCCATGGATGCCGCAAAGCAGGAGAGGTTTATGGAAGGGCAGAATGATGAGATGAGCGTACAGTTGATGGTGGCAACCTTCAACAACTACCAGGAGTTGGTAGGTAAGGCTCTTATGATTGAAGGGAAACAGCAGCAGATTGAGAGCCGCAAGAGGAAGTATGGACAAGGAAGGAATAAATCTGGAGCCCAGTAGAAGCCCCGATTCACCCTGAACTCGGGAGGATACACCCATAACCATGGAGGCCACACCCATAATGGAGGGAGTTCTCACAACCACAATGGATCCAGGACTGGGAATGGGAATGGAGCAAACAATAACCAGAACCTCTCTACTCCATCCACACCCGCCAAGAGGGATTTAAGACATGTTACATGTTTCAAGTGCGGGAAGAATGGACACTATGCCACGGACAGCCCTGAAGCTAAGAATGGGACGGCAATGGAAGCGCCGGAAAGAATCCCAACCCGTTCAACAAAGGACAAGTGAACCACGTGACCGTGGAGGAGGTTGAGGAGAAACCAAATGCAGTTATCGGTAAGTTTTTGGTTAAGTCATTTACCGCAGTAGTTCTTTTTGATACTGGTGCATCGCATTCATACATTTCAAGGGGATTCGTAAATAGACATAAGTTGCCCACCCAAGTCTTTAAGACCCCCATGTTAGTAAGTTCACCCGGAGCACCGTATATGGCACATCAAGGATGTTTTTAGATGCCATTGATCATTGGACGACATGTTTTCCCCTCAGGCCTGATAGTTTTGGAGTCACAAGGATTGGATGTGATACTAGGTATGGATTGGCTATCGATGTATGGAGGAAACATCAATTGTGCTAGTAGGTCTATTTTGCTTACCACCCCGGAGGGAAAAAGGGTCAAGTATGTATCTAGGCATTCGCCTAGAAGGACACAAGTACATTCTCTCACGGGAGTTGTTCAGGAGGAAGTGCCTGTAGTAAGGGATTACCCGGATGTTTTTCCAGAGGAGCTACTAGGCATGCCACCGGATAGGGATATTGAGTTTTTGATTGAGCTATTGCCTGGCACCGGACCAATATCGAAGAGACCATACTGGATGCCAGCAAATGATCTGGAGGAGATCAAGAAGCAGATTAAGGAGTTATTGGAGAAAGGATTTATTCAACGAAGTTCATCACCTTGGGGAGCCCCAGTGCTTTTAGTCGAGAAAAAGGATGGATCTTTAAGGATGGTCGTTGATTATCAGGCACTGAATGAAGTGACGATTAAGAATAAGTACCCGCTGCCGATGATCAATGATTTGTTCGACCAGCTTCAAGGAGCTAAAGTATTATCCAAGATCGATCTACGATCAGGATACCACCAGTTGAAGATCTGAGATAAGGATATACCTAAGACAGCCTTCAGCACAAGGTATGGGCTATATGAGTATACGGTTATGTCATTTGGATTGACTAACGCCCCTGCCTATTTCATGAGTATGATGAACAAGGTGTTCATGGAGTTCTTGGATAGGTTTGCCGTGGTATTCATTGATGATATTTTGATGTACTCGAAGAATGAAGAGGAACACACGGAGCATTTGCGTTTGGTTCTGGAGAAGCTTAGAGAACATCAGTTGTACGCCAAATTTAGCAAATGCGAGTTTTGGTTGAAGGAAGTTGGATTCTTAGGTCATGTTATATCAGGAGAAGGTATAGCAGTGGACCCCGTCAAAGTTCAGGCAGTCACTGAATGGTTGGCACCCACTTCAGTTGGAGAGATCCGCGGTTTTCTTGGACTCGCGAGATATTACCAGAGATTCATAGAAAATTTCTCCAAGATTGCAAAACGGATGACGACATTGTTGAAGAAGGACACAAAGTTTCATTGGACTGAAGAGTGCGAAGAAAGTTTCCAGGAGTTGAAGAAACGGTTGACGACAGCCCCAGTGCTGATCTTGCTAGATGTAGGCAAGGATTTCCAAGGGTACTGCGATGCTTCACGCTTAGGACTTGGAGGAGTACTCATGCAGGATGGAAGAGTTGTTTCTTATGCGTCTCGTCAACTTCGACCGCACGAGTTGAATTATGCTACTCATGATTTGGAGCTAGCAGCAGTTGTGCATGCGCTCAAAACTTGGAGACATTTCCTTATTGGAAATCGTTGTGATGTGTACACAGATCACAGAGTTTGAAGTACATTTTCACTCAGAAGGAGTTGAACCTCAGACAGAGGAGATGGTTGGAGCTTATAAAGGATTACGATATGAAGCTGCACTATCACCCAGGAAAGGCCAATGTCATTGCAGACACTTTGAGCCGGAAGAGTTATGCAAATACCCTGGTGAAGGGAGGATTGCCAAAGGAGTTAGCAGCAGATCTTAGGGAGCTTCGTTTGGAGATAGTTCCTAGACGTTTTGTTGCAACATTGGAGGTTCATTCAACATTGTTGGGAAAGATACGATAAGCCCAGAAGGATGACAAAGAGATTGCCGAGATAAAGGAGAAGATGAGTGAAGGAAAAGTCAAGGGTTTTCGTGAGGACGAACACGACACCCTGTGGTTTAAAGATCGAATATATGTGCCCAATAACGCCGAGATCAGGAAGTTGATACCACAGAAAGCACATGATTCGCCATACTTGATACACCCCGGAAACACTAAGATGTATTTGAATTTGAAGGAACGTTTCTGGTGGACAGGGATGAAGAAGGATATTGCCGAGTATGTAGCAGTATGTGATGCATGCCAAAGAGTGAAGGAGGAACATCAGAAGCCAGCAGGATTGCTACAGCCTATGCCGATACCCGAATGGAAGTGGGATAAGCTTGGCATGGACTTTATCACCGGATTGCCCAGGACCAAATCAGGATATGACTCAATCTGGGTAGTAGTGGATCGCTTGACCAAAGTGGCCCACTTTATCCCAGTGAAAACCACTTATACCAGTGCGAAGTTGGCCAAGATATACATGACCAGGATCGTGTGTCTGCACGGAGTTCCGAGGACCATTGTATCAGATAGAGGAACACAGTTCACCTCGAAGTTTTGGCATCAGCTACACCAAACTTTGGGAACGAGGCTGGAATTCAGTACAGCTTTTCACCCGCAGACTGATGCACGGACCGAGAGAGTCAATCAGATTCTGGAGGACATGTTGAGAGCTTGTGCGTTAGATTATGGATCTAGTTGGGATGACAACTTGCCCTACATGGAGTTCTCGTACAACAACAGTTACCATGCCAGTTTGAAGATTGCACCGTTCGAAGCATTGTACGGGAGGAGATGTCGAACGCCATTGATGTGGGATGAAGTCAGAGACCGTCAGTTGTTTGGACCAGACCTGATCAAAGAGTCCGAGGAGAAGGTTAAGCTGATTCGAGATAGACTGAAGGTAGCTCAGTCCAGGCGGAAGAGTTATGTACACTCGAAGCGCAAGGAAGTAGTCTATGAAATCGGAGACAGAGTGTACCTGAGTGTGTCGCCTCTGCGAGGAGTTAATAGATTCGGAGTTAAGGGAAAGTTAGCCCCGAGATTTGTGGGACCATACCAAGTTTTTGAACGCATGGGAGAGGTTGCCTACAAGTTGGAGCTACCTGAAGGATTGTCAGGAGTTCACGACGTGTTTCACGTTTCTCAGCTTAAGAAGTGCCATGCAGAGATGGCCGATATTCCTCTGAGAGACATAGTGCCCTTGGAAGCAATTCAGTTGGATAGTGATCTGACTTACGAGGAGAAACCTGTCAAGATCCTCGAATTTTCAAGCAGAGTCACGCGCAGTAAGGTTATCAAGTTTTGCAAAGTCCAGTGGAGTCACCATATCGAGGAAGAAGCCACCTGGGAACGAAAGGACGATCTACGCAAGGACCACCCACACATGTTCTCTAGCCTAACCGAATCTCGAGGGCGAGATTCATTCTAAGGGGGGTAGGTTTGTAGCATCCCAAATTTTCAATTTGGAATGTTATACATAGATCATACTGAATTGCATATTTTTATTGCATTTTTGCGTGGCGATCCTCAATAATTCTAAGCAACTCAAGGACCTATGGAGAGAGTTGGGAATTCTACCATTTTCGTATTTGAGATTTCTCGAATACCGGTACGGGGATCACTGCGGTTTTAACTATTTTTCTCTCCTCAAAATATTTCTTAATAAAATATACGAGCGAAGATAATATGACCTCTCCAAAATAAAATAAATATTGGAGGAAAAATATTAAGATCACTTTTGAAAAAAAAATCGGATTTATTTGCGATTTTATTTGCATAGGAAGAATGCGCGTTTTTCAAAATTGCACTTAGGTCTGGGGAAAATGTTCACTTTGTCCTAAATATTGTTAGACGACGGTGAAAATTTATTTCGGAATTTTTGGAGTCCGTTTAGTATTTTTTTTTCCGCCTGTTTTAGTGCGTCAGGACTGTTTTTTTAAGGCAACCGACCTACGGGCCGTGTCCGGCTAGGACTCCCATGCCCGGTGCCTTTAAAAGCCCAGGCCGCCGCCCCGCCGCCCCTAACCCTAGCGCCGCCCGCCTCGTGTCGCCGCCACCCGCCGGAGAAGCCGCCGCCGCCAGAGAAGCCACCGCCGCCGCCATTCTCGTCGCCGTCGCTCTCTTTTTAAACCGATTGGTTTTTTTCGGAACCCTAGATCTGTTTTTCTAAATAGATCGGTTCGGTTTTTTCAGTTTAGTTAACTAGCGGACGTTCGGTCATACGTTCGTTTTAACGAGCGCTGTTCGCCCGTTAGTCACAGACAACGAACGTTCGTTCGTTAGCCTGTTCGTCAGTTTTCTTTTTCGGGGCTTTTTCCGCGATTATTTTCGATCGTGATTTCTGCCCTGATCTTGTTTTTAGTTTTTCTTTTCGCTCGAGAGTCGGAATCAGGCGATTCAAAAGCCCAGATCTTCGTCTCGAAGCCCTCTTTCCGTTTAACCAACTTGAACAAGGTTTTTCTATGGTAAAATTTTACCTTAGACCAATCTAGTAAACGGGTCTTGTTTCTTTCGCAGTTTGAGTTTCGTTGCTCCGTTGATTTGATTCTTTTTGCAAACCGGAGTTCTTAAGTTGAACTTTTTGGTTTGATCTTCTTGTTTGGAGTTCTGTCTGTGTATCTTTGCTTGTTTGCTTATGTATGATGTTGTTTGCTTGTGATAGAATTCCCGGAGTGCAAAGCATGCTACTACGAGTCTCTAGGTTTTGCGAATCATCAGCAAGGCAAGTAACACTTTGATCATACCCCTTTATTACCCAGTTTTTATGCATTTGATCAAACCCTCACACATTGCATGATTAAGATCTATTAACTTGTGGGTCTGGGAAGTAGATTGAGGTAGAACCTATTACCTGCATTATTTTCAAACCCTTGGGAGTTACTTCTACATTATGCTTAGGTTGCCATGCTATGCTCGTAGACGTGGTTTGGGTTTGAGAGAATATCCATGACAGATGTGAGTTGTTAATTAATGGTTCAACTTAAGGTGGCTACTTGAATACAAATCTGGGTGGATTGGTTGCAGGGCACCTGGAGAATCCAGTGTTGTCCTAGGAAATCCCGGGGGCACCATGTGATTATCCTATGGAATGCCATCCAGGCTCAAAGGGATCATAAAACTATTCATGCTAGAAACTTCTGTGTGCAGCCACAATGCCATTATGGGCTCTGGCATAGTATGAGTAAGTTGTGTGAGCTCTTTCAGTGGTGGACTAGCAGATATAGGGGAAAGTAGGTGTACTGGTCCACCCGGGGTAGAGAGTGAATGCTTCTGAAAGACTATGTCTCGGTCATCCGTTTCTCAAATACCATGCGGTGCGAGAAATCCAATGGAGGATATCGAGTCTTGTGGGGAAAAGTGTGCAAACCTCTGCAGAGTGTACAAACTAATCATGATTAGCCGTGTCCCTGGTTATGGACAATCTTGAGTATCTGGTACTTGAATTATTGGTTGATCTCATCACTCTAAAATTAATTTGTTGGGTTAATGATGACTACTTTAATTGGGATTGAGTTGGAGGTACCTTCTCAATGATGTTTCAACTACCACGATAGTTAAATAAAAGTTATTCCTTTGTTGTAGGGAAAAATTGGCTTTACGCAAAAACTTTAACCTTAGAGCCTCCACCAGCCAAATATGCATATAGTGTTAGCCTTTATTTTCTGTTACTTGCAACACTATGTTATCTTGCCAGCATATTCCATGTGCTGACCCATTTCGGGCTGCAACATATTATGTTGCAGACTTTTCAGATGAAGAGTAAGACATGCTAGGTCGTTTGTCATGCACTCAGCTATGCCATTGGAGTTGATGGACTCACTTATCTTCCAAGCCTTCCGCTGTTATTGTGTTAGATGGCCTTATGCCATAGACTTTTTGTTATAAGTTCTCTTTTGAGACATTCGATGTAATAAGTGTGTGATTGCCATTCTGTTATAAATCCCTCAAGTACTGTGTGTGTCAGCATTACTGATCCAGGGATGACACGAAAACACAGAGACTTCCGTCCATTCGGATCGTGGTCGCTACAATCACGAACAAGGAGGACAGAATCACATACGGTGCAGCAGAAGTAGGACCGCCGGCGTTGAGGTTTTCTGCCATGTCTTTGATGAAGAGGTTGCTGAGGATGGGGAAGAAATTGTTGTTGGCGAAGTCGTCGCTGCTTGTAGTCACGCGAGTGCACTCCACAAAAACCTGATCGCTCCTCTCCCCCATAGGATCATGAAGGTGGGGCTCCGGAGGACTGCTGCCCTTCTTGCGGTGCACGCCAGAAAGAGGGATGGAGAAGCCTTGCGTGGCGGCGCAATAATCTAGAATGGTGTGAAACCATATGCTATGGCGATGGGTAGGGTAGATGTCTGCCTAACTATATAATGCAGGCCACGGGCCAAGTAGGCATGTCCACGCAGCGATCCACAAGAAACGGAAACGATTCTGTAATTAACGCATCCATTAGTTATTAATTAATGACTCATTAATGTTTCCCTAGGAGCAAAAATATAGACAACGTGCATAGCTTTATCCTTGGCTCGACTCATTCCCGAAATCCGACCTGACGCGGCACGACGCGTGATACCTCTCGAAGGTATCTATTATTTTTTATTGTTCCATGTTGTTATATTATCATTCTTGGATGTTTTACAATCATTTTCTAGCACTTTTATATCATTTTTTGGGACTAACATATTGACATAGTGCCTAGTGCCAATTGTTGTTTTTTGCCTGTTTTTTACTTTGCGGAATATCAATATCAAATGGAGTCTAAATGCAACAAAACTTTTTGGAGTTTTTTGGGACCAGAAGACATCCAAAGGGCCAAAGAAGTGCACGAGGGGAGGCTCGTGTGGCCCACGGTCCACTTGGGTGCGCCAGGAGGCCCAAGCATACCTTGATGGACCGTGGGGCCCATGGGGGTCCTTTCCACCACCTCTCTGCTCTATAAATTCTCAGATATTCTAGAAATCCTAGAGGAGTCGAAGAAAAATTGTTCCAACCGCCACAAGTTCAACAACCATGAGATCCAATCTAGAGCCCTTTTCGGTACTCCGCCGGAGAGGAACAGGATCACGGAGGGGTTCATTATCCTCATTGGTGCCTCTTCGATGATGCGTGAGTAGTTTACCACAGACCTATGGGTACGTTGGTAGTAGCTAGATGGTTTCTTCTCTCTTTTTGATCTTCAATACAATGTTCTCTTCGGTGATCTATTTGATGTAACTCTTTTACGGTGTGTTTGTTGGGATCTGATGAATTTCGAGTTTATGATCAGATCTATTTGCAATTATATCCATACATGATTGTTATAGCCTCGTATTTCTTCTTCGATATTTCTGTTTTGTTTGGCCAACTTGATTGATTTATCTTACAATGGGAAGAGGAGCTTTGTGATGGGTTCGATCTTGCGGTGCTCAATCTCAGTCATAGAAGGAGACATGACACGCGTGTACCGTTTCCATTAATGATAAAATGATGGGGTTTATTCCTACATGAATAGATCTTGTCTACATCATGTAATTGTTCTTAAGGCATTACTCCGTTTTTTGGAACTTCATACACTAGATGCATGCTGGATAGCAGTCGATGTGTGGAGTAATAGTAGTAGATGCAGGCGAGAGTCGGTCTACTAATCTTGGACATGATGCCTATATACATGATCATCGTCTTGGATATCGTCATAACTATTTACTTTTCTGCCCAACAATAACTTTTTTATCCACCGTGTGCTATTTTCTCGAGAGAAGCAACTAGTGAAATCTTTGCCCCCTGGGTCTATTTCTCATCATATACTTGCAGATCTATATTGCTATTCGTGTTTTCCACTATTTGCCTATTTTATTTCCAGGTCTATATTATCAAAAACCCAAAAATACCTTGTTGCGGTTTATTTGCTTTTATCTTATTTGCATCTATCAATCTATCTATTTATCATACTACCTTACCCAAAGAAGGATTGACAAACCCTCTACACGTCGGGTAGCGAAGATTTGTTGTTTGTGTGCAAGTGTCGCTTACATAATTCCCTTGGTTCTCCTACTGGATTGATACCTTGTTTTCATAACTGAGGGAAATACTTACCGCCGTTGTGCTGCATCATCAACTCCTCTTCGGGAATTTACTAACGCGGTTCACAAGTAGCAGGAAGAATTTCTGGCGCCGTTGCCGGGGAGGATCAAGTCAGATCTATTAGGTTCCCACACATAAACTCACATCTCCTTGAAATTGACCTTATTTGCCATTTTCCTCTCATTTTCATCTCCCCCACTTCTATTTTTTTTTACAAAAAACACAAAAGAAAATTGCTCTTTTCATTTGCCTTCTTCCCATTTGTCTTTCCAGTTTGCCCTTATGTCTTACTTGGTTGCTTTGCTTGTTTGCTTGGTATAATTATCTGTTTATTGGAAATCAGAAGGAAAAGGTTTATCAATCTTCATCCACTTTCTAATCTTTTTTAAAAGATCCAATTATGATGAACCAATTGCTAGTGAGTTGATTGCACTAGATTATCTTTATAAAGTTTTGCTTGAGATTCATGAATCTGAAAACTATGATGAAGTACTAAAAGAAGAAATTTATGAAGTGATTCACGATAGCTCTTTGAATGAAAAGCATGATTGCAATGTTGTTATAATAAATTCTATTAATTTCAATTATGCTAATACTATGCAAAACCCCAAGCTTGGGGATGCTAATTTTGATATGACCTCTACTTATTGCAATGACCGTGATTGGGGTTATTCTTCTTATGATCTTGAAAATTTATTTAAGCCCCATGATGAATATGTTTGCGATATTATTGAAAGTGCGTTTGGAAGAGTTCCAAATTTAGGTAATAATGATCCTACTACTTTGGAGAATGATCAGTCTTATGAAATTTTTGATAAAAGTGGGCTTGGAGAGGTCATGACTTTATTTGATAGGGATCCCACTATTTTGGAAGAGTGTCAACTTTGCATGCATGGATCATATAGATAATATGTTATATGATAGCAATATTGTTGAATTTGATTATGATCTGACATGTAATTATTATGAGAGAGGAAAATATGGCTATAGAAATTTTCATGTTACTAAATTACCTCTCGTTATGTTGAGATTTCTATTGTTTCTTTCGTCTAACCTGCATATGCTAGTTTTTGCTTGCCTTGATAATTTGTTTGATTATAAAATGCCTATTCATAGGAAGTATGTTAGAGTTAGATGTGTTTGTCACGTGTTTGAGGATGCTCTGTTTGTGCTTCAATTCTTGTCTTCCATGCGAGCATAATTAAAAATTAGCAATGTCTAACTAAAAGGCTCTAAAGAAAAACGCTTGTTGGGAGGCAACCCAACGAATAAAATAAATGTTTGCTTTTTTATTTATGTTCTTGTATAAATAAACAATATTACTTCTGTAATTATAGTGTTTGGGTGTTTTAATTGGTATTTATGCCAAGCAAAGACTTTAGGTTGATTTGGGTGAGAGTTGACTTGATTCGGTGCATCAACAAAAAAATTCGTGTACAGTGGGAGAATTGTTGTCATTTGATGGAGCGTGAAAAATTGCTGAAAGTTTTACACGGAATTTATATACAAATTGCCCACGTTCTGATAAGCTTTCAAAAAAATTAGAGTTACATAAGTATGACTAAAAATTACATCTTTACAGACTGTTCTCTTTTGACTGATTCTGTTTTGCATTATGTGCTTATTTTGATGATTGTATGGCTTGTATCAGGGGTTATAAGCCATGGTAAAGTTAGAATACAGTAGGTATAATGTAATAACAAATTTTGAATGGGTTTTCTACAATACTTACAGTAAAGATGATTTTTATTATACTAAGGGATCTGACGAGGTTTGTGTGATTGAACTTTTCAAGTTTTGGGTGAGATCACGATGGATGAAGGAATAAGGAGTGAAAAGAGCCTAATCTTGGGGATTCCCATGGCACCCCAAGGAAATATTCAAGAACTATCAAGCAACTAAGCTTGGGGATGCCCCGGTAGGCATCCCCTCTTTCTTCTAACGACCATCGGTATTTTACTTGGAGCTATATTTTTATTCGTCACATATCATGAGTTTTGCTTTGAGCATCTTGTATTATATGTGTCTTTGCTTGTTTTGCTTTTTCGTTTGTCGCAATTATCCTTGCTAGACACACCTATTTGAGAAACCCAAAACTATGCTATGATTTATTAGAATCGCTCTTTATGCTTCACTTATATTTTTAGAGCTATGGAATTGCTCTAGTGCTTCACTTATATCTTTTTGAGCAGGGTGGTGCTGTTATTTTTAAGAAATATGCTATCATGCTTCACTTAGATTATTTTGAGAGTTAGTACAATTTTTTAAGAAATTTTCTCTCATGCTTCACTTATATTATTTTGAGAGACGAAACTTTACAAAAACTTGTGCTCTCATTCTTCACTTAAATTTGTTTGAGAGCTTGTTATTTGCAATGACAATACACTTTAAAAGAAATTGGTCCCAAAGTGATATATATCTAGGGAAGATATAATACAAACTTTCATGAAGATCATTGGATATTAAACTTGATTCCTTGCAATAGTTTTGTGATATGATGATAGTGATATGTGAGTTATGTTGGTGAGTAACTATGCTTTATGTCGGGGTATTGGTGCGACATATGCCAAAGGATGGCTTATCATGCATGGGGACAAGAGAACGTCGCCGGGCCCTGGAAGCAGGATAAGGCGATACTTGGGACGCCTACGGATCTTACCCAAATTTGGGGCTCTGCATGGAGATAACACCCCTAGTCCTGCTCTGTGGGGACTCCGCTTCATGACTATCGTCAATATGGTAGCTACAAGGTTGCTCCTTGAGCTGTGTCGTCTAGAGGAGGAAGAAGGGAAAGGCTAGCTCTCTCTTCTCCTTCTAGGCAATGTGAGTTTTCCTAGGGTTTCTTCCCTATCTGTGTATCTCTCAAAGTCTAACCCATCTGCATGGAGGACCCTAGGGGGTTTATATAGGCCTACCCCTAGGGCTACATTGGTAATCCGGCCAGGTGTGGGTCCTGGCCGTCATCGTCTCTGGGCGCCGGCTTCTCTGCCGACAACTGGGTACCGCCGCCAGTGGGTCCCGCCGACTGTCATAGTCTTGTTCGTACCACTGGTCCACCGCCTGTGGGCCACGGTGACTGCTTTCCACTATTTACGTCATCCTGCTGACGGAAGCACCATCAGGGAGGGAGTGGCTACAATGCTGCCGCCTTGTGGCCGTACAATGTTGCCACACCCCATCTTGTCATCTTGATGGGGTTCAAACTTCAAGGGATTGGTTGGCCGCCTGCTGCAGGGCGGCCCGTTCCCCAGGCCGTCTGCTAGAGGTCAGCCGCTTCTTGGTGGCTCACTGACGGGTGGAGCCAGCCGCCTGCAGGCCACTCCGCCTTCGAGTAGTGGGATCATGGCCTTCTCTGACCAAAGCGAGGTCATATGTGACATGGCTACAGTGATGCGCCGATCTGGGAGTGTCCGCGAGGTACACTCACACTGTTGCCATGCTACTTTGGATTCTGGGGGGCAGGCTTAACTATAGCCATGCTTTAGTCTTGTCGCAGATCTCCGGCGCACGCTCCGAGGGGGAGGTACAGGGCCGTCTGCCAGATGTCGGTCACTAGGTAGCCACCTGTTAGTATTTTGCCGCCTGCTGGCAGCCGGCTCCTAGGCCCGGCGGTCCTAGGAGACGGCCTGATGCACAGGCGGCCGAAGGATGGAATGCAGCCTTTTTGTCTTGAAACGCAATGGTTAGTCGATGAAGACACCCATGGTCAATATCTCTGACAGTAGTCCCCGAAGCTGGTGGAGCTCTGTGGTCGTGAGCGGGACTGCGGGGTTTCAGTAGCTTCCCTCTCTGCATGATGATTTGTTGTTTTTCCGGTCCGTCTTCTGGAAAGGCCGGCTGCAGCAGCCGGTCGCTGGCTTTGAATCTTCGGAGGGAAGGTGCAGCATGGCCGGCGGGCTGCGGGACGGGCCTGTCGCCAGTTAGCAGCACACCACGCGGCGTCAATATGCCGAGCTGGCCTGCCAACCCACGCGCGCGATAGGATGCAGCGGCAGGCTTGGGCACACCACTACAGGGCCTCGGCGCACGCGCGGATCTGCTGTGACCAAGGTGATCGATTGCCCTTCCCATGCGCATTAAATGCGCGTGGTTTTGGCGCAAAAAGCACGGTTCATGCGAGGCGTGGCACAGTTAATCCCACGCCCCGTCCCCTCGGCTTTGTCGTCCCGGGCCTATAAGTAGGCACGGGAGGGGGCGGGCGTAACTCACGCGCACCCCCCAACTCCTTCTTCTTCTTCCTCAGTTCTCTTTGCGCACTCGCCACTGTCGCGCATGCTGCTCCCGTCGAAGCTCTTGCTTGCTTCGAGCCATGGCCGCCGAAGCGCCGGTTCACCGCTCCAGGGAATGGGATGGCAGTGAGATCCACGAGGACCACATTGATTTCCTCCGTCGGTCGCGGTGGCTGCCCCCCGCCGGGAATGTCGGAGTGCGCCTCGCGCCGGCGACCGAGCTCAGGCCGGCACCACGGCTTGGTGAGCACGTCATCTTTCGCTCGCACATTCTTCGCGGGTTTGGTCTTCCGGCGAGCAAGTTCTTCCGCTCGTTTCTTGATTTCTACGGCGTGCAGCCCCACCACCTCATGCTGAACATGGTGGTGCTGCTCGCCGCTTTCGTCGTCCTCTGCGAGGGATACCTCGGGGTGCTCCCCACACTCGACCTGTGGGGGGAACTTTTTTATTTGAAGCTCGGCACCGCCCTCAGGGGCGAGGCGGCCCAGTGCAGTGGGTGTGTCCCTGTGCGGCGCACCGGAGCCAGGAACTACTTCCCGAAGGTCGCCCTAGTGCACTCGGTGAAGCAGTGGCAGAAGACGTACTTCTACGTTGTCCACACGGAGCGGGACTACATCAACTTGCCGGATACGCCGTCGGTCCGCCTGTCGAGCCCTGCACCTCCTAGAGGTTCTGGCCAACATCCCTTACGCACGCCGCCTCCATCGCCGTGGCCCGCCTTTGGGAGATGACGGAAGTGGAGGGCCTGGTGTTTGTGGACTTTCTGGCCGCCTTCGCGGAGCGCCATGTGTTGCCGCTACAGTCCCGGCCCTACCTGATCTGTGACATGAGCGGGCCCCGGGATCCGAGCCGGACGTGAACCAAGCAGATGCCGTATGCGGAGGTGGCCCGCCTGGTAAACTCTATCTCCAACTGCAAGATGTCGGAGTCGGGTTGGGCATTTGGCAAACCGCCATATAGTCGCAGCAACCCGCCGCCTGTGATAAGCTCCTTTCTCTTTCCTCTTTTCCTTCTTCCACCTGCTCCCGCCGCCTGACCATCGTGTCGTGTTGCAACGCTTCCCAGGCCAGTCGGAGCCGGGCTCAGGAAGATCGGCCTGCCCGCTGATGTCGACCGCTCTCAGAGTGATACGACCGACCCTGATCTAGGTGCGGCCGCCATGGAGGAGGACAAGGTCACAGGCAATGGAGGCGTGCCACCTGGTGGCTCCTCCAGAGGCGGCGTCAGGGACTAGCCAGGCGACGACGAGGACGACGAAGCGCCGCCTCGCATCCAGGAGGCGGACCCGATGGGAGGCAGCTCTTCGATGGCGCCGCCAGCAGCAGCCGGCGCATCGAAGTGTCGGGCCTCCGTCGGGCTGTATGGTAGCCGACCCAAGAAGCCCAAGGCCTCGGCCGCCACCACCAGACGCCAGGAGGTGGCTGCCAAGGCAGCCCTTCTTAGGGTCCCTAAGCCAAAGCCGACCGTGTCCGTGTAAGCACCATGCACTTCTTTTTCTTTTGTGTTTTTCTTTGGTCTTTCTCCTTTTCTGTGACTGATTTCTCCGTCTTCCTGCGCTCTTCTGAACAGGGCCCCGCTTTCTCTCTCACGGGCTCCCGTTGGCTCGGTGGTCGGAAACGCAGACGCCTCTACCACCCCACGCTGCGTGCACCCAGCCGCCGCCCTCCGAGAGGCGACGGACAGGAAGGTGCAAGAGGCGCGGGAGGAGCGGGAAGCCGTGGCACGCCGGAAGGCGGAGCTGTCCCAGGCGGCGCAGGCAAAGGCCGATGCCGCAGCCAAGGCCGAGGCCGAGGCGGCTACCAAGGCACAGGCGGACGCCGCCGACAGGGCACAGGAGCAGGAGGCGGCCCTTCAGCGGTTGTCGGGCCGTGCTGATCCCCAGCACATGGTTCCTCCGGAGCCGTTTGATCAAGCGCCGGCTGGTGGTGGCCGGCCGGTTTTGGAAAGTTAAGGGGACGGCCACGCCATCATGGAGGCGGAGCCCCCCCCCCCCTCGTGCCACCTACCGACGCACAGGACAGCCGGCCTGAGGGGCCGATCGCGCTGCCGGCCGAAGGCAGCTGGTGGTGGGTCCGCTTCCCACCACCTGGATTCCTGCATGCCCGTGGCTGCCGAGAGCGGCCTCGGCCCCGCGGCAAGTGGAAGCCGGCGCTGCCAGCTCGTCATTGCCGGACAATGAGGCTACCAGCACCGCGCCGCCAGGTTGGTCGCCTGGTAGTGGCGGCGTTTTGAATGTTGCCTCCCGGGATGTCCTCGACTGGTTCAACGCCCAAGGCGAGACCCTGCAAAGGGCCTTGCAGGACTCTTGGCCACACGGAATGCCGTCCGGGTATGCCAATTTCTCCTTTGTTTTTTTATTCCTTCAATTTCTCTCGTGGGGGTGCGTCAGCGCACCCACTGGGTGTAGTCCTCGAGTTCCGAGCCGGCTGCTGAGCAGGCGGCTTGGAACTCCAAGGTGATTCTTTGTGAGCTAGCTTGTTTCTTGCCGCCCTTGTCGCAGGATTACCACAATCTTTGGGCGGCCGCCTACAACTCCCAGCATCAAGAGCTGGCCAAGCTGAGAGTCGCACTGGCTGAGAGCCGGAGTAAGTGCCTCATTTTTCTACTTGCGGGGGCGCGTCAGCACACCCGCTGGGTGTAGTCCCCGAGTTCTGGGCCGGCTGCTGAGCAGGCGGCTGGAACTCCAAGGTTAATTTGTCTTTTGGCTTATGTTGATTCCTTCTCCTCCTCTCTTGTCAGCGACCGCAGCCGACCTTCGAACCCAGCTGGGCGGGGCCCAAGCCGAGCTCACCACCAAGGAGCAGGAGCGCAGCTTGGCCGCCCAAGAGCGTGACCGCCTGGCCAAAGAACTGGTGGATCAGGCGGAGAAGCACAAGGAGGAGCTCGAGAAGCTGGCGGACGAGGAAAGGCTCCTTCGAGCCGAGTTCGAGATTGAGCGCTCGAACTGGGGCAGAACGGAGAGGTA
Organism: Secale cereale; assembly: GCA_902687465.1. Lineage (NCBI taxonomy): Eukaryota > Viridiplantae > Streptophyta > Magnoliopsida > Poales > Poaceae > Secale > Secale cereale. The sequence goes on along the minus strand of LR738710.1, from coordinate 621,583,817 downwards.
CCTGCAAGACGGCTATGGAGCGATTGAGGACATGGTCGATGGTAAGTTGATTTCTTCTCTTTCCCATACTCGCCGACTGCCGTAGGAGCCAGCCCCCATTTCCTTATTCTTTGTCTTTTCTCTGGCGCAAAATTCTTCCCTGGCCACTCTGTTGCTGCCAGCCAGGCCATCGAGTCCCAGCACGATGACAAGCATCGGGCGGGTGTGGTGATTGCGCCCAACGCGCACCGGACCCCCAACAAGCAACTTCTCGCCGTGAGGGCGCGCCTGCAGCCGGCCCACTGCTTGCTTCACCGTCTTCAACACGCCGGGTCCCAGGTGCTGGTCGCCCTCTGGCCGGACGTCCCAGCCCCGTGCACACCTAGCCGGGCTGCCGAGTGGCTGGAGGTTACAGTCGGTCGCTTCGAGGCTTGGAAAGGCGCGGCCGCGAGGGCCGGCACGCAGGTGGCCTTGGAATTTGCCAAGGGCTGGTATCCCGATCTGGATCTTGCTCGGCTGGCGACTTTCCACCTGGAGGTCGAGCCTAAGCTGGCGGTGGTGCGAGGAGATCTCATCAAGCGTGCCGCAACGATTGCCGACTATGCTGACACAACCGTCTTCATCCCAGAGTTGGATGAAAACGGCCATGTGGTGCCGCCTGATCACTTTGGGCTGGACCTGGTGGCGTCGGAGGAGCTGGACGAGGAGATCGCCTCGAGCGACGAGGGCGAGGATGAGGATGACGGAGACGAGGAAGGCGGCTTTCTGGAGGACGAGCCGTCTGCTCGGCTTCAACCCGACCAAGCCTCGACGAGCGAGCCCCGAGGAACCACGCTGTCTGCTACGAAAGGCGACCAAGCCGAGGTCTGATACATCTCCAACGTATCTATAATTTTTTTATTGTTCCATGCTATTATAGTATCCTTCTAGGATATTTTATGGGATTTATTATACACTTTTATATGATTTTTGGGACTAACCTATTAACCCAGAGCCCAGTGGCAGTTTATGTTTTTCTCCTGTTTTAGGGATTCACAGAAAAGGAATATCAAACGGAGTACAATTGACCTGAAATTCAACGGAGTTCATTTTTGGACCAGAAGAAGCCCACAGAGTGCTGGAGGGGGACGAGAAGACCCACGGGCTTCCCACGAGGGTGGGGGCGCCCCCCCCCCCCTACTAGGCGAGCCCCCTACCTCGTGGACAGCCCGTAGACCCCCTTTGCTTGGCCCCGACTCCAACACCTCCTATATATACTGAAACCTCCGAAAAATAACCTAGATCGGGAGTTCCGCGGCCGAAAGCCTCTGTTGCCACCAAAAACCAATCTACACCCCGTCCCGGCACCCTGCCAGAGGGGGGAACCCTCACCGGTGGCCATCTTCATCATCACGACGCTCTCCGTGATGAGGAGGGAGTAGTCCACCCTCGGGGCTGAGGGTATGTACCAGTAGCTATGTGTTTGATCTCTCCCTCTCTCTCTCTCTCTCTCGTGTTCTTGAGATGGCACGATCTTGATGTATTGCGAGCTTTGCTATTATAGTTGGATCTTATGATGCTTCTCCCCCTCTACTCTCTTGTAATGGTTTGTGTTTTCCCTTTGAAGTTATCTTATCGGATTGAGTCTTTAAGGATTTGAGAACACTTGATGTATGTCTTGCGTGGGATACCCGTGGTGACAATGGGGTATTCTTTCGATTCACTTGATGTATGTTTCGGTGATCAACTTGCGGGTTCCGTGACCTTGGGAATCTATGCATAGGGGTTGGCACACGTTTTCGTCTTGACTCTCCGGTAGAAACTTTGGGGCACTCTTTGAAGTACTTTGTGTTGGTTGAATAGATGAATCTGAGATTGTGTGATGCATATCGTATAATCATACCCATGGATACTTGAGGTGACAATGGAGTATCTAGGTGACATTAGGGTTTTGGTTGATTTGTGTCTTAAGGTGTTATTCTAGTGCGAACTCTATGATAGATTGAACGTTACTACGGACTCTTGAATAGATCGATCAGAAAGAATAACTTTGAGGTGGCTTCGTACCCTACCATAATCTCTTCATTTGTTCTCCGCTATTAGTTACTTTGGAGTGACTCTTTGATGCATGTTGAGGGCTAGTATTATGATCCAATTATGTTATCCTTGTTGAGAGAACTTGCACTAGTGAAAGTATGAACCCTAGGCCTTGTTTCCTATCATTGCAACACTGTTTATGCTCATGTTTACCACTTGCTACCATGTTGTTTTTGTATTTTCCTATTACAAAAACCTATATCTACCATCCATATTGCACTTGTATCACCATCTATTCGCCGAACTAGTGCACCTATACAATTTACCATTGTATTGGGTGTGTTGGGGACACAAGAGACTCTTTGTTATTTGGTTGCTGGGTTGCTTGATCGAGACCATCTTCATCCTATGCCTCCCACGGATTGATAAACCTTAGGTCATCCACTTGAGGGAAATTTGCTACTGTCCTACAAACATCTGAACTTGGGGGCCCAACAGCGTCTACAAGAAGAAGGTTGCGTAGTAGACATCAAGGTCCATCAGGCGGCCCCCTCAGCAGCCCGCGTAGCGGACCCCATGGTGCTATCAGATCCTCCTGCTGCACCTCTGACCTAGGCGGCCATGCTATCTTTTAAATTCCTATTTGCTTTGCAACTTGGTCGATTTTGTCTTGCACAATTCCGCCCACTAGGTGTATCTTAAAACATTGTTGAATGGCGGCCGTGGGCCTTTTGCTATGTATATATTCTTTTAATTCCGCATATGTTTATGCTTTTTGCCGAGTTCTAGTCTTAGCGCTGCCTTTTGTTCCTTTGGGCATTTTCTTTTGCCATCTCCTTTAACCGCCGCCCTGCCAGCCAGGCAGGTGGTCTGTGGCTGGGTCAGGGACTCAGCTGTTTTCAGGATAGGCAAGTATCCTGCCTTCTGGAACGTGGCTCGGTCAAGCTAGAACCCGGCCGGCCAGCTGCTCGGCAGCCGGCCAACTTGTCTCAAAGGCCGTCTTGTCCTATGCTTACATTTTTCCTTAGCCATTTTCATGTGGGCATTGCTTCCTGCCTTTGCCTCCTACCCGTCAGACAGCTGTGTTCTGCAAGTCTGTGACTTTTAGGTGGGAGAGGGCTTGGATGCCGGCGCATTACTCGTCCGACTGTTGGAAAATTTCAAACATAGGGCAAGGCGGCAAGCCCCCGGGTCATCGGTTCAGTCCCGGTGCCGGGCAAAGGAATGAAAATAACACATTCACAGGCATAATCTTATCATATAGATAAAGGGGGGCAGTCCCCGAGTGCTCCTCGAGGATCCTGTTGTTTCTCAAATTACAATAGATAGTACCATACATACTGCCTTTAGCTATAAAAGTGGCGAAGGAGATTTGCATTCCACGGGCGCTCTGATTCCTTGCCCGAGTCATCTCGCTTGCATGCTCTTGGCTTCTGCGCGTCGATGAGGTAGTAGGCATCGTTGCCTAGCACCTTCATGATGATGAAAGGCCCTTCCCAAGGGGCCGAGAGCTTGTGCTGGCCGGTTGTTCGTTGGATGAGCCAGAGCACAAGGTCTCCTTCGTGGAAAGAACGCGGCCTGACCCGCCGGCTGTGATAGCGGCGCAAACCCTGCTGGTAGATGGCGGATCTGCCGAGTGCTACCAACCGGGCTTCCTCCAGCAGGTCAACGTCGTCTTCTCATGCTTCTTTTGCTTTGGCTTCTGTGTACATGGTGACACGAGGCGAGTCAAACTCAACATCTGTTGGGATGACGGCCTCGGCCCCATAGACGAGGAAGAAGGGGGTGAATCCGGTTGATTTGTTTGGCGTCGTTCTGAGGCTCCATAGGGCAGACGGCAATTCCTCGATCCAGCAGTCGGACGACCGTTCCAAGGGCTCGACCAGCCAGGGCTTGAGGCCAGACAAGATGAGGTCGTTTGCACACTCAACTTGGCCGTTTGACTGCGGGTGGGCAACGGACGCTAAGTCCAGCCGGATGCCCTGAGTTGCATAGAAATGTGCCAATGCTCCTTTCGCAAAGTTTGTGCCGTTGTCAATGATGATGCTCTGTGGTATGCAATACCGGACTATAATCTCGGCGATGAAGGTCACGGCAGTCGGACCATTGAGAATCTTGATTGGTCTTGCTTCAATCCACTTGGTGAACTTGTCCACGGCAATGAGCAAGTGGGTCATGCCGCCGCGTGCTGTCTTGAAGGGGCCCACCATGTCCAACCCCCAAACTGCAAATGGCCATGTGATGGGAATGGTCTTGAGTGCAGAAGCCGGCAGGTGTTGTTTTGAACTGAAGCGCTGGCACCCATTGCATTTTTTGACTAGATCTTTGGCATCGTCCAAACAAGACGGCTAGAAGAAACCGTGGTGGAAAGCTTTGGCGACGAGGGATTTGGAGGCCGCATGGTGGTTGCATTCCCCTTGATGAATATCCCTGAAAATGGCCAGACCCTTCTCTGCTTCTACACAGCACTGGAAGACATCGGTTACGCTGCGTTTGACGAGCTCTCTGTTCACTATTGTGTATGTGCTACCTCTTGAGCTTGCGTTATATTCCCTCGAAGAGGAAAGGGAGATGGAGCACAGTAGCGTAAGTATTTCCGTCAATTTTTTGAGAACCAAGGTATCAATACAGTAGGAGACCACGCGCGAGTCCCTCGCACCTGCACAAACAAATAAGAATTTCATAGCCAACGCGATAAGGGGTTGACAATCCCTTTACGGTCACTTACGAAAGTGAGATCTGATAGAGATGATAGTTTATATTTTTGGTTTAATAAAACAGCAAATAAAAGCGGTAAAAGTAAAGTAGATGTAGATTGATATGTTGAGAATAGTCCCGGGGGCCATAGTTTTCTCTAGTGGCTTCTCTCACGATAGCGATATTCAACGGCGGGTAAACAAATTACTGTCGAGCAATTGATAGAAAAGCGAATAATTATGAGCCTATCTAGGCATGATCATTGTATATAGGCATCACGTCCGAGACAAGTAGACCGAAACGATTCTGCATCTACTACTATAACTCCACACATCGACCGCTATCCAGCATGCATCTAGTGTATTGAGTTCATAAGAACAGAGTAACGCCTTAAGCAAGATGACATGATGTAGAGGGATAAACTCAAGCAATATGATATAAACCCCATCTTTTAATCCTTGATGGCAACAATACCATACGTGCCTTGCTGCCCCTACTATCACTGGGAAAGGACACCACAAGATTGAACCCAAAGCCAAGCACTTCTCCCATTGCAAGAACTATAGATCTAGTAGGCCAAACCAAACCAATAATTCGAAGAGACTTGCAAGGATATTATGAGCACACATAAAAAGTTCAGAGAAGGACCAAATATCTTTCATAGATAACCTTGATCATAAACTCACAATTCATCGGATCTCGACAAACACTCAGCAAAAAGAGATTACATCGAATAGATCTCCTCGAAGACCAAGGAGAGCTTTGTATTGAGATCTAGAGAGAGAGAAGAAGCCATCTAGATACTAGCTATGGACCCGAAGGTCTATGGTAAACTACTCACAACTCATGGTGAGGGAGATGATGATGATGGTGAAGGCCTCCGTGATGGATCCCCCTCCGGTAGAGCTCCGGAACAGGCTCCAAGATGGGATCTCCACGGGAACAGAAGGTACGGCGGTGGAATTAGGATTTTCTCTCTATCTACGGAGTTTCTAGGGTACGTAGACTTATATAGGAAGACGGAGGGCACCGGGGGAGTCACGGGGGCTCCACGAGGCAGGGGGGCGCGCCCTGGGAAGGGGGGCGCGGCCCCCTCCCTCGTGGGCCCCACGTGGCTCTTCTGACGTGGTTGTCAAGTTCATCGTGCGTGATTTCCACCAAAAATATCTCTCGCGAAGGTTTCATTCCGTTTGGACTCCATTTGATATTCTTTTTCTGTAAAACCCTGAAACTGGCAAAAAACAGCAATCTGAACTGGGCCCTTGGGTTAGTAGCTTAGTCCCAAAAATGATATAAATGTAATGCCCAGGATGGGACTATACCTCCTACGTGTCGAGGCATGACTTAAAGGTATAAGCCCATTCTAGAATGATCACAAGTTTGGTATCTTTGCACGACTCATGTAAAAGAGGGATGAAACTGCAAAATGAAATAGTTGGCTTACACTCGCCACTTCACACAATACAATACATAAGCCATTCATCATTCAAAACATCACAACCCGGCTACGGGTGAAGATCCAAAAGAAAGATACCAAAACAACATAAAGCCACGGGTCTGGATTGAATCCTAGTAGAAACCACTACTGATCGTCGAGAGCGTCACAAGCAAACGGCCACCCTCTTCATCGAGCTCCCAATGAAGTAGTTGAACCAGCTCCTGCATCATTCTCGGCTGAACCTGCATCTGGTGTTGTAGTAACTGTGAGCCACGAGGACTCAGCAATCCCATAACCATGGGTATCAAGACTAGCAAAGCTTATGGGTAGGAAGAGGTAAAGTGGTGAGGTTGCAGCAGCGGCTAAGCATAATATGGTGGCTAACTTACGAGTACCAGAATAAGATGAGCATCTACGCAAACGGTCGCAAAAGTAGTGATCGCTAAAGATCCTGAACTACATACGAATCAAACATAACCCCACCGTGTTCTCTTCTCAAAGTGAAAAGAGACAGTCACGGTTACTCACACAGTTGTGTGTTTTACTTCAGATCATCTGTCAAGTTTTCTACAACCGGACATTAACAAATTCCAATCTGCCACATAACCGCGGGCACGACTTTCGAAAGATCATAACCCTGCAGGGGTGTCCCAACTTAGCCCATCACAAGCTCTCACGATTAGCTGAAGTGATAAATATAATATCATCACCCCTTATCTTAGGGAAATCCGATCAGGCTCGGCATCCCGGTAGCACAAGACATTTCGACAATGGTAAAACAAGTCCAGCAAGACCTCCCGGTGTGTCGACACCCTGATAGTAGCCGCGCGTATCTCGTCTCAGGCCACGACCGGATGGGCGATGCTATAGGTAAAACCAATCCTCGAGTTTCCCCGTGGTGGCCCCGCAGGACCCCCGTTTGGGACCAACACCATCAGCACTGGCCCCCCTGCTATGTAGAAAGAATCCTCGGGTAGCGCTAACTCCCTATGCAAATTAATTAATTAATTAAGTTGTTATTATGAGCAAATTAAAACCAATGTTGGGCCTTGCTGGAGGAGTTTTATTCAAAGTCGAACTGTCAAGGGGTCCCCATCCACCCATCGTGTAAGGAACGCAAAATCAAGGAACATAATGCCGGCTTATCGGCGACTAAGGTGGCATGAGTGGAACAAAACACCAAGCAAAAGGCCAAGCCTTCCACCCATGCCCAGTATATAGGTGTGTTAATAATAAGTATAGATATTGTGATATACCAACAACAAGTTCCCACCTGGAACGATCTTCATCTTCACCTGCAACTAACAACGCTATAAGAGGGGCTGCGCAAGCGGGTAACATAGCCAAACAGTGGTTTTGCTAGGAAGGTTTCAAATGTTAGAGGTTTCATGGCAACAAGGAGAGGGCTGACAATAAAAGATGGGTAGCGCGACATGTAATGATAGCATCGAGACAACTAAGCATGGCAATGGTAGTAAAGGTATCCAAGGGTATGATCATCTTGCCTGGGTTTCCACAAGGAAGAAGAACGGATCCATGAAGAACGAATCCTCACAACTCCGGAACGAAACCGAAGCTAACAAGAGAAGCAACCGGAAAGAAGCAAACAACACGGTAAACACACATGTATAACCATGGCATACGATGCACATCCAAGTATGATGCATGTCCGGTTTAAATATGCATGGCATGGCAAAGTGCACAAACAAGTACTACAAGTTAAGTGGAGCTCAATATGCAACGAGTTGCATATTGACGAAACACCACATTTATTATTTAGTTGACTCTCGTTTATTTACAAGACAAGGTTAAATGTTTTTAACATAGCAAGAGGTGAAGCATAATAAAACTACACTATTTAGACATTTTAAATGAGGCCGGAAATATCAACAACAATTCCGGGAAATCCCCATGTGCATGTTTAACAATTTTAAGCAAACAACAATCACACATTTTAATGTTGTTAATATGATGCGGATGACATGATCAAGTTTATGCAATTTTATTAAAAGTTGACAATTAACAAGATATGAAGCATTTGGTCGCCACGACGGAAGGAAAGGAGTGTCCTGGCGACAAGAATGGAAACGGTGCCACGGCAGCGTTCCGATGATCCGACAACTCGTCGAGAAGCCGGTGCAAAAGCAAGGTGGCGAAGCGTGACATGCAAGAAGATGGGGTGATCCCGTTGCCGGGTTCCCACGAGTCGGCGACGAGGCAACCGAGGAACATGACAAAAGACGATTCGGGCACAATGGGCACGGAGCACACAAGTGGAGCATCTCATACAACACAACAAGCAAACGTTCTCGGGTCATCTTCACGGGGTTATACCTTCGGAATGATCGATTCGGGGCGGTTCGAGGTCATAGAGGAAGTAGTCGTCGCGACGGTAGTGGAAGTAGTGGTACACGACGACGGTAGTCGAACTTGACGCTTGCATCACATGGTTCTTCGGCGATGGTAGTCGTACATGCGCGTAGAGGAAGTAGATGTACACGAGGTCATCAATGAAGTAGTCGTTCTCGTTCGTAGATGTTCAAGTCATCGGAGGGGTACTTGGTGTTTCCGAGCGTCGGTAGTGGTACTTGTTCACGAAGTCGTTCACGGGTCTGTGTCGAGGAACTTGACGTAGGGGTACTTGTCGCATCGTCGGGTAGTCGTACGCGAGGGTCTCTGTCAAATCAGCAGCACAGGGCAACACAAAAGAAAACACCGGACACGGCACGGCGAGGAGACGAGGCACTCCAATGGGGAAGCTCTGCAGAACGGCGACGACGCAAGGGCTTCGGGAGCTCAAGCGGGGAGGCCGGCTGCATGCCTGGCCGAGGCAGGAGGCGAGGCAGCACTCGGCGCTGGAATTGCGCGGCGGGGACCTCTCGACGAGGCACCCGACAGGCGGCGCTCGGGCCGGCGAGCGGACGAACTGGGCGAGGCAGGGCTCGCCCTTGCGCGGGCCTTGGAGATGATGCAGGCTGAGGACGGGCGGAGGCGCTGGAAGACGGGGCAGCAGGTGCTCCGGCGCCTGGCGATGCGGGGACGGACTCGCAGGGTGCGGTGCCATGGCGCTGGAGGCTGGCGGCCTGGAGACTCGATCCGAAGGGAAGGCGAGGCCTGGCCGGCCGACGGACGGCGCGCTGGAGGGGCGCGTCGGCCTGGCCTTGGGGCGCGGAGGGGCGCGGGAGCCTGGCCTTGGGGCTCCTGGAGGCGAGGAGGAAGGGCCCGGACGCAGGCCATGGCGCGGATGGAGAGGGACGGCGCGTGGGCTCGGGAGAGCGAGGGCGCTGGGAGGAAGCGAGAGGATAGATCGAGGAACTCGGGGTCGGGGTGCCATGGGGTTCGGCTCCTGGCGGCGCACGAAGGGAAAACGAGGGAGCGAGAGGAGAGAAGCGAGCTGGTCGCTAGGGTTAGGTGAGCGCTGCGGCCTGGTGCGGGGATGGATGCTGGGCCGCAGGCCGGCGGCTGGGCCTGAAGGCCTGGGCCAAAGGAGGCCTGGAGGCTGAAAAAAAAAGGTCTGCTGCTGTTTTTTTTAAAGAAAGAGAAAGGCAAAAGGAGAGGATAGAGGAGGAATACGGGCATAGGGTAAAATTCCCTGGACTCACAAAAATGTAAGGAATTAAATTAAAATTGTTGGAGGGTTTTTGGAAGAACCTCGATAAACGAGAAAAGAAATATAGGGAAGGTTTTGACGGTGAAACTTGAATTAAGAGGCATGGGGAATATTTGCAAGTGTGTTATGGTGAATTCCAACAAATGGAATAATTATTAATATAGCTCCCTAATAATATTGAGAGACTTTTATATGTTATAAAGAGAAGTCACACTTCCCTCGATTTAAATGGACCGAAGGTCCACACAATTTATTTAAGTTGAGATGCAAAAGAAATATGACATGATGGCATGATGACATGATGCAATGCAAAAATAAATAACACAAGCACAAATGAAACACACGGGAGAACCCGGAACATCTGGAATCTTCTGGGACGTCGGTCTCGGGCGTCACAACTCTCCCACACTAACAGAGGATCTCGACCTGAGATCCTAGAGATAGCATCGGGTAAAAACGGAAGAGGAAGAGGTAAAACAAAGTTGCTTCTTTGACAGACGAGTGAAACCAGAGAACCTTGAGAGGTTGAACAAATTGAAGGAAAGAATACAACAGAGATGAACGAAGATGAAACACTCCGTTAGAAAAGAGGAACAAGGAGCACTATGAGAACCTTGTAGGTTGAAAGACATGAAACAAGAGCTTACGAACCAAAAGAATATGCAACCGCAACGGTATAGCCAAGGAAAAAGAATGACAGAATTTGGACAACACTCCGTCTGAAAATGGAAGGAATTAACAAGAACTTGCCAATTTGGGGTGATACTTACTGAAATGAACAACATATTGCCTCCGAAACAATTGAAAGAATGTCACAAGGGGTAAGAAAGATTCGGACAGCACTCCGGTTGAAAAGTGGGGCAAAACTAGATAAGATGAGAGAATTAGAATGGAGGACACAACACTCCGGTTAAATGATAAGCAAGGGAAAATATGATCTCGATAAAATGATATGATGGTTTGGAGAGAGCAATATCACAAAGCCTTCGGAATGAAAGAATAGAATGCTAGGTCAATGAAAGAAATGAATGGAGAAGAAAAATGACAACTTCTCCCACAAATGAATTTGGAAATCCTCCTTACAAAGAAGGGTTGAATAGAGTTGTTGGAAAAATCAACAACGAAAACGAATAAGCTTGATGTGGGCTTATGGAAAACATCTCAAAATTATGAGGGGACATGCTGCCACTAACGGAAACATTTGATTTGATTGAGATCAACAAGGAGACGGTAAACTTATTTCACCGGAATGATAAATGAAGAACTTGGGTCATTTATAAGCACCATAATTAGCAACAATCCTTAGGGAAAGCTTTTAGGTGAAATACAACCCAAGATAACTCCAACGAATAATTGAATGGTTGGAAAGATCTCCTGAAGAAAGAAAAAAGATGGGTTTAACTATTTCATTCCTGACAACTCGTGAATCATGAAACATGAAGGAATTGTCAAAATGACATGACACCATCTCAAACAATAAGGTAGAAAGAATTGCACTTGGAAAGAATGATGAAGAATGCTTGAGCTCCAACAAGAATCTTGATGAAGACTACGAGGATGAATTAAATCTTGATGAACCACCATGAAGAACTCCGGTAACAAAAGGATGAGAAGTGAAAGATGAAAAGAATAAGATTTAAGACTTGCGATGAATTAGATGCAGCTTTGAAATGATATAATTGAAATAACTTGGAGCTCCGGAAAACAAGATGAACAACTTAGAACCAAGGATATGATATGATGAACAAGCTCCGGAGAAAAGAATTAAATCACCTTGAAGGAATAAGAATAAGAATTATGTCATGCATCTCCTTCACCAATTTAAATTGATGACAACCAAAGGATTTAGCATGCTACTTATTCTCGTTGGAAAGGATTAAGAGAGATCTCGCACAAGCTTGGGTAAATCTTCAACGAAGCACCGGTAGGATTATGAAAATAACAAATGAATTAAAACGATAACAACGGAAGAGTAATCTTGAATGAACCACCGGTAAAAATATGGAGACGAACGAAGAGACATCAATGAAGAATATTTGGAGGACGAAGTTGAAAACTGAGAACGAAGAAATCTTCTGAAATGATGGCCTTCGGAGAAACACAATGGAAGAATTAATGAAAAATCTTGAGAGAACGGGTCAAGATTTAAGAGAAACACTTCTTCGGTCTTCAAATGTTGAGAATGAAGACGAGAAATGCCATAAGAATTGTTGAGCACTCCGGAATGAAGAATTAGAAGGTTGAACCAATGATGAAAAAGAATTTGAAAACGGTCCTGGAGAAGGCATGTGACTGATGGGAATCATTCTTACGTCACATTAGAAAAGAATTTGAGTATAACTCCAGAAAAAAATAGAAGAGTCAGGTAAGATCCTGGAAAAAGACCTGTGGGTTAGGGCCCACTAAAGAAATCACCGTTGAAAAGATTGTTTAAGAGATATTGCACCGGTTGAATTAAATGGCTTGAATAAGATGATAATCCTCAAAATAGTTTGAACGGATTAAGAATGGAATTATGAATCTTCAGCACTCCGGATATGAATAGCAAGAGGAGAATGATTAATTGGTGCAGCGGAATAAGAAAGCATTGTGCAATGAGGAAAGGGATAAGATCAACACCAAAATCTTGAATTACATCCACCGATAGAATTTGAGAACAAAAGAATGATGAATTTGAAGATCTTGAGCATCTTCATGGTAAAGCACCGGATAAGAACATTGAAGGAAAAGAATGAAGAAATATCACATGAATAAAATGGATACTTCGTCTGAGAATTTCTTTCTCCGAGAAGAAGAAGGGTGGGAGGGCGGGTAAAACAAAGACAACTTGAGATGATTGAAACAGAAAATTCGTCAGATTTCTCAACGACGTCCGTATGGAATAACTTGAAGAGAAGGCACACCGGTTGAAAGGAATTATCATGAAATCTCGATGGTCAAGAAGGACTAGCACTCCCATAGAAATATGAGAACACCGATTAGGAAAGGTATGGAATCAACATTTGACATTGAAGCAACTCAAATAGCAGAATCAAGACAAGAACAAAGGATAGATATGCAACATGATCTTCACAATATCATCCGAACAGAGAATTGAACGAATGAATTCCGTAGGTACATCAACTTGCCGAGAAGCCACTTGGAGAACAAAATGAAAATAAAAAGGAACAAGGAACAGATAGAACAAATACAGGATAGGAGCTTCGTTCGACATCTTCGTGCTGAAAGCTCATGGAACGTGTTACAAAAGGGTTTTGCAATCCCCGGATCAGCATAGCCAAGGACCCTTTAAGATGCAACTCCCGATCGGAACAAGCCCATAAAACCACTTCACTCAATGTAGAACCCCGAACTTCATATCATGCACTCGTTGGAAGAATGCCTAGAACTACTAGATGAACCCACCTATTAATTTCCGAAAGTTTCTAGTTATGCAATCAGGTGTTGGGGATACAGGGGAAGCACCGCGCACTCAACTCTAATCCTACATCCAGTTGTATCCATCCTTCAACACATAACCAGTTATTTCCGAAAACCGTTTACCTCGGACCTTTGAAACGCATACACTATACAAGCTATGGCAATACTCCCGAACTACCTCCCCAGTACTGGGTGATGTCGGGGTTATCTTGCCACTAACCGCATAGGAGAGTTTTCGATGTCGGCCTTCCTAAGTATTCTAGTACTGCCGCGATGGATTTGTGACGACAACACCTCGGAGCTCAACTCCCCGGGACACTGCCACAACCCCTAATGACAGGAGGCATCGAGAACAATGTTCTCGTCACAAAGACATCGAAACAATCCAAACAATACTCGCGAGATCCTAAAAAAATGGTGCATTTTTTAGAGTAGAAGAGATAAGAGTAATCGTCAAGAGTCCTCACCAGAGAGAAAAGGGATGAGAAGCAGAGAAATCCTACTCTCCGATATAAATATAGGACTCAAAATATTTTCCAGTGTGTGCCTAGACTCAACCGTCAACGATTCGATCAATCAGTGGGGGCTTCTAGGTCGGAGAAGGCTCTGAATACCAACTTGTAATGCCCAGGATGGGACTATACCTCCTACGTGTCGAGGCACGACTTAAAGATATAAGCCCATTCTAGAATGATCGCAAGTTTGGTATCTTTGCACGACTCATGTAAAAGAGGGATGAAACTGCAAAATGAAATAGTTGGCTTACACTCGCCACTTCACACAATACAATACATAAGCCATTCATCATTCAAAACATCACAACCCGGCTACGGGTGAAGATCCAAAAGAAAGATACCAAAACAACATAAAGCCACAGGTCTGGATCGAATCCTAGTAGAAACCACTACTGATCGTCGAAAACGTCACAAGCAAACGGCCACTCTCTTCATCGAGCTACCAATGAAGTAGTTGAACCAGCTCCTACATCATTCTCGGCTGAACCTGCATCTGGTGTTGTAGTAAATATGAGCCACGAGGACTCAGCAATCCCATAACCATGGGTATCAAGACTAGCAAAGCTTATGGGTAGGAAGAGGTAAAATGGTGAGGTTGCAGCAGCGGCTAAGCATAATATGGTGGCTAACTTACGAGTACCAGAATAAGATGAGCATCTACGCAAACGGTCGCAAAAGTAGTGATCGCTAAAGATCCTGAACTACATACGAATCAAACATAACCCCACCGTGTTCTCTTCTCAAAGTGAAAAGAGACAGTCACGGTTACTCACACAGTTGTGTGTTTTACTTCGGATCATCTGACAAGTTTTCTACAACCGGACATTAACAAATTCCAATCTGCCACATAACCACGGGCACGGCTTTCGAAAGATCATAACCCTGCAGGGGTGTCCCAACTTAGCCCATCACAAGCTCTCACGATTAGCTGAAGTGATAAATATAATATCATCACCCCTTATCTTAGGGAAATCCGATCAGGCTCGGCATCCCGGTAGCACAAGACATTTCGACAATGGTAAAACAAGTCCAGCAAGACCTCCCGGTGTGTTGACACCCTGATAGTAGCCGCGCGTATCTCGTCTCAGGCCACGACCGGATGGGCGATGCTACAGGTAAAACCAATCCTCGAGTTTCCCCGTGGTGGCCCCGCAGGACCCCCGTTTGGGACCAACACCATCAGCACTGGCCCCCCTGCTATGTAGAAAAAATCCTCGGGTAGCGCTAACTCCCTATGCAAATTAATTAATTAATTAAGTTGTTATTATGAGCAAATTAAAACCAATGTTGGGCCTTGCTGGAGGAGTTTTATTCAAAGTCGAACTGTCAAGGGGTCCCCATCCACCCATCGTGTAAGGAACACAAAATCAAGGAACATAATGCCGGTTTATCGGCGCCTAAGGTGGCATGAGTGGAACAAAACACCGAGAAAAAGGCCAAGCCTTCCACCCATGCCCAGTATATAGGTGTGTTAATAATAATTATAGATATTGTGATATACCAACAACAAGTTCCCACCTGGAACGATCTTCATCTTCACCTGCAACTAACAACGCTATAAGAGGGGTTGCGCAAGCAGGTAACATAGCCAAACAGTGGTTTTGCTAGGAAGGTTTCAAATGTTAGAGGTTTCATGGCAACAAGGAGAGGGCCGACAATAAAAGATGGGTAGCGCGACATGTAACGATAGCATCGAGACAACTAAGCATGGCAATGGTAGTAAAGATATCCAAGGGTATGATCATCTTGCCTGGGTTTCCACAAGGAAGAAGAACGGATCCATGAAGTAGACGGAGCAACAAAGCCGAGCAAATCCTCACAACTCCGGAACGAAACCGAAGCTAACAAGAGAAGCAACCGGAAAGAAGCAAACAACACGGTAAACACACATGTATAACCATGGCATACGATGCACATCCAAGTATGATGCATGTCCGGTTTAAATATGCATGGCATGGCAAAGTGCACAAACAAGTACTACAAGTTAAGTGGAGCTCAATATGCAACGAGTTGCATATTGACGAAACACCACATTTATTATTTAGTTGACTCTCGTTTATTTACAAGACAAGGTTAAATGTTTTTAACATAGCAAGAGGTGAAGCATAATAAAACTACACTATTCAGACATTTTAAATGAGGCCGGAAATATCAACAACAATTCCGGGAAATCCCCATGTGCATGTTTAGCAATTTTAAGCAAACAACAATCACACATTTTAATGTTGTTAATATGATGCGGATGACATGATCAAGTTTATGCAATTTTATTAAAACTTGACAATTAACAAGATATGAAGCATTTGGTCGCCACGACTGAAGGAAAGGAGTGTCCTGGCGACGAGAATGGAAACGGTGCCACGGCAGCGTTCCGATGATCCGACAACTCATCGAGAAGCTGATGCAAAGGCAAGGTGGCGAAGCGTGACATGCAAGAAGATGGGGTGATCCCGTTGCCGGGTTCCCACGAGTCGGCGATGAGGCAACCGAGGAACATGACAAAAGACGATTCGGGCACAACGGGCACGGAGCACACAAGTGGAGCATCTCATACAACACAACAAGCAAACGTTCTCGGGTCATCGTCACGGGGTTATACCATCGGAACGATCGTTTCGGGGCGGTTCGAGGTCGTAGAGGAAGTAGTCGTCGCGACGGTAGTGGAAGTAGTGGTACACGGCGACGGTAGTCGAACTTGACGCTTGCATCACACGGTTCTTCGGCGACGGTAGTCCTACATGCGCGTAGAGGAAGTAGATGTACACGAGGTCGTCAATGTAGTAGTCGTTCTCGTTCGTAGATGTTCAAGTCATCGGAGGGGTACTTGGTGTTTCCGGGCGTCGGTAGTGGTACTTGTTCACGAAGTCGTTCACGGGTCTGTGTCGAGGAACTTGACGTAGGGGTACTTGTCGCATCGTCGGGTAGTCGTACGCGAGGGTCTCTGTCAAATCAGCAGCACAGGGTAACACAAAAGAAAACACCGGACACGGCACGGCGAGGAGACGAGGCACTCCGACGGGGAAGCTCTGCAGAACGGCGACGGCGCAAGGGCTTCGGGAGCTCAAGCGGGGAGGCCGGCTGCATGCCTGGCCGAGGCAGGAGGCGAGGCAGCACTCGGCGCTGGAATCACGCGGCGGGGACCTCTCGACGAGGCACCTGACAGGCGGCGCTCGGGCCGGCGAGCGGACGAACTGGGCGAGGCAGGGCTCGTCCTTGCGCGAGCCTTGGAGATGATGCAGGCTGAGGATGGGCGGAGGCGCTGGAAGACGGGGCAGCAGGTGCTCCGGCGCCTGGCGATGCAGGGACGGACTCGCGGGGTGCGGTGCCATGGCGCTGGAGGCTGGCGGCCTGGAGACTCGATCCAGAGGGAAGGCGAGGCCTGGCCGGCCGGCGGACGGCGCGCTGGAGGGGCGTGTCGGCCTGGCCTTGGGGCGCGGAGGGGCGCGGGAGCCTGGCCTTGGGGCTCCTGGAGGCGAGGAGGAAGGGCCCGGACGCAGGCCATGGCGCGGATGGAGAGGGACGGCGCGTGGGCTCGGGAGAGCGAGGGTGCTGGGAGGAAGCGAGAGGATAGATCGAGGAACTCGGGGTCGGGGTGCCATGGGGTTCGGCTCCTGGCGGCGCACGAAGGGAAAACGAGGGAGCGAGAGGAGAGAAGCGAGCGGGTCGCTAGGGTTAGGTGAGCGCTGCGGCCTGGTGCGGGGATGGATGCTGGGCCGCAGGCCGGCGGCTGGGCCTGAAGGCCTGGGCCAAAGGAGGCCTGGAGGCTGGAAAAAAAAAGGTCTGCTGCTGTTTTTTTAAAGAAAGAGAAAGGCAAAAGGAGAGGATAGAGGAGGAATACGGGCATAGGGTAAAATTCCCTGGACTCACAAAAATGTAAGGAATTAAATTAAAATTGTTGGAGGGTTTTTGGAAGAACCTCGATAAACGAGAAAATAAATATAGGGAAGGTTTTGACGGTGAAACTTGAATTAAGAGGCATGGGGAATATTTGCAAGTGTGTTATGGTGAATTCCAACAAATGGAATAATTATTAATATAGCTCCCTAATAATATTGAGAGAATTTTATAGGTTATAAAGAGAAGTCACACTTCCCTCGATTTAAATGGACCGAAGGTCCACACAATTTATTTAAGTTGAGATGCAAAAGAAATATGACATGATGGCATGATGACATGATGCAATGCAAAAATAAATAACACAAGCACAAATGAAACACACGGGAGAACCCGGAACATCTGGAATCTTCTGGAATCTTCTGGGACGTCGGTCTCGGGCGTCACAATAAAAGTGAATGATAAAGCCCATTAAACATCCAAGACTTCATAAATAATAGCATGGAACAATAAAAAATAATAGATACGTTGGAGACATATCAAGCATCCCCAAGCTTAATTCCTGCTCGTCCTCGAGTAGCTAAATGATAAAGAAAGAATTTTTGATGTGGAATGCTAACCAATATAGTTTTTCAATGTAATTCTCTTAATTGTGGCATGAATGTTCAGATCTGAAAGATTCAAGATAAAAGTCTATATTGACATAAGAAACAATAATACTTCAAGCATACTAACAAAGCAATCATGTCTTCTCAAAATACTATGGCTAAAGAAAGTAATCCCTACAAAATCATATAGTGTTGGCCATGCTCCCTTGTTATCACACAAAAATATTCATATCATGCACAACCCAGATTTCAACCAAGCATTGGCTTTCATACTCTATCTTTTCAAACCTTTCAACTTTCACACAATACATGAGCATGAGCCATGGATATAGCACTATGGGTGAAATGGATGTGGTTGTGGAGAAGACAAAAAGGAGGCAGATAGTCTCACATCGACTAGGCGTATCAACGGGCTATGGAGATGTCCATCAATAGATATCAATGTGAGTGAGTAGGGATTACCATGCAACGGATGCACTAGAGCTAAATATGAATGAAAGCTCAACAAAAGAAACTAGTGGGTGTGCATCCAACTTGCTTGCTCACGAAGACCTAGGGCATTTGAGGAAGCCCATCGTTGGAATATACAAGCCAAGTTCTATTATGAAAATTCCCACTAGTATATGAAAGTGACTAAGCATGAGACTCTCTACAATGAAGAACATGGTGCTACTTTGAAGCACAAGTGTGGGAAAAGATAGTAGCAATTATCCCTTTTTATTTTCTGTTCTCTCTTTTTTTGGGCCTTTTTTGTGGCCTTTCTTTTTTCTTCTTTTTTTTGCGGAGGGGCTTTATAGATTTAGCCTTTCCTCCCATGGGACAATGCTCTAATAATGATGATCATCACACTTTCATTACAACTCAATATTACAACTCGATAATAGAACAAGTATGCCTCAATATGAATGCCTCTGGTGGTGTACCGGTATGTGCAATGAAACAAGATTGACATGTATAAAAATTATGCATGGTGGCCTTGCCACAAATACGATGTTAACTACATAATCATGCAATAGCAATATGACAATATGATGCGTGTTATATGAACGAAACGGCGGAAAGTTGCATGGCAATATATCTCAGAATGGCTATGGAAATGCCATGATAGGTAGGTATGGTGGTTGTTTTGAGGAACAATACGGTGGCTGTTTTGAGGAAGGATATATAGTGGTTTTATGGTACCGGCGAAAGTTGCGCGGTACAAGAGAGGCTAGCAATGGTGGAAGGGTGAGAGTGCGTATAATCCATGGACTCAACATTAGTCCTAAGAACGCATATACTTATTGCAAAAATCTACGGGTCATCAAAACAAAGCAATTAACGCATGCTCCTAGGGGGGAGGTTGGTAGGAGTTAACCATTGCGCGCCCCCGACCCCCACACAAAGGTTGGCACTCTACAAATACCTCATGCTCTAACTTCGTCACATAGCGGTTCACCATACGTGCATGATATGGGAATCACTAACCTTAACACAAGTATTTCTCAATTTCATAATAACTCCACTTAGAATGACTCTAATATCACTATCCTCATATCTCAAAACAATTATCAAGCATCCAACATCTCATTCTATTCAATGCACTTTGTGTGAAATTTTTTACTACATTGATATTGGATGTCTACCATGTGAAGATTAGTTTCTTTAGCCTAAACACATTACCATGCTGTTTTAATAGACTCTAAAATAGATATAAGTGAATCATGAGAGTTCAAAAATTTCTACAAAATATTACCACCACCGTGCTCTAAAACATATAAGTGAAGCACTAGAGCAAAAACTATTCAACTCAAAAAATATAAGTGAAGAATATAGAGTGTTATAACAATTTATAGGCCATATTTAACTCTCTCAAATAGGTGTGTCCAGCAAGGATGATTGTGGCAAACTAACAAGCAAAGACTCAAATTATACAAGACGCTCCAAGCAAAACACATATCATGTTGCGAATAAAAATATAGCTCCAAGTATAGTTACCGATGGATGAAGACGAAAGAGGGGATGCCTTCCCGGGGCATCCCCAAGCTTAGGCTTTTGATTATCCTGAATTTACTTGGGGTTCCATGGGCATCCCCAAGCTTAGGCCTTTGCTACTCCTTGTTCCATAGTCCATCAAAGCAATACTCAAAACTTGAAAACTTCACAACACAAAACTTAGACAAAAATTCTCGTGAGCTCCGTTAGTAAAAGAAAGCAAACCACTACTCAAAGGTACAGCAATTAATTCATTCTTTGTTTATATTGGTGTTTAACCTGCTGTATTTAAACTTCTCTATGGTTCATATCCTCTAATACTACTCATATATGCATCGGAATAAGCAAACAACACACGAAAAACAGAATCTGTCAAAGACAGAACAATCTATAGTAATCTGCAGGTTTCGCCTACTTCTGGAACTCCAAAAAATTCAAACTAAATTGGTAAATTTGCATAATTTGCCTAACAATCATCTTAGAAAAGAATCAACAAAAAATCACGCTCCAGTAAAATCCCACGACTACTTTAGCTAGCGCTAACGATTCTGTTTTTCACAGCAAGATCACATAAACTTCACACAAGTCTTCTCAAAGGTTCTACTTGGCACAAACACTAAACAAAACATGAAACCACATCTAATCAGAGGCTAGATGCAATATTTATTCCCTAACAGCAACAAAAACAAAAAAACAAAAAAATGGGTTGCCTCCCAACAAGCGCTATCGTTTTACACCCCTAGCTAGGCACGATACAAGATAGATCTAGGTATTGCCATCTTTGGAAGGCAATGCATAAGTGGATCTCATGATAGATTCATATGGTAATTTGATTTTCTTTCTAGGAAAGTGTTCCATGCCTTTCCTTAACGGAAATTGGAATCTAATATTTCCTTCCTTCATATCAATAATTGCACCAATCATTCTAAGGAAAGGTCTACCAAGAATAATAGGACATAAAGGATTGCAATCTATATCAAGAACAATGAAATCTACGGGCACATAATTCCTATTGGAAATAATAAGAACATCATTAATTCTTCTCATAGGTTTCTTAATAATGGAATCCGCAAGATGCAAATTTAAAGAACAATCATCAAGCTCATGGAACCCTAGCAAATCACACAAAGTTTTTGGGATAGTGGAGACACTAGCACCCAAATACAACAAAGCATAGCATTCATGATCTTTTATTTTTATTTTGATAGTAGGTTCCCACTCATCATAAAGCTTTCTAGGTATATAAACTTCCAACTCAAGTTTTTCTTCATAAGATTGCATCAAAGCATCAACTATGTGTTTAGTGAAAGCTTTATTTTGACTATAAGCATGCGGAGAATTTAGCATGAATTGCAACAAGGAAATATAGTCAATCATAGAGCAATTATCATAATTGAATCCCTTGAAATCTAAAGTAGTGGGTTCATCACTATGCAAAGTTTTAATCTCTTCACTCCCACTTTTAGCAATTTTAGCATCAAGATCTAAAAACTCCGAATCATTGGGACACCTTAAAGCAGAATTATCTCCAATCCTATCTTCATCAAGATTAATACTAGAAAACAAGGATCTAATAGGAGACACATCAATAACTTTCAGATCTTCATCTTTATTTTCATGATAACTAGAAGAACACAATCTAATATAATCTTCTCTTTTAGCACGCATTCTAGCGGTTCTTTCTTTGCATTCATCAATGGAAATTCTCATGGCTTTGAGAGACTCATTGATATCATCCTTAGGTGGGATAGATCTAAGTTTCAAAGAATCAACATCAAGAGTAATTCTATCCACACTTCTAGCCAATTCATCAACCTTAAGCAATTTCTCTTCAAGCATAGCATTTAAATTCTTTTGCGAGATCATAAACTCCTTAACGCTAGTTTCAAATTCAGAAGGCATCTTTCCATAAGAGTTGTTGTAGGAATTACCATCATTATTAGAGGAATTACTAGGAAAAGGCCTAGGATTAAAATTACCTCTATAAGCATTGTTACCAAAATTATTCCTACCAACAAAATTCACATCCAACGATTCACTGTTATTCTCAATCAAAGTGGACAAAGGCATATCATTAGGATCAGAAGAAGCACTCTTAGCAGCAAATAATTTCATAAGTTCATCCATCTTTCCACTCAAAACACTAATTTCTTTGATAGCATGCACTTTTTTACTAGTAGATCTTTCGGTGTGCCACTGAGAATAATTAACCATAATATTATCTAGGAGTTTGGTAGCTTCTCCTAAGGTGGTTTCCATGAAAGTGCCTCCTGCGGCCGAATCTAAAAGATTTCTAGAAGCAAAATTCAAGCCAGCATAAAAGTTCTGAATAATCATCCATAGATTCAAACCATGTGTAGGGCAATTACGTATCATCAATTTCATTCTCTCCCAAGCTTGTGCAACATGCTCATGATCTAGTTGCTTAAAATTCATAATATCGTTTCTCAGAGAGATGATCTTAGCAGGAGGGGAATACATAGAGATAAAAGCATCTTTGCACTTATTCCACGAATCAATACTATTTCTAGGCAAAGATGAAAACCAAGTTTTAGCACGATCTCTAAGTGAAAACAGAAATAACTTCAGTTTAACAATTTCGTTATCTGTATCCCTTTTCTTTTGCATATCACACAAATCAACAAAGTTGTTTAGATGGGTAGCGGCATCTTCACTAGGAAGGCCGGAGAATTGATCTTTCATGACAAGATTCAACAAAGCAGCATTGATCTCACAAGATTCAGCATCGGTAATAGGAGCAATCGGAGTGCTAATAAAATCATTGTTGTCGGTATTGGAGAAGTCACACAATTTGGTATTGTTCAGAGCCATAGTGACAATCAAGCAATCCAACACACACAAGCAAACAAGAAGCAAGCGATCGATAACACGGCGAAAGAAGGGCAAATAAAACGGCAAGGGTGAAGTGGGGGAGAGGAAAACGAGAGGCAAATAAATGTAATGCGAAGGATAAGGGTTTGTGATAGGTAATTGGTATATGACTTTTGCGTAAGCCTCCCCGGCAACGGCGCCAGAAATTCTTCTTGCTACCTCTTGAGCTTGCGTTGTATTCCCTCGAAGAGGAAAGGGAGATGCAGCCCAGTAGCGTAAGTATTTCCCTCAGTTTATTAGAACCAAGGTATCAATCCAGTAGGAGACCACGCGCGAGTCCCTTGCACCTGCACAAACAAATAAGAACTTTGCAGCCAACGCGATAAGGGGTTGTCAATCCCTTTACGGTCACTTACGAAAGTGAGATCTGATAGAGATGATAGTTTATATTTTTGGTATTTTTGGTTTAATAAAACAGCAAATAAAAGCAGTAAAAGTAAAGTAGATGTAGATTAATATGTTGAGAATAGACCCAGAGGCCATAGCTTTCTCTAGTGGCGTCTCTCATGATAGCGATATTCTACGGCGGGTATACAAATTACTGTCGAGCAATTGATAGAAAAGCGAATAATTATGAGACTATCTAGGCATGATCATTGTATATAGGCATCACGTCTGAGACAAGTAGACCAAAACGATTTTGCATCTACTACTATTACTCCACACATCAACCGCTATCCAGCATGCATCTAGTGTATTGAGTTCATAAGAACAGAGTAACGCCTTAAGCAAGATGACATGATGTAGAGGGATAAACTCAAGCAATATGATATAAACCTCATCTTTATATCCTCGATGGCAACAATACAATACGTGCCTTGCTGCCCCTACTGTCACTGGGAAAGGACACCGCAAGATTGAACCCAAAGCCAAGCACTTCTCCCATTGCAAGAACTATAGATCTAGTAGGCCAAACCAAACCAATAATTCGAAGAGACTTGCAAGGATATTATGAGCACACATAAAAAGTTCAGAGAAGAACCAAATATCTTTCATAGATAACCTTGATCATAAACTCACAATTCATCGGATCTCGACAAACACACCGCAAAAAGAGATTACATCGAATATATCTCCTCGAAGACCGAGGAGAACTTTGTATTGAGATCCAGAGAGAGAGAAGAAGCCATCTAGATACTAGCTATGGACCCGAAGGTGTGTGGTAAACTACTCACAACTCATGGTGAGGGCGATGATGATGATGATGAAGGCCTCTGTGATGGATCCCCCTCCGGTAGAGCTCCAGAACAGGCTCCAAGATGGGATCTCCACGGGAACAGAAGGTACGGCGGTGGAATTAGGGTTGTCTCTCTGTCTATGGAGTTTCTGGGGTACGTAGACTTATATAGGAAGAAGGAGGGCACCGTGGGAGTCACGGGGGCTCCACGTGGCAGGGGGCGCGCCTTGGGAAGGGGGGCGCACCCCCCACCCTCGTGGGACCCATGTGGCTCTTCTAACATGGTTCTCAAGTTCATCGTGCATGATTTCCTCTAAAAATATCTCTCGCGAAGGTTTCATTCCGTTTGGACTCCGTTTGATATTCTTTTTCTGCAAAACCCTGAAACAGGCAAAAATAGCAATCTGGACTGGGCCCTTGGGTTAGTAGGTTAATCCCAAAAATGATATAAAAGTGAATGATAAAGCCCATTAAACATACAAGACTTCATAAATAATTGCATGGAACAATAAAAATTATAGATACGTTGGAGACGTATCAGTATGCTGACGCTCTACACTTGTCGGGCTAGGATCTCATCTGCTGGCAGTTCTCTTCTCAGGAGAAAGTTGAGGATAGTCTGCGCCCATGATGGTGTTGTGACTCCTATTACTTCGGCAACTGAAACCAGGGTGGTTGGGTCGGGAGGTGGAGGGCCAGAGTTAGCTGCCACTTGTTGTGCTCTTGAAGTCCCCGGGCCGGCTGCAGCAGTCCCCGGGCCGGGTTCTGAAGTCCCCGGGTCGAGTGTTGGTGCTGCAGTCCACGGGCCGCCTGCTGATGGTTCTGAGCTGGCCGCAGCAGTCCTCGGGCCAGGTTCTGAAGTCCCCAGGCCGAGTGCTGGTGCAGCTATCCCCAGGCCGCCTGTTGATGTTTCTGAGCTGGTCACAGCAGTCCTCAGGCCGCCTGTTGAGGTCTTCGGGCCAGCAATTCCAGGGTCGATCGGCATGAAGATTGACTCTGATTCTGGTGACGGCTGGATGGATGGCTTGCACAGGCATTGGAGGGAGACGCCGGCTGGTATTGCTTGCCGAGTTGACCCAATCCGCGCTAAGGCATCTGCTTGATCGTTCTCGACTTGTGGTACGTGGAGAAACTCGCAGCCATCATAGTGCCCGCTGATCTGCTGGACAAGGAAGCGGTAACTTGCCATGTTTGCATCTTTGGCTTCCCAGTCACCAGATGACTGCTGGACCACCAAGTCTGAGTCACCATAGCACAACACTCGGTGGATGCCAATCTCTTTGGCCAGCCGGAGCCCGTGAATGAGTGCTTCGTACTCGGACACATTGTTGGAGGCGGCAAAGTGGATTTGTAATGTGTACTTGAGCTTGTCGCCTTTGGGGAGTGATACGTCCAAAACGTATCTATAATTTCTGCTTGCTCCATGCCACTTTTGGGTGATATTGCTATGATATTCA
Source organism: Secale cereale (assembly GCA_902687465.1). Lineage (NCBI taxonomy): Eukaryota > Viridiplantae > Streptophyta > Magnoliopsida > Poales > Poaceae > Secale > Secale cereale. The sequence continues at coordinate 621,558,200 of LR738710.1, read as the reverse complement.
TACACTTCCATACACTTTTGATCATATTTGGACTAACTTACTAATCCAGTGCACCCCAGTGCCAGTTTCTGTTTTCGGCTGTTTTTGTATTTCAGGTTTTCACGTTTCGAGAACTTCCCAGAAAAATCCAGAAAAATTATATAAAAAATCAACGAATCGGAAACAACACTGCGTCCGAAGGGCAGCCTGGGGGGGGGCACAGGGGCTCCAGGCGCCCTGTGGGCGCCCCCCCCCCCCCCTGGGCCGCGCCGGGGGGGCGCCTGGGCCCCCCGGGACTCCCCCGGTGCCCTACTTTGGCATATATTTAAAGGGTTCCCCGTAACCCTCAGAACAGGACTTCTTTTCGCGATCCCATCTCTGTTCTGCCGCCGCCGCCGCTTCCAAGATCGGGAGCACCAGGAGAACTCTTCCCGGCACCCTGCCGGAGGGGAGGATCACCACCGGGAGCTTCTCCACCACCATGGACGCCTCCCGGATGACTCGTGAGTAGTCTCCCTTGGACCATGAGTCCATGACCAGTAGCTATGTGATGTTCTCCTCCCGTTCTTGTGCTTCACTAATTAGTCCTCGTGAGCTGCCCTACATGATCGAGGCACCTATGTAATCCTTATGCTGTTGCTATGTTGAGTTTGTTGGGATCCGATGGATTATGAGATTATGTTCAGATTGATCTTGAGTAATATATTTGATTCACCTCTTTTGTATTTTAGTTCATAAGTAATTCTTGCATGTTCTCCGTTGTTACTTATTGCTTTGGCCGAGTAGTAGGTAGTGACTCCAAGAGGGAACGTTATGCTCGATTGTGGGTTCATGCCCCTCGATGACTAGGTTGAGTGACAGAAACATGAGTCTAGGGGATGTGCTGTTGCCACAAGGGGGAAAACAACGGTGCTTGTGCCCGCGGGTGCAAGGATTGCTACTTTACGCAAAGTTCTTTTAATGTAGTTGTCTGTTGCATTGAGTTTACACTATGGGTGGGACTCGCAACTTAATACCAGCGAGATGTTCTGGATAGATATCTCAAGGTGGATGATTAGTAGTAGATATTGATGGATTTCGGTCTACTTACTTTGGCGTACCGCCCATGCTTTGAACCTCAACCTTTCTTGCAATGTAATCAGCATTGGTTTGCGTTCGTGGTTCTGTCAATTGCCCAGCTGTAATTTGTTTACCTCACATAGCTGTTTTATCGTCTTTTGGGAGAGAGACATCACTAGTGAACATCATGAGACTCCGGTCCATATTACCATCATTGATCACATCCACTATTTACTTTTTGCTATTTTATTTACTATGGCAAAACACTATCTATCACTATTATCATTGCTTTTAACCCTTTGTGAACTACAAGGCCGGAGAGATTGACAACCTCTCTGTACTCGTTGGGAGCAAAGTTATTTGTATCTGTGTGTAGGTCCACGTTGGTTGCTACTAATCTGGCGCCATAGCAGTTGACACCTACCTGTTGAACCTAGGAGTCTCTGGGGATTCGATCCTTGGCATCTTTGCTAGGGGAAAACACTTCTACTTACTGCATCTTACACCTTCCACTTGGGGTAACCAACGAGGGGTTCGAGGCCCATCAAGGAGTATTTTCTGGCGCCGTTGCCGGGGACTCCACTCTTCAGGATAGGGGAGTTGCATGCTATCTTTTACCTTTGCTTTTTAGTCTTGTTAGTTTACTTTTCAATTTTTTTTCTTTTAGTTCCTTTTATCGAAAATCACAAAAATAGTTATCTTGCTTGCTTGCTACTATGGGTTCTACCAAAAACACTAAATGGGAGGAGTACACCCCTACTTCCATTGCCCCACTTATCTCTGACGGGGTTTACAAAAAAGATAAACCTTGTGATTACACTAGTTATGACGGAGAGTTATGCCCATGGCATGGTCTTCCAGGGAAAAAGTATGAGCCTCAGTTTAAAATTGCTCCTAAGCTTCCCGAAACTTGGGAAGATGTTCAAACTCTTATAATAGAGAGCGAATTAAACAAAGAGGTGGGGAAAGTTTGAAAGATGCTTGGTATAGAATTAATGATTCACAAAAAAGAGCCACCAAGAAGCAACCTACTACTATCTTGCTTAGAAATTTTTATGTTGGAATTACTTCTTGGAATAGGTTTATTCTAGATATTGCTATCAATGGAAATTTCCTAGAGGCCCCAGTTTGGGAGTCTCTTAGTATTATTGAAAATCTTGTTGGGAGTCCCCCTGTTGTTAGCATTCGAGAGGACATCACCCTAGCTCACATTATGAAAAAACTTGAAAAAATAGAGCTAGAGATGCCAAGCACTAATAAGATGAATGAGTTGGATCGAAAAATCCAAGGGAATTTGAATAGACTTGATAGCTCCATGCATAAAATTTTCAAAATTTTGGAGACCGTCAAATTCCATGATTCTGACTTTTCTAGGATGGAAAAGATTGAGGAAATATTTGATAACTTAGGAACTACTTTCTCCTCGATCAAAACCGAAAAGGTAGAAACTCCGGCAAAGAGGGAGCCTAAGTTCGTTCACGTTCCAAAGGCTCCCCGTTCTAAAAGCAATCCACCCATTGCCAAAGGGGTTGAAACTGTAAAGACTTTGGAAGAAACACCTATCGTTGATGAATTTATAAATGAATCTTCCCTTGACTTTTATCCTTTTGGTCTTCTACCTAGAAGTATCTCTATGAGGCCTTTATTTGAGAGTCCTCTTAAGGCTAGTTGTATTATTGAAGAGCTTTTTGATGATCTTGATGATGGTTCAATTGATACAACTTGATCTATGCATTATGCCTAGCTTGAAGGCATAAAAGAAAGCGCTTTTGGGATGCAGCCCACATGAATAAAATTTTTGCTTTTGTTGAGTCTTGATGTTGTTTACTGCTGTAGCATCATCATTGTATCTTTGCTTTTCATATTTGTGCCAAGTATAGCCTCTGATTGCTAGAAAGTTCAAAAGTTGTGAGGTGCTGTCCAGGAAACATATTCTGTCCTTGGATAAAAAATTCGTATAAAATCAGCAGATCATCTTTTTGGTCTGAATTTTTTCGACAGCGTTCTCTATATAATTGTCTTTCGTACGTCAGTTCTGAGTTTTTTTATTTGAGCTGCAGAAGTATCCCGAACAGGTCAATTACTGCCTGCTGTTCTGTTTTTCACAGATTCTGTCCTGTTTTGCCTTACCTTCACTTTGCAAATTAAGAACTTGCTTTTTCTTTGCAAAAATCTTTTGGCAATCTTGAGAAACAGTATAACTTCAAGAATTTCTTTATTTCCAGCAAGGTATGATTATTTTATTAAGGGTACTAACCTCGCTAATCAGATTATGATGAGTTATGTATGAAGGGAGTTTTCAAATGTGCGAGGGAAGATGATAAAAAGATTCAGGAGTGTCAAGGGCTCAAGCTTGGGGATACCCCCGTGCACCCCCAAGAAATATTCAAGGAGACTCAAGCATCTAAGCTTGGGGATGCCCCCGTGCATCCCCTTCTCCATCAACATTATCAGTTCGTCTTTCGTTCCGCTATATTTTTATCACTTCATGTGTTATGTGCTATGCTTGGAGCGTCTTGCTTTTAGTTTTCTTTTTAGTTTTTCATAACGAGTCGGAACCCAGCATTCCTTTATGTGGGAGAGAAACACGCTCCACTTCTACCTAGAACATTACATAGAATTTTCATGTATATCTATGATGTGTGTGTTCTTTGTCTTTTAATAGCTACTATCATACTCTGCTCTTAGTATACATGCTTATCTTTTCAAAGAGCTTTTATTTAGTTGGTTGCTTGAACTCTCTTTAATTACCATGCTCACCTTATTAAGAAAGTTTGCTTCCGTTGCATGGGTTAATGTGTCTATGATAAAGATGCTACTTTCATGATGGTGCTTAGTAGTTCAGGTTTTCTTTTGGTTAATCTCAGATAGCTGGGAGGTTCCCAATGTGTTATTGGAGTACCAACTTAGTTTGTTTGCCTATGATATGGTATGGTCTAGTAATATCTTCCTTCGAGAATTTATTTTGATTGACTTGGCGTATGCTCACGCATATTCAAGACTGTAAAGGAAGTCTGTCAAGCCTTGATGATCTTTTGTTTCTAAGTAGCGATATAACTACCATGCCTGATTCAATATTGCGTTGTCGCTCTGCATGATTATGACCGTCATTGCTCTCTTAGTTGGTCGCTCCCAGTCTTTTGCTAACCTCCACCTGCACTAAGCAAATTAACCATGCAATACATAGCTCATGGGAAACTAGCCTTAAAACTATTGTGGTAAAGAATATGTTGCCTATGTATCTTATTTCTTATGAGTTGCTTGCTGAGCGGTAACCATGTTTCTGGGGACGCCATCAACTGTCACACTTTTGTTGAATATCATGTGAGTTGCTATGCATGTTCGTCTTGTCTGAAGTAAGGGTGATTTACCGTGGGTTGAATTAATATGCATATTGTTAGAGAAGAACATTGGGCCGCCAACCAAAGCCATGCATCATGGTGGAAGTTTTAGCTTGGACCTTAATCCTCAATCTCTCATGAGAATATGCTTATGCATTAAAGAGGAGTCCATCATCTATTTTCTATGTTGTCCCGGTATGGATGTCCTCAAGTTGAGATCTATCAAAAATGAGAAATCAAATGCGATCTATCTCCTTGGACCTTTGTACAGGTGGCATAGAGGTACCCCTTTGTGACACTTGGTTAAAACATATGCAATGCAATGATAACCCATGGGAATCCGAGCTAATTAGGACAAGGAGCGAGCACTATTGGTATTCGATGCATGAGGCTTGCAACTTATAGGATGTTTTATGCATGACACATATGAAGTACTACTACCGTTGACACAATTGCTTCCATGTTTCAAAATAAAAAGCTCTAGCACTTCAAGCACCAACTACTGAGAGCATGATTGTCATTCTGAGTGTAATGTGCATTGTCCCAAAGCAGCATTGTCTTTTGCATGATTGTGATATCGTTTATTCTGAAATGATTGTATCTAGTCATCACTTAAACCTTGAAGGTGCCCTTGCATTTATGTTTTGCATCACTAAAGGGGGCAAGCTAGATATCACTTTATCATATTTGCACATCATGTTCATTGCAAATCTTTTTGATGTTTCAGTTTTATGTTGTAAAACTTTCAGTCATTTGTGATTTTCTCTTGAGACAACTTAATTACTTTAGAATCATTGTCTCAGCAAGCTTTTGTCATATGACTATGAGAAAGTCCTATATGGTTAATAGCATGTCACCACAGAAATTATTCTTGTTATCATTTACCTACTCGAGGACGAGCAGGAATTAAGCTTGGGGATGTTGATACGTCCAAAACGTATCTATAATTTCTGCTTGCTCCATGCCACTTTTGGGTGATATTGCTATGATATTCATACACTTCCATACACTTTTGATCATATTTGGACTAACTTACTAATCCAGTGCACCCCAGTGCCAGTTTCTGTTTTCGGCTGTTTTTGTATTTCAGGTTTTCACGTTTCGAGAACTGCCCAGAAAAATCCAGAAAAATTATATAAAAAATCAGCGAACCGGAAACAACACTGCGCCGAAGGGCAGCCTGGGGGGGCACAGGGGCTCCAGGCGCCCTGTGGGCGCCCCCCGCCCTGGGCCGCGCCGGGGGGGCGCCTGGGCCCCCCGGGACTCCCCAGGTGCCCTACTTTGGCATATATTTAAAGGGTTCCCCGTAACCCTCAGAACAGGACTTCTTTTCGCGATCCCATCTCTGTTCCGCCGCCGCTGCCGCTTCCAAGATCGGGAGCACCAGGAGAACTCTTCCCGGCACCCTGCCGGAGGGGAGGATCACCACCGGGAGCTTCTCCACCACCATGGACGCCTCCCGAATGACTCGTGAGTAGTCTCCCTTGGACCATGAGTCCATGACCAGTAGCTATGTGATGTTCTCCTCCCGTTCTTGTGCTTCACTAATTAGTCCTCGTGAGCTGCCCTACATGATCGAGGCACCTATGTAATCCTTATGCTGTTGCTATGTTGAGTTTGCTGGGATCCGATGGATTATGAGATTATGTTCAGATTGATCTTGAGTAATATATTTGATTCACCTCTTTTATATTTTAGTTCATAAGTAATTCTTGCATGTTCTCCGTTGTTACTTATTGCTTTGGCCGAGTAGTAGGTAGTGACTCCAAGAGGGAACGTTATGCTCGATTGTGGGTTCATGCCCCTCGATGACTAGCTTGAGTGACAGAAACATGAGTCTAGGGGATGTGTTGCTGCCACAAGGGGGAAAACAACGGTGCTTGTGCCCGCGGGTGTAAGGATTGTTTACTTTACGCAAAGTTCTTTTAATGCAGTTGTCTGTTGCATTGAGTTTACACTATGGGTGGGACTCGCAACTTAATACCAGCGAGATGTTCTGGATAGATATCTCAAGGTGGATGATTAGTAGTAGATATTGATGGATTTCGGTCTACTTACTTTGGCGTACCGCCTATGCTTTGAACCTCAACCTTTCTTGCAATGTAATCAGCATTGGTTTGCGTTCGTGGTCCTGTCAATTGCCCAGCTGTAATTTGTTTACCTCACATAGCTGTTTTATCGTCTTTTGGGAGAGAGACATCACTAGTGAACATCATGAGACTCCGGTCCATATTACCATCATTGATCACATCCACTATTTACTTTTCGCTATGTTATTTACTATTGCAAAACACTATCTATCACTACTATCATTGCTTTTAACCCTTTGTGAACTACAAGGCCGGAGAGATTGACAACCTCTCTGTACTCGTTGGGAGCAAAGTTATTTGTATCTGTGTGCAGGTCCACGTTGGTTGCTACTAATCTGGCGCCGTAGCAGTTGACACCTACCTGTTGAACCTAGGAGTCTCTGGGGATTCGATCCTTGGCATCTTTGCTAGGGGAAAACACTTCTACTTACTGCATCTTACACCTTCCACTTGGGGTAACCAACGAGGGGTTCGAGGCCCATCAGGGAGATGAGGACGACACTGGCTCCCAAGCCAGTGTGCATTTTTGACCCATCAAAGTGCATCCGCCAATGGGTTGAATCTGGAGCATGCGGCGGGTACTTGGTCTCGGCCCAGTCGACGAGGAAATCGACTAGGTCTTGTGACTTGATGGTGGTGCGGGGCTGGTAGAAGATGGTGAAATGGGCCAGCTCAATGGCCCACTTCGCCACTCGTCCTGAAGCATCTCTGTTGCCCATGATCTCAGAAAGCGGGGCCGTGCAGACGATCATAATGGGATGCTCTTGGAAGTATTGCTTGAGCTTCTTGGCAGCAAAGTACACGCCATAGCACATCTTCTGGTAGTGAGGATAATTCTGCTTGGAGGTTGACAGCACCTCGCTCAAGTAATAGACGGGCCTTTGGACTGGCAATGCTCTGTCATCTTCTGAGTGCTCGACCACGATCACAGTGCTGACCACCTAGCTGGTGGCGGCTAAGTAAAGGAACATGGGTTCCTTGTCTGTTGGCGCCACCAGGACAGGCGGTGTGGACAACAATTTCTTGAGCTGGCGGAAAGCCTCGTCCGCCTTGTCATTCCACTCAAAGTAGGTGGTCTTCTTCATCAACTCGTACAGAGGGAGTGCTGATCCGTCCAAAACGTATCTATAATTTCTGCTTGCTCCATGCCTCTTTTGGGTGATATTGCTATGATATTTATACACTTCCATACACTTTTAATCATATTTGGACTAACCTATTAACTCGGTGCACCCCAGTGCCAGTTTATGTTTTCGGCTGTTTTTGTATTTCAGGTTTTCCCAATACGAGAACTGTCAGAAAAATACCGGAAAAATTATACAAAAAATCAGCGTTCCAGAAGGTTCCCGGTAGCCAAAGTACAGCCGGGGGGCCACCAGGGCTCCAGGCGCCCTGGTGGCGCCCTCCCCCCTGGCCACGTCGGGGGGGCGCCTGGGCCCCCCGAGCCTCGTCTGATGCCCCCCTTTGGCATATATTTATACCGTCTCCCGAAACCCTCGAGACGGGAACTCTTTTTCGCGATCTCATCTCTGTTCCGCCGCCGCCGCCGCTTCCAAGATCGGGAGCACCAGGAGAACTCTTCCCGGCACCCTGCCGGAGGGGAGGATCACCACCGGGAGCTTCTCCACCACCATGGACGCCTCCCAGATGAGTTGTGAGTAGTCTCCCTTGGACCATGGTCCATGACCAGTAGCTATGTGATGTTCTCCTCCCGTTCTTGTGCTTCACTAATTAGTCCTCGTGAGCTGCCCTACATGATCGAGGCACATATGTAATCCTTATGCTGTTGCTATGATGAGTTTGTTGGGATCTGATGGATTATGATATTATGTTCAGATTGTGTTTGAGTAATATATTTGATTCACCTCTTTTATATTTATGTTCGTAAGTAATTCTTGCATGTTCTCCGTTGTTATTTATTGCTTTGGCCAAGTAGTAGGTAGTGACTCCAAGAGGGAACGTTATGCTTGATTGTGGGTTCATGCCCCTCGATGACTAGCTTGAGTGACAGAAACATGAGTCTAGGGGATGTGCTGTTGCCACAAGGGGGAAAACAACGGTGCTTGTGCCCGCGGGTGCAAGGATTGTTTACTTTACGCAAAGTTCTTTTAATGCAGTTGTCTGTTGCTTTGAGTTTACACTATGGGTGGGACTCGCAACTTAATACCAGCGAGATGTTCTGGATAGATATCTCAAGGTGGATGATTAGTAGTAGATGCAGATGTATTTCAGTCTACTTACCTCGGCGTACCGCCCATGCTTTGAACCTCTACCTTTCTTGCAACTTAGTCAGCATTGGTTTGTGCACATGGTCCTGCCAATTGCCCAGCTGTAATTCGTTTACCTCACATAGCTGTTTTATCGTCTTTTGGGAGAGAGACATCACTAGTGAACATCATGAGACTCCGGTCCATATTACCATCATTGATCACATCCACTATTTACTTTCCGCTTTTTATTTACTATTGCAATTATATCTATCACTACTATCATTTGCGTTTGATCCTTTGTAAACTACAAGGCCGGAGGGATTGACAACCTCTCTGTACTCATTGGGAGCAAAGTTATTTGTATCTGTGTGCAGGTCCACGTTGATTGCTAATATCTGGCGCCGTTAGCAGTTGACACCTTCTTGTTGAAACTGGGAGTCTCAGGGAAATCGATCCTTGGTATTGCCAAGGGAAAACTTCCGCTACACTGCATCTCAAACCTTCCACTTGGGGTAACCAACGAGGGGCGAGAAGCCATCAAGCAAAGTTTTCTGGCGCCGTTGCCGGGGACTCCACTCTTCAGGATAGGGGAGTTGCACGCTAACTTTTACCTTTGCTTTTAGTCTTGTTAGTTTACCTTTCAGTTTTTGCTTTAGTGTCTTCTATCAAAAATTACAAAAAAAATTATTTGCTTTTCTGCTAGTTGTCCTTTCTGTTTAGTCAAGCATGTTAGGATTTGGTGCTTTGAGGGAATCTGAAGTCCTAGATTTCCATCAAAAGGATGGAGAAAATATGAAGAAGGCATGGGACAGAATTTCTGATGCAAATAGAAGAATTATGCCTTGGATACCTATAAAAATTGTGCTTAGAAATTTTTACCATGGTCTTTTTAAATGGTGTAAACACTCTCTTGATATTATAGCTGAGGGAGATTTCCTGGAGTGTGATGAAGCTAGAGCTCTTGAAATTATACATGGTCTATCTAGTTACTTTGTTTATGATCATAACTTTGATACTGTCATAGATAGACTTGCTACTATTGAAAAGAGAATGGATGCTCTAGACTTGATGAAGGTAGAGAAACCCAAACCCAATAAGAAAGACATTTTGGAAATAGACAATGATTGGGAGCCTTTTGTTAGGATTAGCATCTCTAATCAAGACTTCCTTGCTTATTGTGATATTGGATCTATGGTTTCTACTATGCCAAGAATTGTTCATGATTCTTTAAAATTTAACATGGATAGATTACCATCTTATCATGAACACACTAATGGAGATATTTCTGAAATCCAGGGAAGAATAAAAGACGTGCCAGTTAAATTCCTTAAAGGGATTGCAATGATTGATTTCTTCATCATGGAGCCAAACCAAGGAAATATAGTGCTTGGAAGGGACTTCCTCCGAGCAGTAAAAGGCTTCATCGATATAGGTAAGGGACAAATCCGCTTACGCGGGAAGGCAAAAGGTGTGTACCCCTTTCCTAGAAGGAACAAGAGTGGACTTGTTGAGGAACCATTTGAAGCAATTTATAACTCCGATCATTATGATGGTTATTGATTCCTCTTTGCATTATGCCTAGCTTAAAGGCATAAAAGAAAGCGCTTCTGGGAGGCAACCCACATGAATAAAATTTTATTTTGCTTTTGTTGTGTCTTGATGTTGTTACTACAGTAGCATCATCATTGTATCTTTGCTTTTCAATTTTGTGCCAAGTATAGCCTCTGATTGCAAGAAAGTTCAAAAGTTGTGACGTGCTGTCCAGGAAACAGATTCTGTCCTTGGATAGGAAAATTCGTATAAAATCACCAGATCACCTTTTTGGTCTGAATTTTTTCGACAGCGTGCTCTATATAATTGTCTTTCGTGCGTCTGTTTTGAGTTTTTTGATTAGAGTGGCAGAAGTGTCCCGAAAAAATCATTTACTACCTGCTGTTCTGTTTTTCACAGATTCTGTCCTGTTTTGCCTTTCCTTCATTTTGCAAACCTAGAGCTTGCTTTTTCTTTGCAAAAACCTTTTGGCAATCTTGAGAAACAGTAGACCTTCAAGAATATCTTTATTTCCATCAAGGAACAATTATTTTATTATGGGTACTAACCTCGCTAATCAGATTATGATGAGTTATGTATGAAGGGAGTTTTCAAGTGTGCGAGGGAAGATGATAAAAAGATCCAGGAGTGTCAAACGCTCAAGCTTGGGGATGCCCCCGTGCACCCCCAAGAAATATTCAAGGAGACTCAAGCGTCTAAGCTTGGGGATGCCCCCGTGCATCCCCTTCTCCATCAACATTATCAGTTCGTCTTTCGTTCCACTATATTTTTATCACTTCATGTGTTATGTGCTATGCTTGGAGCGTCTTGCTTTTAGTTTTCCTTTTTAGTTTTCCTTAGCTTTTCATAACGAGTCGGAACTCAGCTTTGTTTATGTGGGAGAGAAACACGCTCCACTTCTACCTAGAACATAACATTGAATTTTCATGTCTATCTTTGCTGTGTGTGTTCTTTGTCTTTCAATAGCTACTATCATGCTTAGCTCTTAACTTTCATGCTTATCTTTTTAAAGAGCTTTCGTTTAGTTGGTTGCTTGAACTCTCTTTATTTATCGTGCTTATCTTAATAAGAGAGTTTGCTTCCGTTGCATTGGTTGATATGTCTATGATAAAGATGCTACGTGCATAATGGTGCTTAGTAGTTCATGTTTTCTTATGGTTAGTCTCAAATAGCTGGGGGGTTCCCAATGTGTTATTGGAATACCAACATGATTTATTTGCCTATGATGTGGTATGGTTTAGTAATATCTTCCTTCAGAGAATTTACTTTGATTGACTTGGCGTATGCTCACGCATATTTAAGACTGTAAAGAAAGTCTGTCAAGCCTTGATGATCTTTTGTTTCTGAGTAGCGATATAACTCCCATGCCTGATTCAATGTTGCTTTGTCGCTCTGCATGATTATGACCGTCATTGCTCTCTTAGTTGGTCGCTCCCAGTCTTTTGCTAACCTCCACCTGTACTAAGCGGACTGACTGCTTGTGCATCCACCTTCTTTTAAACCAATTATGCCATATGAGTCCACCATACCTTCCTACATGGTATTTACCTGCCATTCCTAACAGAGACTTGCATGTACCATCTCGAAATTATTCAAAGAAAAATGCATTCCTATTTTGTGCCTCTGTTGTAAGTCCATGAGGAAGTAGTAGTTAATTCATAATCTTTTTAAGTTGGACAAGCTTCACCCCGGGATTGCATGTATAATGTGCAAACCCATAACACGAGAAGGAACTGGCATTGAGTGCGCCCGGTTCAAAATTAATATAACAAACAAACCCTCCTTCATGCTCTGTTCATGAGAAATCAGAAAACTTTGGCAGTGATAAACAAAGGAGATTAAGGGGATGTGATCGTCCTCATTCGGGAGCCGTTCCTCGAAACTTGTCCATCTCAAGAAGTGATTGAGTTGTCTGCTAGCATTCATTGACAAAACATGCATGATCTAAAAAAAATTATTACCTCTGTTTTAAAACCAAGAGCTCTGGTACATGTTTTGTCTTTGTTTTCGACTACGGGTTTTCAACCTTGCCAACAAAAGCCACGGTTCGAGAGTCTCCACCTTCTTTTAAAGCACCAACTACTGAGAGCATGATTGTCATTCTGAGTGTAATGTGCATTGTCCCAAAGTAGCATTGTCTTTTGCATGATTGTGATATCGTTTATTTTGAAATCATTGTATCTAGTCATCACTTAAAACTTGGAGGTGCCCCTGCATTTATGTTTTGCTTCACTAAAGGGGGCAAGCGAGATATCACTTTATCATATTTGCACACCATGTTCATTACAAATCTATTTGATGTTTCAGTATCATATTGTAAAACTTTCAGTTCTTTGTGATTTTCTCATGAGGCAACTTAATTACTATAGATTCATTGTCTCAGTAAGCTTTTGTCATGTGACTATGAAAAAGTCCTATATGGTAAATAGCATGTCACCACAGAAATTATTCTTGTTATCATTTACCTACTCGAGGACGAGCAGGAATTAAGCTTGGGGATGCTGATACGTCCAAAACGTATCCATAATTTCTGCTTGCTCCATGCCTCTTTTGGGTGATATTGCTATGATATTTATACACTTCCATACACTTTTGATCATATTTGGACTAACCTATTAACTCAGTGCACCCCCAGTGCCAGTTTCTGTTTTCGGCTGTTTTTGTATTTCAGGTTTTCCCATTACGAGAACTGTCAGAAAAATACCGGAAAAACTATATAAAAAATCAGCGTTCCAGAATGTTCCCGGTAGCCAAAGTACAGCCAGGGGGGCACCAGGGCTCCAGGCGCCCTGGTGGCGCCCCCCCTGGCCGCGCCGGGGGGGGCGCCTGGGCCCCCCGAGCCTCGTCTGATGCCCCCCCTTTGGCATATATTTATACCGTCTCCCAAAACCCTGGAGACGGGAACTCTTTTTTGCGATCTCATCTCTGTTCCGCCGCCGCCGCCGCTTCCAAGATCGGGAGCACCAGGAGAACTCTTCCCGGCACCCTGCCGGAGGGGAGGATCACCACCGGGAGCTTCTCCACCACCATGGACGCCTCCCGGATGAGTTGTGAGTAGTCTCCCTTGGACCATGGGTCCATGACCAGTAGCTATGTGATGTTCTCCTCCCGTTCTTGTGCTTCACTAATTAGTCCTCTTGAGCTGCCCTACATGATCGAGGCACATATGTAATCCTTATGCTGTTGCTATGATGAGTTTGCTGGGATCTGATGGATTATGAGATTATGTTCAGATTGTGTTTGAGTAATATATTTGATTCACCTCTTTTATATTTATGTTCGTAAGTAATTCTTGCATGTTCTCCGTTGTTATTTATTGCTTTGGCCAAGTAGTAGGTAGTGACTCCAAGAGGGAACGTTATGCTTGATTATGGGTTCATGCCCCTCGATGACTAGCTTGAGTGACAGAAACATGAGTCTAGGGGATGTGATGTTGCCACAAGGGGGAAAACAACGGTGCTTGTGCCCGCGGGTGCAAGGATTGTTTACTTTACGCAAAGTTCTTTTAATGCAGTTGTCTGTTGCTTTGAGTTTACACTATGGGTGGGACTCGCAACTTAATACCAGCGAGATGTTCTAGATAGATATCTCAAGGTGGATGATTAGTAGTAGATGCAGATGGATTTCGGTCTACTTACCTCGGCGTACCGCCCATGCTTTGAACCTCTACCTTTCTTGCAACTTAGTCAGCATTGGTTTGTGCACATGGTCATGTCAATTGCCCAGTTGTAATTCGTTTACCTCACATAGCTGTTTTATCGTCTTTTGGGAGAGAGACATCACTAGTGAACATCATGAGACTCCGGTCCATATTACCATCATTGATCACATCCACTATTTACTTTCCGCTTTTTATTTACTATTGCAATTATATCTATCACTACTATCATTTGCGTTTGATCCTTTGTAAACTACAAGGCCGGAGGGATTGACAACCTCTCTGTACTCGTTGGGAGCAAAGTTATTTGTATCTGTGTGCAGGTCCACGTTGATTGCTAATATCTGGCGCCGTTAGAAGTTGACACCTTCTTGTTGAAACTGGGAGTCTCAGGGAAATCGATCATTGGTATTGCCAAGGGAAAACTTCCGCTACACTGCATCTCAAACCTTCCACTTGGGGTAACCAATGAGGGGCGAGAAGCCATCAAGTGCTTTCTCGCCCAGCCGGCTGATGAACCGGCTGAGTGATACCAAGCACCCGGTGAACTTGTGGATGTCTCGTATGCGAGTTGGTCTCTCCATCCTCTCGATGACCTTGATCTTTGTTGGGTTGCACTCGATGTCGCATTCAAACACCAGGAAGCCAAGGAGCTGGCCTGCTGGTACCCCAAAGATGCATTTCTCCGGGTTTAGCTTGATCTGAAAGCGGCGCATGTTTTCAAAGGTCTCTTGGAGGTTTTCTAGAAGAGTACCCCGCTTCTCCGTCTTCACCATGATATCGTCCACGTAGACGTGGGCGTTTCTGCCAAGTTGCTTGAGGAGACACTTCTGGATGCAACGCTGGAACGGGGCGCCGGCATTTCTCAAGCCGAACGTCATGGTCAGGTAACAGAAGGCTCCGAATGGTGTGAGGAAGGTGGTCTTCAAGTGATCAGCCGGATCCAACTTGATCTGGTGGTACCCGGAATAAGCATCAAGGAAAGACAACAGCTCGCATCCGGGTGTGGAGTCGATCACCTGATCTATTCACGGCAGAGCAAACAGATCTTTAGTGCAAGCTTTGTTGAGGCTGGTGTAGTCAATGCATATGTGCCACTTGTTGTTCTTCTTCAGCACAAGGACGGGGTTGGAGAGCCATTCTGGGTAGAACACCTCCATGATGAAGCCGACTGCTAGCAGGTGGGCGACCTCTTCTCCGACAACTCTTCTTTTTTCTTCAGACAGGCGGCGAAGCGGCTGACTGACTGGCTTTGCGTCTTCTCTTACGTGCAGCTTGTGCTCGGCGAAATCCGTTGGGACACCCGGCATGTCCTTGGGGAACCATGCAAAGATGTCCCGATTCTCATGGAGGAAGTCGACGAGCTCGCTTTCCTATTTGCTATCCAGGTTTGACACTATGACAGCAAATCGCTCCGGGTGTGCCGGATCCAAGGCAATCTTCTTGGTCTCTTTGGCCGGCTGGAATGAGCCTTGAGGTTCCGCCTCCTTGGGATCAGATGGTATGGCCGGCTGCTCACCAGCCATTTCCACCAACCAATCAAGGCGGCGCTTTTCTTTAGCTATGACAATGGACTCGGCCAGCCGGCTGCTAGAAGTGGCACAAGCGATGGACTTCTCATAGTCTTTGACTATGGTGATTATTCCTTTGGGATCCGGCATCTTCATCTTGAAGTACGTGTAATGAGGCGCTGCCATGAATTTGGCGAGGGCGGGCCAGCCCAATATTACATAATAAGGGCTTTCCAAATTCACTACCTCCAACCAGACCGGCTCGCGACGGAAATGCTTCTTGTCACCAAATAGGACATCTATCTTGAACTTGCCGATTGGTGAGCAAGAGAGGCCCGGGACGATGCCATGAAACACGGTTCGTGTGGGCTGCAGTTGCTTCTCTTTGATGCCCAATTTCTCCATGGTGTCTCGGTACATGATGTTGATACTGCTGCCACCGTCTATCAGCACTCGGGAGAAACAGCAGGCCTGCCTGTCGGTGGAGAAAGTTGCATCCAGAACCATGGCATAGGCGCCTGGTGATGGCATGACAGCCGGGTGGTCATCGCGGCTCCAACTGATGGGCCTCTCGGACCAGTGCATGAATTTTGTGGCCTCTGAGGCAACGACATTGACTTCTTTGTGCTGCTGACGCCGGCTGTGCCTGTCGTCCGCCTGGCTGGTGAAGACGACATATGCTCCATTCTCTTTTGGGAACTCATCTTGGACTGGGCCGCCTGGACGAGCTCCCGGCTGCTTTGGCGGAGGAGACACCTGCCCAACAGGCGGCGGGGGCAGAGCCTCGCCTTTGGAAATCCGAGTGAGCCAGTGGCACTTTCGTGTGACATGGTTGGAAGGCTTCGCACCGCTGTGAAACTTGTAGGGGCATCAAGGGCTTGCTCGAAGGAGAAGGCGGGTTGCCAAGCAGGCTTGCCACCCTTCTGGCGCTTTGGCCCGGCATGGCCCTCCAGCTGTTGGCCCTCAACTGCGGCCACCAGCTAGCTGTTGGAAGCCGGCGGGGAAGCTTTGTGCTTGTTGTCTGTTTGCTACTGGCGCCAACTGGACTCTCCAGCCAGCGTCCGAGGAGCCGGAGGAGCCATCTTTTCGGAGGCATCTATGTGCAGTTCTGACTTCATGGAGGAGTCGGCTGTGGCGTACTTGTCCACTATGCTTAATAGCTCGTCCAGCGTGGTGGGCTCGTCGCAGAGGAGCTTGTGCTTTAGCAAGGTGCCTTCTCTACACCCGGCCATGAAGTACTCGATGGCCTGCACCTCATGCACCCCTTCACAGGAGTTGCGCAGCTCGACCCAACGCATTAGGTAATCGCCAGCGGACTCGTTTGGACCTTGGACGCACAGAGAGAGCTACCATGGCTTGGGCGGCCGCTTGTAGGTGCTGGTGAAATTGCGGGTGAAGACGTCGGTGAAGTCTAGCCAGTTGTTGATGCTGTTGGGCTTGAGGCTGTTCAACCATGTCCGGGCCGTGCCCTGGAGCATGAGTGGTACATACTTCACGGCGACGCGCTTGTTGCCGTTTGCTATGTTGAAGGCAGTGGAGTAATCCACTAGCCATTCCTCTAGCTTCACGGAACCATTGTACTTGGGAGTGTCTCTGGGAAGCGAGAAACCTTTGGGGAAATGCTCATCGCGGATGCGGGGGCCGAAACAGGCCGGACCGATTGCGTCTTCTTCCTCGACCGCCTGGGATCGAGCCAGTCGGTCGAGGCGGTGACGGGCATCATTCTTCCCAACTCCCTGGCGGCGGCCCAAGCGGCCTCCGAGAGACGGATGCTCGACAGACGGCGGGGACACACGCCTCTCCCGGCGAGGGGGAGGCGAGCGCTCGTTTCGCCGTTCCACTGCCATTGGGCGACCGTCTTGGTCGCGCTTGACGGTGATGCGAGTTTGCCGGATGCGGCTGGCAGTCGTCTCTGAGTCATGCTGACTGCGGGAACCGACTGTTGGTGAACGGGATGTATCCCCTTGCTCGCGACGAGGAGGACGGTGTTCCACCTATGCGCCGGCCTCCAGAGCCCGGCGGCGAGCTTCCTTCTGCTCGGTCGCCGTGTCGAGGAGCTGCTGGACGCGCTGTGTCATGCAGCGAAGCTCATCTCCCTCCAAGTGGTCTAGCTCGTCTGCTGCCGCCTGGGCAGCTCTTAGGTTCTCCAATGGGGTAGCGTAAATCGGACACGTGGCTCCCAGCATAGTGGCGAGGGCTCCGCCTCAATCCCGGACGGTGCCGGCTCGGCTGGGCTTGCCAGCAGCCGGCGTGCCGCCAACGGCGCGATCGATCTCGCGGCGGTACGCTTCAGTGAGGCGTCGCATGGCAGCCAACTGGTTGGCGTTCTCGAGGAACGAGACGCGGAGTGTTTCCAGCGCCGTGCTGTCTGTTCCCGCGGCGATGGGAGTGGAGAGGCTCCGCATTGCTGCCAGCAGTGGGTCCTGACCGGACCCGTTGGAGGGCTCGTCGTGGCTGGTGGCCAGCACCTCCGTGACGGTGCTGACGCTTGTGTTGTAGGTGGCAGGGGGGAGGGGATCATCGAGGACCACCACGTGGTCGGGGAAGACGTTGGTGGATGCCGTGTCGGGGTCGATGACCATATCGACGGGGGGATCGGAGGAGCCAACGGACTCCAGGTCAGAGGCGAGCTCATCGCCGATGTGGAGCTTGTCGAGGAGCTCGACGAGGCAGCTCTCTGAGCCGGCCACTTCTGCGACCGGAGAGGGCTCGTCGTGGAGGTGGACCTCGCCGAGAAGATCAACGAGCTTGCTCACGGCCCATGCGGCCTCGACGCCACAAAGTTCCCCAGCATCCACGCTATTAGGCGTGTCGGGCTGGCTACGGTCGCCAGGGAGGAACAAAGTTCCCGTCCAGAACATGTCTGATGTCTACTACACAACCTTCTTCTTGTAGACGTTGTTGGGCCTCCAAGTGGAAAGGTTTGTAGGATAGTAGAAAATTTCCCTCAAGTGGATCACCTAAGGTCTATCAATCCGTGGGAGGCATAGGATGAAGATGGTCTCTATCAAGGAACCCTGCAACCAAATAACAAAGAGTCTCTTGTGTCACCAACACACCCAATACAATGGTAAATTGTATAGGTGCACTAGTTTGGCGAAGAGATGGTGATACAAGTGCAATATGGATGGTAGATATAGGTTTTTGTACTAAGAAAATATAAAAACAGCAAGGTAGCAAGTGGTAAAAGTGAGCATAAACGGTGTTGCAATGATAGAAAACAAGGCCTAGGGTTCATACTTTCACTAGTGCAAGTTCTCAAAAATAATAATATAATTGGGTCATATTACTAGCCCTCAACATGCAACAAAGAGTCACTCCAAAGTAACTAATAACGGAGAACAAACGAAGAGATTATGGTAGGGTACGAAACCACCTCAAAGTTATTCTTTCTGATCGATCTATTCAAGAGTCCATAGTATCATTCAATCTATCATAGAGTTCGTACTAGAATAACACCTTAAGACACAAATCAACCAAAACCCTAATGTCACCTAGATACTCCATTGTCACCTCAAGTATCAGTGGGCATGATTATACGATATGCATCACACAATCTCAGATTCACCTATTCAACCAACACAAAGAACTTCAAAGAGTTCCCCAAAGTTTCTATCGGAGAGTCAAGACGAAAACGTGTGCCAACCCCTATGCATATATTTCCAAGGTCACGGAACCCGCAAGTTGATCACCAAAACATACATCAAGTGAATCACGTGATATCCCATTGTCACCACAGATAACCACATGCAAGACATACATCAAGTGTTCTCAAATCCTTAAAGACTCAATCCGATAAGATAACTTCAAAGGGAAAACTCAATCCATTACAACAGAGTAGAGGGGGAGAAACATCATAAGATCCAACTATAATAGCAAAGCTCGCGATACATCAAGATCGTGCCATCTCAAGAACACGAGAGAGAGAGAGAGAGAGAGATCTAACACATAGCTACTGGCACATACCCTCAGCCCCGAGGGTGGACTACTCCCTCCTCGTCATGAAGGGCACCGAGATGATGAAGATGGCCACCGGTGTGGGTTCCCCCCTCCGGCAGGGTGCCGGAACGGGGTCTAGATTGGTTTTTGGTGGCAACAGAGGCTTTCGGTGGTAGAACTCCCGATCTAGGTTATTTTCCAAAGGTTTCAGTATATATAGGGGGCGTTGGAGTCAAGGCCAAGTAAAGAGGGTCTCCGGGCTGTCCATGAGGCAGGGGAGGGCGCCCAGTAGGGGGGCGCGCCCACTACCCTCATGGGCATCCCGTGCACCTTCCGGCCCCCCTCCGGCACTTTCTGGGCTTCTTCTGGTCCAAAAATGTCCTCCGTTGAGTTTCATGTCAATTGGGCTCCGTTTGATATTCCTTTTCTGAGATACTCTAAAACAGGAGAAAAACATAAACTAACACTGGGCTCTGGGTTAATAGGTTAGTCCCAAAAATAATATAAAAGTGTATAACAAAGCCCATTAAAATCCAAAACATCATAAATAAAAGCATGGAACAATCAAAAATTATAGATACGTTGGAGACGTATCAAGCATCCCCAAGCTTAATTCCTGCTCGTCCTCGAGTAGGTAAATGATAAAAACAGAATTTTTGATGTGGAATGCTAACCAACATAATTTTCAATGTAGTTCTCTTAATTGTGGCATGAATGTTCATATCTGAAAGATTCAAGACAAAAGTCTATATTGACATAAGAAATAATAATACTTCAAGCATACTAACAAAGCAATCATGTCTTTTCAAAATACTATGGCTAAAGAAAGTTATCCCTACAAAATCATATAGTCTGGCTATGCTCCCTCTTCATCACACAAAATATTCATATCATGCACAACCCTGGTTTCAGTCAAGCACTTGTTTTCATACTCTATTCTTTCAAACCTTTGAACTTTCACGCAATACATGAGCGTGAGCCATGGATATAGCACTATGGGTGGAATGGACTGGTGGTTGTGGAGAAGACAAAAAGGTGGGAGATAGTCTCACATCTACTAGGCGTATCAACGGGCTATGGAGATGCCCATCAATAGATATCAATGTGAGTGAGTAGGGATTGCCATGCAACGGATGCACTAGAGCTAAAAATGTATGGAATCTCAACAAAAGAAACTAAGTGGGTGTGCATCCAACTTGCTTGCTTATGAAGACCTAGGGCATTTGAGGAAGCCCATAGTTGGAATATACAAACCAAGTTCTATAATGAAAATTCCCACTAGTATATGAAAGTGACTAAACATGAGACTCTCTATCATGAAGAACATGGTGCTACTTTGAAGCACAAGTGTGGAAAAAAAGATAGTAGCATTATCCCTTCTCTCTTTTCTCTCATTTTTTAGGGGCTTTATCCTCTCTTTTTATATTATTTGTTTAGCCCATCTCTATCTTTTTTTTGGGCCATCTCTTTTTTTGGCCTTTCCTCACATGGGACAATGCTCTATAATGATGATCATCAAACTTTTATTGATTTACAACTCGATACTAGAACAAAGTATGACTCTACATGAATGCCTCCGGCGGTGTACTGGGGTGTGCAATGAATCAAGAGTGACATGTATGAAAAAATATGCATGGTGGCTTTGCCACAAATACGATGTAAACTACATGATCATGCATGGCAATATGACAATATGAAGCGTGTCATAAGAATGGAACGGTGGAAAGTTGCATGGCAATATATCTCGGAATGGCTGTGGAAATGTCATGATAGGTAGGTATAGTGGCTGTTTTGAGGAAGATATATGGTGGCTGTTTTGAGGAAGGTATATATGGTGGGTGTTTTGAGGAAGGTATATATTGGGTGTATGATACCGGCGAATGTTGCGCAGTACAAGAGAGGCTAGTAATGGTGGAAGGGTGAGAGTGTGTATAATCCATGGACTCAACATTAGTCATAAGAACTCATATACTTATTGCAAAAATTTATGAGTCATCAAAAAAAAGCAATCAACGCATGCTCCTAGGAGGGAGGTTGGTAGGAGTTAACCATCGCGCGCCCCGACCTCCACACAAAGGATGACACTCTACAAATACCTCATGCTCTAACTTCGTCACATGGCGGTTCACCATACGTGCATGCTACGGGAATCACTAACTTTAACACAAGTATTTCTCAATTTCATAATAACTCCACTAGCATGACTCTAATATCACTATCCTCATATCTCAAAACAATTATCAAGCATCCAACTTCTCATCATATTCAATGCACTTAGTATGAAAGTTTTTACTACATTGATCTTGGATGCCTATCATGTTAAGGCCAGTTTTATAGCCTAAGCACATTACCAGGCTGTTCTAATAGACTGTCAAAAGGATATAAGTGAAGCATGATAGTTCATCTATTTCTTCAAAATAAAACCACCGCCGTGCTCTAAAAGATATAAGTGAAGCACTAGAGCAATAACAAACTACTCCGAAAGATATAAGTGAAGATCAATGAGTAGTTGAATAATTATGTAACTATGTGAAGACTCTCTAACATTTAAGAATTTCAGATCTTGGGATATTATTCAAACAGCAAGCAAAACTCAATAAAACAAAATGACGCTCCAAGCAAAACACATATCATGTGGTGAATAAAAATATAGCATCGAGTAAAGTTACCGATAGACGAAGACGAAAGAGGGGATGCCTTCCCGGGGCATCCCCAAGCTTAGGCTCTTGGTTATCCTTGAATTTTACCTTGGGGTGCCTTGGGCATCCCCAAGCTTAGGCTCTTGACACTCCTTATTCCATAGTCCATCGAATCTTTACCCAAAACTTGAAAACTTAACAACACAAAACTCAACAGAAGATTCGTGAGCTCCGTTAGTATAAGAAAATAAAACCACCACTTCGGTACTGTTGTGAACTCATTATAAATTCATATTGGTGTAATATCTACTGTATTCCAACTTCTCTATGGTTCATACCCTCCGATACTACTCATAGATTCATCAAAATAAGCAAACAACACATAGAAAACAGAATCTGTCAAAAACAGAATAGTCTGTAGCAATCTGTAACTTTTGAATACTTCTATAACTCCAAAAGAAATTGAAATAAATTTGTAAACATGAGGAATTTGTCTATAAATCATCTGCAAAAAGAATCAACTAAATAGCACTCTCTAGTAAAATCTGGTCGATAATCTCGTGAGCGCTAAAGTTTCTGTTTTTTACAGCATGATCATATAAACTTCACACAAGTCTTCCCAAAGGTTCTACTTGGCACAAACACTAATTAAAACACAAAACCACATCTAAACATAAGCTAGATGCAATATTTATTCCTAAACAGAAACAAAAAGCCAAGAACAAAAATAAAGTTGGGTTGCCTCCCAACAAGTGCTATCGTTTAACACCCCTAGCTAGGCATGATGATTTCAATGATGCTTGCATAAAAGATAAGAATTGAAACATAAAGAGAGCATCATGAAGAATATGACTAGCACATTTAAGTCTAACCCACTTCCTATGCAAAGGGATTTTGTGAGCAAACAACTTATGGGAAGTGGGAATGGTAATCAACTAGCATAGGAAGGGAAAACGAGCATAACTTCAAGATTTTAAGCACATAGAGAGGAAACTCGATATTATTGCAATTCCTACAAGCGTATGATCCTCTCTCATAATAATTTTCAGTAGCATCATGAATGAATTCAAAAATATAACCAGCACATAAAGCATTCTTTTCATGATCTACTTGCATAGAAATTTTATTAATCTCCACATAAGCAAAATTCTTCTCATTCGGAATAGTGGGAGTATCATAAGAGACTTGAATACTGTAGATTGTTTCCACATTAAAGGAGTAATGTTCAGAAAAAGGATAATCATAATCATGGCAAGTTTTATAAATATAATCATCACTACTTTTTATAGCATAAGTGTCATCACAATAATCATCATAAATAGGAGGCATGCTATCATCATAATAGATTTGCTCATCAAAACTTGGGAGGCTAAAAAATATCATCTTCATCAAACGTAGCCTCCCCAAGCTTGGGACAAACATTAATTGCAGCAAATAAATTCTCAAACATGTCATCCTCATAAAACATAGCATCCCCAAGCTTGGGCCTTTTCATATCATAAGCATAATCACTCTCATCGTTAATAGTATGGATATCACCGATAGTATAGCAATTACCATCATCACAATGAGTAATAGGAACAAAATAATTTGGGGGAGATACCTCTTCACCTTTGCTTCTTCGTCTTTTCTTTTTCTTCTTCTTGTTATGTGTGGGTTTAATCTTCTTTTCGGAGCTCTTTGTTAATGAGATTGGTTGAATACAAGGCTCCTCCTCGTTACCTGATCCATCATAAGAAATAATAGGAGGATATTGGGAAATCTCTTCCCTTTCATTAGTATTCTTTTCATCTCCTATGTGTTTTCTTGTCTTAAGGTAATTGGCAATATAAGGATTTTCAATGCAATTCACCGCACAATACATATAAATTTCCTCTAGATCAAAATCAAGAAGTTTATCAAGGGCAAATCCTGGAAGATGCTTAGTTCTACATTTGATTCCTTCATAACCCAAAAGCAAGATAAGTTCATTGGGAAATCAAGTCGTCACAATTTTTGGACACGATTCGATCATGAAACAATTTGTATTGGAGAATGAAATGACCATGTTCATTGCAAAGTTCACAAGTATGGCTAAGAAATTTTAAATTTTCAGCACAATCATCTAGCCTTTCTAGCAACCATTTAGTTTCTAAATACTTATGCCTCTTGTAAAATGTATCTTCCCTATTTGGTATGTACTTGCAAACTCTATGCACTCCACAAAAATCGACATGCTTATATGAGATATTTTCATCATGACTAGTGCAAACATCAATAGTACTATGGATATTCGAAGAATTCACACTAACAACATTGCAATCATGCTCATCATTCAAGTTTTGAGTGCCAAGCATTCTATGTAATTCCTCTTCTAGTACTCGAGCACAATTTTCCTTCCCATCATTTTCACGAAAGATATTAAAAAGGTGAAGCATATGAGGTAACCTTAATTCCATTTTTCTGTAGTTTTCTTTTATAAACTAAACTAGTGATAAAACAAGAAACTAAAAGATTCCATTACAAGATCTAAGGATATACCTTCAAGCACTAACCTCCCCGGCAACGGCGCCAGAAAAGAGCTTGATGTCTACTACACAACCTTCTTCTTGTAGACGTTGTTGGGCCTCCAAGTGCAGAGGTTTGTAGGACAGTAGCAAATTTCCCTCAAGTGGATGACACAAGGTTTATCAATCCGTGGGAGGTGTAGGATGAAGATGGTCTCTCTCAAGCAACCCTGCAACCAAATAACAAAGAGTCTCTTATGTTCCCAACACACCCAATACAATGGTAAATTCTATAGGTGCACTAGTTCCGCGAAGAGATGGTGATACAAGTGCAATATGGATGGTAGATATAGGTTTTTGTAATAAGAAAATATAAAAAACAGCAAGGTAGCAAGTGGTAAAAGTGAGCATAAACGGTGTTGCAATGATAGGAAACAAGGCCTAGGGTTCATACTTTCACTAGTGCAATTTCTCTCAACAATAATAAAATAATTAGATCATATTACTAGCCCTCAACATGCAACAAAGAGTCACTCCAAAGTAACTAATAGCGGAGAACAAACGAAGAGATTATGGTAGGGTACGAAACCACTTCGAAGTTATTTTTTCTGATCGATCTATTCAAGAGTCTGTAGTAACGTTCAATCTATCATAGAGTTTGTACTAGAATAACACCTTAAGACACAAATCAACCAAAACCCTAATGTCACCTAGATACTCCATTGTCACCTCAAGTATCCGTGGGAATGATTATACGATATGCATCACACAATCTCAGATTCATCTATTCAACCAACACAAAGAACTTCAAAGAGTGCCCCAAAGTTTCTACCGGAGAGTCAAGACGAAAACATGTGCCAACCCCTATGCATAGATTACCAAGGTCATAGAACCCGCAAGTTGATCACCAAAACATACATCAACTGAATCACGTGATATCCCATTGTCACCACAGATAAGCACATGCAAGACATACATCAAGTGTTCTCAAATCCTTAAAGACTCAATCCGATAAGATAACTTCAAAGGGAAAACTCAATCCATTACAAGAGAGTAGGGGGGAAACCTCATAAGATCCAACTATAATAGCAAAGCTCGCGATACATCAAGATCGTGCCATCTCAAGAACACGAGAGAGAGAGAGATCAAACACATAGCTACTGGTACATACCCTTAGCCCCGAGGGTGGACTACCCCCTCCTCGTCATGGAGAGCGCCGGGATGATGAAGATGGCCACCGGTGATGGTTCCCCCCTCCGGCAGGGTGCCGGAACGGGGTCTAGATTGGTTTTTGGTGGCAACAGAGGCTTTCGGCGGAGGAACTCCCGATCTAGGTTATTTTCCGGAGGTTTCAATATATATAGGAGGTGTTGGAGTCGGGGCGAAGTAAAGGGGGTCTCCGGGCTGTCCACGAGGTAGGGGGTGCGCCCAGTAGGGGGGCGCATGCCCTACCCTCGTGGGTAGCCCGTGGACCTTCTGGCCCCCCTCCGACACTTTCTGGGCTTCTTTTGGTCCAAAAACGTCCTCCGTTGAGTTTTAGGTCAATTGGGCTCCGTTTGATATTCCTTTTGTGCGATACTCTAAAACAGGAGAAAAACAGAAACTGGCACTGGGTTCTGGGTTAATAGGTTAGTCCCAAAAATAATATAAAAGTGTATAACAAAGCTCATTAAACATCCAAAACATCACAAATAATAGCATGGAACAATAAAAAATTATAGATACGTTGGAGACGTATCAATGTCTCCGGACGACGGTGCACCTTGCCCCACGATTGGCGCCAAATGTCGGGGTATTGGTGCGACATATGCCAAAGGATGGCTTATCATGCATGGGGACAAGAGAACGTCGCGGAGCCCTGGAAGCGGGATAAGGCGATACTTGGGACGGCTACGGATCTTACCCGGGTTTGGGGCTCTCCGTGGAGATAACACTCCTAGTCCTGCTCTGTGGGGACTCCGCGTCATGACTATCGTCAATATGGTAGCTACAAGGTTGCTCCTTGAGCTGTGTCGTCTAGAGGAGGAAGAAGGGCAAGGCTATCTCTCTCTTCTCCTTCTAGGGAATGCGAGATGTCCTAGGGTTTCTTCCCTATCTGTGTATATCTCAAAGTATAACCCCTCTGCATGGAGGGCCCTGGGGGTTTATATAGGCCTACCCCCCAGGGCTACATTGGTAATCCGGCCGGGTGTGGGTCCCGGCCATCATCGTCTCAGGGTGCCGGCTTCTGTGCCAACAACTGGGTCCCGCCGGCTGTTAGAGGCTTGTCCGTCCCGCGGGCCCACCGCCTGTGGGCCACGGCGACTGCTTTCCGCTGTTTACGTCCTCCTGCTGATGGAAGCACCATCAGGGAGGGAGTGGCTATAGTGCTGCCGCCTTGTGGTCGTACACTGTTGCCACAGCCCATCTTGTCATCCTGATGGGGTTCAGACTTGAAGGGATCGGTTGGCCACCTACTGCAGGACGGCCCGTTCCCCAGGCCGTCTGCCAGAGGTCAGATGCTTCTTGCTGGCTCAGTGACGGGTGGAGCCTGCCGCCTGCAGGCCACTCCGCCTCTGAGTAGTGGGATCGTGGCCTCCGCTGACCAAAGCAAGGTCACAGGTAACATGGCTACAGTGATGCGCCGATCAAGGAGTGTCTGCGAGGTACACTCACACTGTAGCCATTCTGGGGGGCAGGCTTAACTATAGCCATGCTTTAGTCTTGTCGTAGATCTCCGACGCACGCTCCGAGGGGGAGGTACGGGGCCGTCTGCCAGATATCAGTCACTAGGCAGCCGCCTGTTAGTGTTTTGTCGTCTGCTGGCAGCCGGCGCCTAGGCCCGACGGTCCTAGGAGACGGCCTGATGCGCAGCGGCCGAAGGATGGCATGCGGCCTTTTTGTCTTGAAACGGCATGGGTGGTCGATGAAGACACCCGTGTTCAATATCTCCGGCACTTTAGTAAGAATATTGGTGTTAAGGGTTGTGATTCCCTGTGGAAGCACGTTAAGTCAATAGTTATGAAATGAAATTACATCCTGCTTGTGTTGCATTATTCGATGTTAGTTATGTTTAATGTTCTTTTACGATGGTTTTCGTTCCTTGGTTGGTCGCTTATCAATCTATTTGCTAGCCTTCACCTGTACTAAGCGGGAATTCTGCTTGTGCATCCCAATCCTAAAACCCAAGTTGTGCCAAATGAGTCCACCATACCTACCTATATGCGGTATTTCCATGTCGTCCTAAGAAAATTTCTATGTGTCAACTCTAATTTTCAAAATAAACTTCTCTTTTGTGTGCTCCGGACACTCAGAAGCGGCGAGGGGTGGATGATATTTTCCATGCTAAGTAGGTTATTCTCAAGATCAGTGTTTGTTCACTTGTCATTGCACGAGAGTGTGGCGGTAATAGGGTGCCCAGCCCCGAAATGCAAAAAACACTAGAAATAAATTCGTTGGTATGTGTTGGCATGGAAGGCACCCATGAATTCGGCTAGTCATGGACTGTGAAAGAATGGTGGAATGGAAATAAACTTTATTTTTTGGGCTGTTTGGATTGAGCCCTGGCTAGCCCTACCAATCCGTTGGCACACCAAAATATTGGCGCACCATCCGGCCGCCCTGAGCTCACCCGTGAATTGACAAGAAAATGAACTGCAACAGCCCAAACAGTGTGGGCATGCCAAATAGTTGGCCATCAACCAAATAGATGAAGAGCCTACAGTCATCGCCAATATTTTGGCTAGGCGTCTGTAGGCTTCAATCCAAACAGCCCCCATATGTTTGGGAACCGCCTATGATTTATTTAGCATGGAAGATATTGTGAACTCTTAGTCATTCTCGTTGACGAGAAAAGCATGCCATCCAAAATAATTTTATCTCTCAATTTAAGCTTTGAGCTCTGGCACCTCTACAAATCCCTACTTCCCTCTGTGAAGGGCCTATCTATTTACTTTTATGAAATTTTTATTTTTGTTCAGTCTCACCTTCTCTTATAAAGCACCAACTACGGAACACTATTATCACACTGGAGCATTGGATGTAGCTAATATTCGGATGTGTTGCATAAATGGATTAATGATTGAGCATAATGGGCTAGGGATAACTTTCTTTAGCATTGATATTTTGAAAGACATGGTTGCTTGTTGATATTGCTTGAGTATTAAAGTCTTCATGTCAAATTATAGACTATTGCTTTGAATCATATAAAAGTCCATATGTCCATACTACAAAGAAAAGAATATGATGAACATGTTAGGCAACATTCCACATCAAAAATTCTGTTTTATCATTTACCTACTCGAGGACGAGCAGGAATTAAGCTTGGTGATGCTGATACGTCTCCAATGTATCTATAATTTTTTATTGTCCCATGATGTTATATTATCATTCTTGGATGTTTTACAATCATTTTCTAGCACTTTTATACCATTTTTTGGGACTAACCTATTGACATAGTGCTCAGTGCCAGTTGTTGTTTTATACCTGTTTTTTACTTCGCAGAATATCAATATCAAACCTTCCTCATTGGTGCCTCTCCGTTGATGCGTGAGTAGTTTATCACAAACCTATGGGGTCGTAGGCAGTAGCTAGATGCCTTCTTATCTCTTTTTGATCTTCAATACAATGTTCTCTTCGGAGATCTATTTGATGTAACTCTTTTGCGGTGTGTTTGTTGGGATCCGATGAATTGTGAGTTTATGATCAGATCTATTTGCCTCGTATTTCTTCTTTGATATTTTGGTTTTGTTTGTCCAACTTGATTGATTTATCTTGCAATGGGAAGAGGTGCTTTGTGATGGGTTCGATCTTGAGGTGCTCAACCTCAGTGACAGAAGGAGACATGACATACATGTATCGTTGCCATTAAGGATAAAACGATGGGGTCTATTCCTACATGAATAGATCTTGTCTACATCATGTCATCGTTCTTAAGGCATTACTCTGTTTCTTTTTGGAACTTAATACACTTGATGCATGCTGGATAGTGGTAGATGTGTGGAGTAATCACTGATACGAGTCGGTGCTATACAAAATAGTTTTTAACCCATTTCCGCGACTGCATTTGGAACCGTCACCAAGTGAGTGTGGGCGATAGGGGGGTCCTTCCCACAGGACCCAGAAACCATCGGGGATATGCCCTCCTGGCACACACGCTCGGCAAAATGAGGTCGCGTGCGACTGGCGAGCGCTCGAATACGGAAATACGTATAGTATAGCTAAAAAATACAATTATACATGCCAAATTGTTTCCGGTTGCAAGTACATCCCACATCGTCAGTCCCCGCAAAACATTTCCGTTTGTATGTACATCCCACACAGTCGCTCCAAGGAAAACGTTTCCGTTCGCAGGTACATCACACACAATTTTTCCCGCTAAATCATTTGTGATAGCGTTGCCATTGCACACGATATTAACAATTTTTATCGTTTGCATTATTGAATGCATCACACACGGTGCGTAGAAGAAACTGTGTGGCAAAGGTTGTCCATCACACACAATTTACATGTGGTAAATGTTTGCGCAAGGTGGACTAACGCAAACAGTTTTCAAGAGAAAGTCGTGTGTGATTGTTCATTGACCCAACACGGTTTATTCCTAGAAATTGTGTGTGTTGCCTGAGGTCATAGCCCATAGTATTTTTCAATAACCATTTGCAATAGCAAAACTCAATTAGCAGGCTAATTTGCCATTAGCAGGCTAATTGCCCTATTATTAATAATCCATTTATTAATCTAATTGACATTCATATTAAGCACATAATATATTTCATTTCCATATTAAGGAAGAAGAATTTCATAATTGAAATACATCAGAGTACAACATGATATAGCTTCAGCACTCAGCTACCCCATTAGACAACTGCACCAGCACCAAGTTTCACATGCAACATGTAGAACCTTTCAAAATTAGCATCATAGACCGTATATAGACAGATGCATCTCATCTGGAAAACTGCTGAAGCGGAAGGCGAATATTGAGCCTTCATTCATGTTGAAGGTCTTTGCAACTTTAGGCCAGTGCTGTGGATGATTGACCGTCCGTCCTTCATCCTCTTCAGGAACACTTCAATATTAAACTGTGGATGTTGTATGAAAACCTTCCTCGCCTCCTGACCATAGAGGTGGTTTGAGAGGTAATCATCAGTGAACATCTTTGTAAAGGCCTGAAAACAAGGATGTGCATAAATATCTTCTCTATATTGGAAATGGAGCAGAGCAATAAAAAAGGCAAGGTATAATAGTTAGTACCATCTTGTAGTGAACTTATGTCTTCTTCATTGTGCAGACAAAGATCTTGTTGTTTTTTGTCGCTAATTTCTTTATCCTAACAATATTTCTAAGTTTCTTGATTTGATTGATATTCATGGACAACTCATTTCCCCATATGCAAAAAGGATCGAATAGTGGGTCAAAACCTCTGACAGCATGACCTACATGTGCAAGACCAAATTGTTAAAAACCTAAATATTAGAATGGTTCCTGCAATTGCACAATAATGTTCTGTTAGACAACGGACCATGCACGTGCTAACCTCGGTTGTAAACCTCAATGCTTCCCATTGTTTCCCTGCAACACATATAAGGTAGTTAGTCATCAAGTTAAGTAATGGTTCGCATGCTATCAGTAAAATATGTTGATGAAAAATAAGCACATTGCATATTCATCAGATTAATTCAAGCCACATGGAAAACCCATTTATCCAAACCAAGCATGATTAAGAACTAGGAAATATAGCACTTGTATACGTTTCTCATGTATTAATTGCAGCCAAATTCGATTTATTCCTTACATGCAAAACAATACAAAATTCTACCCACGACAATTGGACATCGCATTGCAGAATTGAACCAAGCAGTTAACTAAACACCACAACAAATGAACCAAACATTAAGTGAGCACCACATTGCATAATATAACATACTCCTAATAGAGGATCAGATAGTTAACCAAACCAAGCATGCTTAACAGCTTGGAAATATAGCAATTGTATTTGTTTCTCATGTATTTAGTACAACCAAATTCGATTTATTTCTCACATGGTATACAATAACAGAATGCACCCATAACTATTGAACATCGCATTGCAGAATTGAACCAAATAGTTAACTAAACACCACAACAAATGAACGAAACGTTAACTGAGCACCACATTGCACAATATAACATACTCCTAAAAGAAGATCAGATAGTTAACCAAACCTAGCATGCTTAACAACTTGGAAATTCACACAATTGTATTTGTTTCTCATATATGTAGTACAGCCAAATTTGATTCACTTCTCACATGGTATACAATAACATAATGCACCCACAACTATTGAACATCTCATTGCAGAATTGAACCAAAAAGTTAACTAAACACCACAACACAAATGAACCAAATGTTAACTGAGCACCACATTGCACAATGTATAGCCAAACCAAGCATGCATGACAACTTGATTTATTTCTCACATGGTATACAATAACGGAATGCACCCACAACTATTGAACATCTCATTGCATAATTAAACCAAATAGTTAACTAAACACCACAACACAAAGGAACCAAACGTTAACTGAGCACCACATTGCACAATGTATAACCAAACCAAGCATGTTTGACAACTTGATTTATTTCTCACATGGAAGACAATACAAAATTGCGGCCTGAAGAATTGAACATCACATTTGCAGAATTGAACCAAACAGTTGACTGAAGACGACAACTTATTAACTAAACAGTTAATAAGTGAGCACCACACTGCACGACATATAGAACATATACACTAGAGCAATAGATTGCATGGTAAAATTAGATAGCACAATTCACTAGAATTTGTTAAGGAAAGGCAGGAGCAGCACACGCAACGGGTAAACCGAGCATGCTTAACCGGCATATCTAGCAAATGGCAAGGTGCTCCACCAAGATGTGGGGGTCGGCACGAATGGCAGCCATCACAACCTCATCCACGTGTGCGGCCGTGATTTGCTTCTCCGCTGCCAAATACTCCTTGAGATCTTGGCTATACTGTGTGCACCATGGCTTAGGGCGATGCTTATTTGGTGGAGGCATCAGTGATTTGGGTGGAAGGTGTCGCGCTCGCGCCGGCGGTCGGGGCATGTGGGATGTGGAAGGAGCAGGAGGATGGGGGTCGGGTACGGATTACCTGCCTGGATAGACGAGGCCGAGCAGCGTGAAGGAGGGTCGCCGGCGAGGAGGCGGCGCTTCAAGCAAGGAGTGAAGGTTTCAACTTGGAAAGGAACGTGGAAACAGGGGAAATGTGGCTTTTGGTAAGGGGGAGGGGGCGGGGAGATAGATATTTCCGTGGAAGCCAAAAATTTGGAATCGCATCAGCGAAAAAACTGGCGCGCAAAGTGTCATCAGACACGGTCCCTTATTCAGAACTGTGTACGATATGTGAACATCACAAACGATTCAGATAGCTTAACCCATGTGTGATGATTTTGAATGTC
This sequence comes from Secale cereale, assembly GCA_902687465.1. Taxonomy (NCBI): domain Eukaryota; kingdom Viridiplantae; phylum Streptophyta; class Magnoliopsida; order Poales; family Poaceae; genus Secale; species Secale cereale. The sequence continues at coordinate 621,525,298 of LR738710.1, read as the reverse complement.
AAAAATTTTGGTTCGAATTTCCATGGTTACAGTGGTCATCCACGTCATTGCATAATTTGGGTACACAAGGGAGACTACAACACACCCACCCTTCTTAATCGAGCAAGTTAAGCAATTAAACAGAGCTAGCTGACCTAAACATTACTCTAACAAATTAAAGACCGGCGCTCTTAATTAAACAAAACAAAGAGTACTACTATGGCTGGTGCTCGTCGATCTCTACCGCCGCCTCCATATCCAGCTCGCGCCCGACGGTGTGCTGGGGAAAGGGCTCCATGGTATCCATCGCACAATACTTGGCTAGCATCTCGCCATCCACGTCCGCCATCTCTTTGGAAAAGGTCGCCACGAGATGGGCGTGGGCCACCGTGATCTGGGCTTGGACGGTCTCCGTTGTCGCAAGGTATGCGGCGGAGGAATGGACGGCTGCTCAAACACTCTTGGCGATTTCCAACTCTTCGGCCGTGGGTTGCCAACCGTTGTCAGAGAAGCTTCGTTCGATTTGTCTGGTGACCGCCATGAGCTGGGCGTGGGCAGCCTCGACATGGTCGTGGGCGGCCTCCATCAGGGCTAAGGCCACCGCTGCGGAACGGACAACTGTTGTGCCGCTCTCGCCAGTTTCTATACTTGAGGCAGATGTTTGTTGCCGCCACCTAAGAAGCAACAGCGGCCGTTTGGGCAGCCTCGGTCGCCCGGTCACAGATTGCGGCCGCGCTCATGCACCTTGTTAGCACGCGCAAGGCGGCTACGGCCGCGCTCTCGCTGGAGTGGGCCACCGAAGTGTCCCTCACGACACGGGTCCACGTGCCCATCTTTCACCGACGACAATTGAATAGTGAAATGATATTTGGGGAGTGAGCTAGTGTGCTTGAGACATCGGCTGTGGACTGTAGCCGACGCACCTTCTCGCGTAAGCCATAGGCGTACTATACACCGACGGTGCTCCAGGATATTTTGTGCTACATATCACACAGTTGATGATAATAAAATGTGTGCGATCTACTTGATTTTTCATCTTGATTTGAATTACATAATGGGGTCACAGCGGAAATGGGCTTTGTTTGAATTGCTAGACCTTTTATCTGCAGTGAACATGCAACTATATGTGTGTCGTAAGAGAATTGGAATTATTCAGGGTTTGTTTGAACATTTTATACATTAAATTGGTTTTCTAGCCATTCCAGGTGCACAATTCAAAATTAAAATACATGCACATGCTCTGGTGCAGCAACATGGGTTGTAAAATCATATATGTGTCCATGGGTTTATGCTTATGTCCCATGCAAGAAATGAGGATGAAACTCGAACACCACGGCATCGTGGCTCTCCGGCAAACGTCGACGTACTTGCTTTTGTAATTCTTGTAAATCCAAAATTCATCCAAAATTCATGAAACTTGGCATGCTATCATGGAGCGGCATCAACATGCCATGGTAAATTTTTTGTCCCACTTCAAGCAGTTTGGGTATAAGCTTCTCATAAATCAGAGCTTCTCACAACAAATGTGATGGTTTAAGTATGAAACATTTCACCTTTCTAGAAGAAACGATATCCGTTGCCTCTTCTCGATTTCAAATTTTTTTCCTAGTGTCAACATAGAACAAAAGGAGTGTTGTGTCAATTTTTGTGATTTTTCGGGGTTCATTTGGACATTTTTATGCATTAATTGAGTTTTCAATGCATTTATGTGCATAATTCAAATGTGAACTACATGCACATGCTCTAATGCATATAAATTGGTTGAAAATTCAAATATGTGTTCTTGGTTGCATGCTTAGGTCCCATGCAAGAAATGGGAATGAATTTCAACCACCAGGGCACCGTTGATTGCCGGCAAAATGTTGAGATACTTTATTTTTAAATTCTAGTAAATATAAAACTCGTCTGAAATTCATGAAACTTGGCATGCTATCATAGAGCGGCATCAACATGTTGTGGTAAAAAAATTGTCCCATTTGGGGCAGGTTTGGGTATATGCTTCTCACAAACCGTAGCTTCTCACAACAAGCGTGATGGTTTCGGTAGGGAACGTCCCACCTTTGGGACGAAACAATATCCATTGCCTCTTATTGCTTTCAAAAAAAATCTCGTGTCAACATAGAACAACTGGAGTGTTGTGTCAATTTTTTTGATTTTTTAGGGTTCGTTTGGACATTTTTATTCATTAACTAAGTTTTCAATTCATTTATGTGCATAATTCAAATTTGAACTACATCACATGCTCCAGTGCATATAAATTGGTTGAAAAATCAAATCGGAGTCCTTGGGTGCATGCTTAGGTCCCATGCAAGAAATGGGAATGAATTTCAAACACCATGGCACCGTTTATTGCCGGAACATTGAGGTACTTTATTTTTAAATTCTAGTAAATCCAAAACTTGTCTGATATTCATGAAGCTTGGCACGCTGTCATGGAGTGGCATCAACATGCCATGGTAAATTATTTTATCCCATTTGGGGCAGGTTTGGGTATATGCTTCTCACAAACGGAGCTTCTCACAACAAGCATGATGGTTTCGGTAGGGAACGTCCCACCTTTGGGGACAAAACGATATCCATTGCCTCTTATTGCTTTCAAAAAAATTCTTGTGTCAACATAGAACAACAGGAGTGTTGTGTCAATTTTTTTGATTTTCGGGGTTCGTTTGGACATTTTTATGCATTAACTGAGTTTTTAATGCATTTATGTGCATAATTCAAATTTGAACTGCATGCACATGCTCTAGTGCATATAAATTGGTTGAAAGATCAAATATGTGTCCTTGGGTGCATGCTTAGGTCACATGCAAGAAATGGGAATGAATTTCAAACACCGGGGCACCGTTGATTGCTGGCAAAATGTTGAGATACTTTATTTTTAAATTCTAGTAAATCCAAAACTCATCTGAAATTCATGAAACTTGGCATGCTATCATGGAGCGGCATCGACATGCCATGGTAAAAAATTGTCCCATTTGGGGCAGGTTTGGGTATATGCTTCTCACAAACCAGAGCTTCTCACAACAAACATGATGGTTTCGGTAGGGAACGTCCCACCTTTGGGGACGGAACGATATCCACTGCCTCTTATTGCTTTCAAATTTTCTCGTGTCAACATAGAACAACAGGAGTTTTGTGTCAAATTTTGTGATTTTTCGGAGTTCGTTTGGACATTTTATGCATTAACTGAGTTTTCAATGCATTTATGTGCATAATTCAAATTCGAACTACCTGCGCATGCTCCAGTTCATATAAATTGGTTGAAAAATCAAATATGTGTCCTTGGGTGCATGCTTAGGTCCCATGCAAGAAATGGGAATGAATTTCAAACACGAGGGCACCGTTGTTTGCCGGAAAAACATTGAGGTACTTTATTTTTAAATTCTAGTAAATCCAAAAGTCGTCTGAAATGTGCCGAGCAGGATTTTTGCGGCTCTTGATCACAAACGTTTTAGATAGAACACTGTATGCAAAGTGAGAGCAGGATTTGTGCATCTTTTCAACGCAAACGGTTCTTTGGATGACCCATGTGCAACCACTTACAAACAATTTGGTAAGATTTGCATCTGTCATATTGGGTATGTTGCCATTTGTCAAACTGAAAAGATTGACATTTGTTGATCTAGTAACATTGCCATTTGTCAACCTTGTAACACTGCGATTTGTCAAAGTATGAAGCTAAAAATCACTAGCAGTATCTAATTTTTGCAACTAAAATTCAGTAAGTAAGCATAGATTTCATCCATAGATTAAGCAGTCGTTCTTAATTTATACAAATAGTTCAACTCGACAGCTGAACCAACCAAACTTTTCCCCATTTGTTACCAACCACGTACTGAAATAGCTAGTTCAACTATATATACTAGCTAATTTTAAGTATGTTGTACAGTTCCACCACATCTATAGTCAGATGAACTAAACAAAATAGCCCCTAAATACTACTACTACTACGTAGGGGCTTTGTACTACATCCGTCTGCCTGTCCTCTGTCGAGCACACTCAGTAAGAGGCAGAGGAGGAGGAGCCTACCGACGAGCTGGACAACTGCAATACGGTGCCTGCCGCTGCTGCAGCTTCAGCGACGCTCGCCTCGAAAGCCCTCTGTTGCTCCAGACAACCCCTCTCGAAGTGGTGGTTCTCCTCGTAGATCTCCTGATTCCTCGCCTCTGAGGCGGCATGTGTCGCGGCCACGGCGACGGTAAGGCTCTTTGCGTGCTCGACGAGGCGCTCCTCCTCCTCCCAGAGGAACTCGGTGTAGCGCGCAAGGTCGCTGACGCATGTGCGGGCATCCACCTCCGCCTCCCGCCTTCGGGCGGCGGTGGCGGAGCGGGTGATGACCCTGGTGGTCGATGGTGGGCTGGCGGCCACGGCGGCCGACGATGGGGTGGTGGCCACGACCACCACCTCCCGCCTTCGGCCACGGTGGCGGAGCGGGTGATGGCCACAGTGGCTGACAGTGGGGTGGCGGCCATGACGGCCACCTCCTGCATTCGGTAGAGTGGGAGATGGCCCTAGCTTTCGACGATGGTGCGGCGGCAACGACGGCCGGCAAAAGCTGCCGACGGGCAGTGGCGGTGGAGCGTGTGGTGCTACACTACGCCGGGGACTGCGCCGCCGCCACGGTGTAGCCTCCCAGCTGGAGCTATCCTCTGATGACGGCAGAGTGGCTGAGTGACGACGATGAACCGGTGCCATTAGCGATTGTGGGAGAAGCAGACGAGATAAGCTATAGGGAGGGAGGGAAAAATGTGATGCAGGACTCGCCGGCCGTGAATGTTTATATAGCAGGCTGTTAAGCATTGGGATTTTGGGGGATTTCATGGAGTCGGGCAGGAAACTCGCGCGGGAGCAGGCTCACCGATGATTCATTGGCGCCACTGTTTGGCCAAAAGAACGCCCCCGTGCGCTGCACAAGCTTGCACTGTAAGCCATCTGCGGCAGCGGAGTGACAAGACGTGCGAGAGGAGGACGAAAGGCCACGTACACATACGGTTATACAAAAACATTTGCGATTTAATTACCTACTATACCCCCCGTCCTTGTTTATAAGTATAATTTAACTAATAAAATACGAATTCATGTCGCCAAATATTATATAGTTGGATTCGTATTTGAACATAGTTTCCAATTATATAATTTTTATAACATGCATTAACATTTTGTTGGTTAAATTTGAGGGCAAAGTATGGCATAGACTATAAAGGGGACTATAGACTAGACGGAGGTAGTAGCACACGGCCGCTCTCTATGCAGCGACGCAACAATCGTCCGCTTGTAGGCGACCATTTCCTGCGTGTTCAACTGCTCTATGCGCGTGGTTGCTTGCGGTTCAGGCGGCCACGGTGCGCTCTGCTCGCATCCCGCCGCGCGCGCTCTGCTCTCGCGTCCCTCCGGGTGCTCTACCCTCGTCCCTCCACGCGCGCTGCCAGTGTTTGCGACCGGTGCACGATCACGCATGTTTGTGTGCATGCGGTTGCGCCGGGTGCGGCGCGACAATGCGGTTATTATTCGAGCAAAATGTTATTATTCTGTAGACAAAGCAAATCACGCGGGGCTTATTAGCAGCAATCGTTTGTGTTATTATTGGTCTTCGCACACATTTCTGATTACGGACATGTCTGCCGTGTATCACACACATCTTGCTCAATTGAACCGTTTCCATTGTGTTGCCTAATCACACACGGTTCATCCTAGTGAACTGTATGATGTATATCGCACACACCTTCATCTGGCTGCCTATTTCTTTTGTTCCTCCTCGTCGAAAACAGTTAATTGAACTGAACCGTATGCCCTTCATCGCACACGCAACTAAAATCTGAACCGTGTTTGATGCATCCGTCATCGCAAATGTTTTGCAACTTTTTTATTGTTATTTTACACCACCATTTGCGATTATGGCATCGCACACAGTTTCGTTGAAGGGTCTCTAATCATAGTGTCGCATTTGGACCATCCTGCAGTAGTGAATAGTAGTAGATGCAGGAAGGAGTCGGTCTACTAATCTTGGACGTGATGCCTATATACATGATCATTGTCTTGGATATCGTCATAACTATTTGATTTTCTATCAATTGCTGCTCTTCTCAAGTTCACGCTCCTCATAGTGGTTCGGACATCTCGGAGCCTAGTGATTAGGATCGCCGCAGACATGGCATAGTCCCTTCCCCTTCTTATGAGAATACTTCTTGAAGTTGGTAGGATGTGACGGCTTGTTCTTTTCATCAAACTTTCCTTCGCCCTGAGTATTGTTCTTGTTGTTTTTGAACTTGTTGGGCTGGAAGTTCTTCTTCTGTACCATGTGGGCACTAGAAGCTCCCTCAGCAACTCGAGCATGTGTGTATTTTGATCTCGCCTTCTCTTCAACATCAAGAGTACCAATGAGATTCGAAACGGAAAACGCATGTCTCTTGTGTTTCGGAGAGGTAGCAAAATGGTTCCACAAAGGTGGAAGCTTGGAATGATGCCTTCGGCAACTAATTTGTATGGAAACACACACTTGAAGTACTCAAGTTCCTTTGCGAGCAACTGTGTCTCATGAGCTTGCTGAGCAGCAGAGTGCTCATCAGTCATCTCGTAGTCACAAAATTGCTCCATGAGGTACAACTCCCTGCTAGCGTCCGAGGCTCCAAACTTGGCCTCAAGCGCAGCCCACATGTCTTTGCCCTTGTCAAACAACATATACGAATTCACAATGGAATCATCAAGAACACTCAGAAGGGCGCACTTGAAGAGGGTACCAATCTTCTCAAAAGCTTCCTGCTGGGCAGGATTAAGATCGCCCTCTTGCCCTTGGTGGCGTCATAGCAGTACATGGTGTGTAACTAGTAAACTGCTCTCATGCGCCACCTCTTATATTGCACCCCTTTAAATGTATGTGGCTTCAAATGCGCAGCAAAACCACTTAGAGTAAATTGCCTACGACCAGGTTTTTGTATTGTTGAAAATATGAGAAAATTACTATGAGATTTAACCTGAATAAACAATAAATAAATCATGACGATAATAACAGAGATTAAACTAGTCATGCAGACTAGCATAGTAGATGAACAGATAAAATCTAGGGCACAGACTGGAAATAAGAATTCTAAGCCTCCAAGTAGCTCGACTAGCAGTCCCCGGCCTTCGTCGTTGGGTGTGTGCCATATTGTGTTGACGTCAACATGACACCACTCCATTTCGCCTACTCAGCATCACCTTAGCTTGTTCGATCACGGACGTTGTGTGTGGATCAACTTGGTGCCCGCTCCCTGTTTGCTAGTATGTCTCAACCGGGTGAGATGGAGTACGATGACATGGACATGCAGTTTGAAGTTGATCCATGACGGAGGCGGATACTGAGAATTGGTTGTGATCAGGCGCTATGAACACCGCACTTTCATTTGCTCGTATTGCTATGCATTCGAAATGAAATTGGTCAGACCTAGACGGACAGTGGATATTTAGGGGTGCGGTTGGATGATCGGCTCTGTATATGTGTCCGTGGATTGGTCCGGTGGAAAAACAGTGTCTTCTTCAAGGGACAATGTTGGAATGGCCTTAGGACATCTCCAAAGCGGACCCTCAAACCGCCCGCAAGCATCCAGACTGATTTGTTCAGACGTAGTATGCCATCCAACGTCGTCCCACATTAGTCCGTGGACTAGTTCGGACTTCCATTTCTCACAAACCGAAAGCAGACCAAGGGGCTTTTTGGAGTATGGACACCAGCCACATAGGAGATCAACACCCCACCCTACCCAAAATCCCGCTCGGACCCACGTCTCCATACTTCCCTCTTTATATGCATCTACTTTCTCTCTCACCGACGTCGCCGCTCTTCCATAGCAGCCGCCCGCCAAGTCCTTCACGGAACTCCGTGACCTCCATCGCTACATCCGACCTCCCCACTACTTTTCTTCCGTCACCGATCCAGACATCTTGTCCATTTATCGCACGGGTACTATTTGCCCCTACGGGGGTCAGCACACCAGGCAAGTGTTTGGTGAAATGTTCATGCTAATTTTCTAGCCCCTTCTTTGAAACAATGGATTCAGAAATGGTTTACATATACGAGCACTACATTCAGTCGTTCAACAGCTCGTCCGATAAGGAGGACTATGCGGATAAAACAACAATGATGCGGGCGGTCCTTGTAGAAGTGGAGGATGTAGAAGAGCATGCTATTAGTTTCAAGGGATCTATAAAGGGTCATCAAGTGCTCAATCAGAGGAGCGCATGGGCCATTTGATGCTAAACACATGACTATTTTGCCCTTTATGCCTTATTCATCCACATTTTCTGCCGGTGCTTTCGGATACGAAAAATGTCTTTGGTCGCCTCTACAATGATGTTCGGTCCTATGATGACTGATTCGTCTTATAGAAGGATGCCATAGGAAGGATTCGATTATCTGGTTACCAGAAGTGTACGGCAACATTGATGATGCTTGCATATGGCACGGCTGCAGATTCATGGGATGAATACCTCTGAATGTCTAAGAGCATATGCGAAGACACCATGGTCAGCTTTTTCTACCGCTCTGGTAAGGGTGTTTGGACGTCGGTACTTGAAAGAGTCAACTGTCGCTGACACCGAGAGGCTCTTGGTAATGTCCGAAGCAAGAAGGTGGCTAGGTACGTTTGGATCTCTTGGTTGCATGCACAAAAAATGGAAGAATTGCCCAAAATCTCTACAAGGGTAATATTAGGGCCATGTTAAGAAGCCCACCATCATTCTTGAAACAGTTGCATCATGGGACCTCTGGATTTGGCACGTTTTCTTTGGCATATTCCGGGTTTCACATGAAGGAAATATGCCCTAGAGGCAATAATAAAGTTGTTATTTATATTTCCTTATATGATGATAAATGTTTATTATTCATGCTAGAATTGTATTAACCGGAAACTTAGTACATGTGTGAATACATAGACAAACAGAGTGTCACTAGTATGCCTCTACTTGACTAGCTCGTTAATCAAAGATGGTTAAGTTTCCTAGCCATAGACATGAGTTGCCATTTGATGAACAAGATCACATCATTAGGGAATGATGTGATTGACTTGACCCATTCCGTTAGCTTAGCAATTGATCGTTTAGTATGTTGCTATAGCTTTCTTCATGACTTATACATGTTCCTATGACTATGAGATTATGCAACTCCCGAATACCGGAGGAACACTTTGTGTGCTATCAAACATCACAATGTAACTGGGTGATTATAAAGATGCTCTACAGGTGTCTCCGATGGTGTTTGTTGAGTTGGCATAGATCGAGATTAGGATTTTTCACTCCAAGTATCGAAGAGGTATCTCTGGGCCCTCTCGGTAATGCACATCATTATAAGCCTTGCAAGCAATGTGACTAATGAGTTAGTTGCGGGATGATGCATTATGGAACGAGTAAAGAGACTTGCCGGTAACGAGATTGAACTAGGTATGATGATACCGATGATCGAATCTCGGGCAAGTAACAACCGATGACAAAGAGAACAACGTATGTTGTTATGCGGTTTGATCGATAAAGATCTTCGTAGAATATGTAGGAGCCAATATGAGCATCCAGGTTCCGCTATTGGTTATTGACCAGAGATGTGTCTCAGTCATGTCTACATAGTTCTCGAACCCATAGGGTCCGCACGCTTAACGTTCGATGACGATTTGTATTATGAGTTATGTGATTTGATGACCGACGTTTGTTCGGAGTCTCGGATGAGATCACGGACATGACGAATAGTCTCGAAATGGTTGACGCGTAAAGACATCAGAAAGGTTCCGAGTGATTTGGGTATTTTTCGGAGCACCAGAGAGTTACGGGAATTCGTATTAGGCCTTAATGGGCCATACGGGAAAGGAGAGAAAGGCCTCAAGGGTAGTTGCGCCCCTTCCCCATGGACTGGTCCAAATTGGACTAGGGAAAGGGGGCGCCCCCTTCCTTCCTTCTCCTTCTCCCTTCCCCTTTTCCTATTCCATGTGGGATGTGGAATCCTACTAGGACTAGGGAGTCCTAGTAGGACTCCACACTTTGGGCGCGCCCTATGAGGTCCGGCCTCTTCCTCCCTCCATCCTTTATATACGTGGCCAGGGGGCACCCCATAGAGACACAAGTTAACATCAGTTTTAGCCGTGTGTGGTGCCCCCCTCCACAGATACACACCTTGGTCATATCGTTGAAGTGCTTAGGCGAAGCCCTGCATCGGTAGCTTCATCATCACCGTCACCACGCCATCGTGCTGACGAAACTCTCCCGTGACGCTCAACTAGATCAAGAGCTCGTGGGACGTCATCGAGCTGAACGTGTGCTAAACGCGGAGGTGTCGTACGTTCGGTGCTTGGATCGGTTGGATTGCGAAGACATTCGACTACATCAACCGCGTCACTAGACGCTTCCGCTTTCGGTCTACGAGGGTACGTAGACATACTCTCCCCGCTCGTTGTTATACTTCTAGTAGATAGATCTTGCTTGATCGTAGGAATTTTTTTGAAATACTACATTCCCCAACAATGGCATCATGATCCAGGTCTATGCGTAGATGATATGCACAAGTAGAACACAATGAGTTGTGGGCGATAATAGTCATACTGCTTACCAGCATGTCATACTTTGATTCGGCGGTATTGTTGGATGAAGCGGCCCGGACCGACATTACGCATACGCTTACGCGAGACTGGTTCTACTAACGTACTTCGCACACAGGTGGCTGGCGGGTGTCAGTTTCTCCATCTTTAGTTGAATCAAGTGTGGCTACGCCCGGTCCTTGTGAAGGTTAAAACATCACATACTTGACGAAAAATCGTTGTGGTTTTTTGTATGCGTAGATTAGAACAGTTCTTGCTAAGCCCATAGCAGCCACGTAAAACTTGCAACAACAAAGTAGAGGACGTCTAACTTGTTTTTGCAGGGCATGTTGTGATGTGATATGGCAAGACGTGATGAGTTATACGTTATTGTATGAGATGATCATGTTTTGTAAATTATTGGCAACCGGCAGGAGCCTTATGGTTGTCTCTTTATTGTATGAATTGCGAAGGCCATGTAATTGCTTTACTTCATCACTATGAGTTAGCGATAGTAGTAGTAGCAATAGTTGGCGAGATGACCACGACGCTACGATGAAGATCATGGTGTCAAGCCAGTGACGATGGAGATCATGACGATGCTTTGGAGATGGAGATCAAAAGCACAAGATGATGATGGCCATATCATGTCACATATTTTGATTGCATGTGGTGTTTATCTTATTATGCTTCTTATTAGTACGGCGGTAGCATTATAAGATGATCCCTTAAGAAAATTTCAAGGTACAAGTGTTCTCCCTGAGTATGCACCGTTGCGAAAGTTCGTCGTGCCGAGACACCACATGATGATCGGGTGTGATAAGCTCTACGTTCAAATACAACGTGTGTAAGATAGTTTTGCACATGCAGAATACTCGGGTTAAACTTGACAAGCCTAGCATGTACAGACATGGCCTCGGAACACTGGAGACCGAAAGCTCAAGCATGAATCATATAGTAGATATGATCAACATAAGATGTTCACCATTGAAAACTACTCCATCTCACGTGATGATCGGACATGGTCTAGTTGATTTGGATCATGTGATCATTTAGATGACTAGAGGGATGCCTATCTAAGTGGGAGTTCTTTAGTAATATGATTAATTGAACTTTAATTTATCATGAACTTAGTCCTGGTATTATTAGCATATCTATGTTGTAGATCAATAGCTCGCGTTGTAGCTCCCCGTTTATTTTTATATGTTCCTAGAGAAATAAAAGTTGAAAGATGGTAGTAGCAATGATGCGTACTTGTTCAGTGATCTGAGGATTTTCCTCATTGCTGCACAGAAGAATTATGTCCTTGATGCACCGCTAGGTGACAGACCTATTGTAGGAGCAGATGCAGACGTTATGAACGTTTTGACAAAAGCTCGGTATGATGACTACTTAATAGTTTAGTGCACCATGCTTTACGGCTTAGAACCGGGACTTCAAAAATGTTTTGAACGCCACAGAGCATATAAGATGTTACAAGAGTTGAAATTAGTATTTCATACTCATGCCTGTGTCGAGAGGTATGAGACCTCCGACAGTACTTTGCCTACAAGATGGAGGAGAATAGCTCAAACAGTGAGCATGTGCTCAGATTGTCTGGGTACTACAATTGCTTGAATCAAGTGGAAGTTAATCTTCCAAATAAGATAGTAATTGACAAAGTTCTCTAGTCACTATCACCAAGTTAGTAGAAATTCGTGATGAACTATAATATGCAAGGGATGACGAAAGTAATTCCCAGGCTCTTCGCGATGCTGAAATAGGCGAAGATAGAAATCAAGAAAGAGCATCAAGTGTTGATGGTTAACAAGACCACTTGTTTCAAGTTAAGGGCAAAAGGATAGAAGGGGAACTTCAAGAAGAATGACAAGCAAGTTGTCACTCCCGTGAAGAAACCCAAAGCTAAACTCAAGCCTAAAACTAAGTGCTTCTACTGCAAAGGAAATGGTCACTGGAAGTGGAACTGCCCTAGATACTTGGCGGATAAGAAGGATGGCAAAGTAAACAAAGGTATATTTGATATACAGATTATTGATGTGTAATTTACTAGTGTTCATAGCAACCCCTGGGTATTTGATACCGGTTCACTTGCTAAAATTAGTAACTCAAAATGAGAGTTGCAGAATGAATAGAGACTAGTTAAAGGTGAAGTGACGTTGTGTGTTGGAAGTGATTCCATGATTGATATGATCATCATCGCACACTCCCTATACTTTCGGGATTAGTGTAGAACCTAAATAAATGTTATTTGGCATTTGCGTTGAGCATGCATTTGATTTGATCATGTTTGTTGCAATACAGTTATTCATTTAAAGTCATAGAATAATTGTTATTCTGTTTACATGAATAAAACCTTCGATGGTCATACACCCAATAAAAATAGTTTGTTGGATCTCGATCGTAGTAATACACATATTCATAATATTGAAGCCAAAAGATGCAAAGTTGATAATGACAGTGCAACTTATTTGTGGCATTGACATTTAGGTCATATTGGTGTAAAGCGCATGAAGAAACTCCATGTTGCTGGGCTTTTGGAATCACTTGATAATGAATCACTTGGTGCTTGCAAACCATGCCTCATGGGCAAGATGACTGAAACTCCGTTCTCCGGAACAATGGAGCGAGCAACTGACTTGTTGGAAATCATACATACTGATGTATGCAAACCAATGAGTGTTGAGGCTCGCGGTGGGTATCGTTATTTTCTGACCTTCACAGATGATTTGAGAAGATATGGGTATATCTACTTGATGAAACACAAGTCTGAAACATTTGAAAAGTTCAAAGAAATTTCAGAGTGAAGTAGAGAATCATCGTAACAATAAAAAAAAGTTTCCACGATCTGATCGCGGAGGCGAATATTTGAAGTTACGAGTTTGGCCTTCATTTAAAACAATGTGAAATAGTTTCACGATTCATGCCACCTGGAACACCACAGCGTAATGGTGTGTCCAAACGTCGTAATCGCACTTTATTAGATATGGTGCGATCTACGATGTTTCTTACCGATTTACCACTATCGTTTTGGGGTTATGCATTAGAGACAGTTGCATTCACGTTAAATAGGGCACCATCTAAATCCGTTGAGACGACACCGTATGAACCGTAGTTTAGCAAAAAACCTAAGCTGTCATTTGTTAAAGTGTGGGGCAGCGATGCTTATGTGAAAAAGTTTCAACCTGATAAGCTCAAACCCAAATCGGAGAAATGTGTCTTCATAGAATACCCAAAGGAAACTGTTGGGTACACCTTCTATCACAGATCCGGAGGCAAGATATTCATTGCTAAGAATGGATCCTTTCTAGAGAAGGAGTTTCTCTCGAAAGAAGTGAATGGGAGGAAAGTAGAACTTGGTAAGGTAATTGTACCTTCTCCCAAATTGGAAAGTAGCACATCACAGAAACTAGTTCTAGTGATTCCTACACCAGTTAGCGAGGAAGCTAATGATGATCATGAAACTTCGGATCTAGTTACTACTGAACCTCGTAGGTCAACCAGAGTACGTTCCGCACCAGAGTGGTACGGTAACCCAGTTCTAGATGTCATGTTACTAGACCATGATGAACCTACGAACTATGAGGAAGCGATGATGAGCCCAGATTCCGCAAAATGGCTTGAGGCCATGAAATCTGATATGGGATCCATGTATGAGAACAAAGTGTGGACTTTGGTTGACTTGTCCGATGATCGGTAAGCCATTGAAAATAAATGGATCTTTAAGAGGAAGACTGACGCCGATGGTAATGTTACTGTCTACAAAGCTCGACTTGTTGCGAAAGGTTTTGGACAAGTTCAAGGTGTTGACTACGATGAGATTTTCTCACTCGTAGCGATGCTTAAGTCTATCCGAATCATGTTAGCAGCTGCCGTATTTTATGAAATCTGGCAAATGGATAACAAAACTGCGTTCTTTAATGGATTTAGTAAAGAAGAGTTGTATATGATGCAACCAGAAGGTTTTGTCAATCCTAAAGGTGCTAACAAATGTTGCAAGCTCCAGCGATCCATCTATGGACGGGTGCAAGCATCTCGGAGTTGGAATATATGCTTTGATAAGTTGATCAAAGCATACAAATTTATACAGACTTGCGGTGAAGCCTGTATTTATAAGAAAGTGAGTGGGAGCGCTACAGCCTTTCTGATAAGTATATGTGAATGACATATTGTCGATCAGAAATGATGTAGAATTTTTTGGAAAGCATAAAAGGAGTGTTTGAAAGGAGTTTTTCAAAGAAAGACCTCGGTGAAGCTAATTACATATTGAGCATCAAGATCTATAGAGATAGATCAAGATGCTTGATAAAGTTTTTTCAATGAGTACATACCTTGACAAGTTTTTGAAGTAGTTCAAAATGGAACAGTCAAAGAAAGAGTTCTTACCTGTGCTGCAAGGTGTGAAGTTGAGTAAGACACAAAGCCCGACCACAGCAAAAGATACAAAAAGAATGAAAGTCATTCCCTATGCCTCAGCCATAGGTTCTATAAAGTATGCCATGATGTATACCAGACCTATTGTATGCCCTGCCCTGAGTTCTGGCAAGGGGTACAATTTTGATCTAGGAGTAGATCACTAGACAGCGGTCAAAATTATCCTTAGAGGACTAAGGAAATATTTCTCGGTTATGGAGGTGATAAAGAGTTCGTCGTAAAGAGTAACGTCAATGCAAGCTTTGACATCGATTTGGATGACTCTGAGTCTCGATCTGGATACATATTGCAAGTGGGAGCATTTAGCTAGAGTAGCTCCGTGCAGAGCATTGTAGACATAGAAATTTGCAAAATACATACATATCTAAATGTGGCAGGCCCATTGACTAAACCTCTCTCACAAGCAAAACATGACCGCACCTTAGGACTCTTTGGGTGTTAATCACATGACGATGTGAACTAGATTATTGACTCTAGTAAACCCTTTGGGTGTTGGTCACATGGCGATGTGAACTTTGGATGTTATTCACATAACGATGTGAACTATCGATATTAAATCACATGGCGATGTGAACTAGATTGTTGACTCTAGTGCAAGTGGGAGACTGAAGGAAATATGCCCTAGAGGCAATAATAAAGTTGTTATTTATATTCCCTTATATCATGATAAATGTTTATTATTCCTGCTAGAATTGTATTAACCGGAAACTTAGTACATGTGTGAATACATAGACGAACAGAGTGTCACTAGTATGCCTCTAATTGACTAGCTCGTTAATCAAAGATGGTTAAGTTTCCTAGCCATAGACATGAGTTGTCATTTGATGAACGGGATCACATCATTAGGGAATGATGTTATTGACTTGACCCATTCCGTTAGCTTAGCACTTGATCGTTTAGTATGTTGCTATTGCTTTCTTCATGACTTATACATGTTCCTATGACTATGAGATTATGCAACTCCTAAATACCGAAGGAACACTGTGTGTGCTATCAAACGTCACAACGTAGCTGGGTGATTATAAAGATGCTCTACAGGTGTCTCCGATGGTGTTTTTTGAGTTGGCATAGATCGAGATTAGGATTTGTCACTCCGAGTATCGGAGAGGTATCTCTGGGCCCTCTCGGTAATGCACATCACTATAAGCCTTGCAAGCAATGTGACTAATGAGTTAGTTGCGGGATGATGCATTACAGAACGAGTAAAGATACTTGCCGGTAACGAGATTGAACTAGGTATGATGATACAGATGATCGAATCTCGGGCAACATACCGATGACAAAGGGAACACATATGTTGTTATGCGGGTTGACCGAAAAAGATCTTCATAGAATATGTATGAGCCAATATGAGAATCCAGGTTCCGCTATTGGTTATTGACCGGAGATGTGTCTCGGTCATGTCTACATAGTTCTCGAACCCGTAGGGTCCGCACGCTTAACGTTCGATGACGATTTGTATTATGAGTTATGTGATTTGATGACTGACGTTTGTTCAGAGTCTCAGATGAGATCACGGACATGATGAACAGTCTCCAAATGGTCGAGACATAAAGATCGATATATTGGAAGGCTATATTCGGACATCGGAAAGGTTCCGAGTGATTCGGGTATTTTTCGAAGTACCGCAGAGTTACGGGAATTCGTATTGGGCCTTAATGGGCCATACGGGAAAGGAGAGAAATGCCTCAAGGGTGGCTGCGCCCCTTCCCCATGGACTGGTCCGAATTGGACTAGGGAAAGGGGGCGCCCCTTCCTTCCTTCTCCTTCTCCCTTCCCCTTTTCCTATTCCATGTGGGATGTGGAATACTACTAGGATTAGGGAGTCCTAGTAGGACTCCACACTTTGGGCACACCCTATGAGGGCCGGCCTCTTCCTCCCTCCATCCTTTATATACATGGCCATGGGGCACCCCATAGGGACACAAGTTAACATCAGTTTTAGCCATGTGCGGTGCCCCCCTCCACAGATACACACCTCGGTCATATCGTTGCAGTGCTTAGGCGAAGCCCTGCGTTGGTATCTTCATCATCACCGTCACCACGCCGTCGTGATGACGAAACTCTCCCATGACGCTCAACTGGATCAAGAGCTCGTGGGACGTCATCGAGCTGAACGTGTGCTGAACGCGGAGGTGTCGTACATTTGGTGCTTGGATCGGTTGGATCACGAAGACGTTCGACTACATCAACCGCGTCACTAGACGCTTCCACTTTCGGTCTACAAGGGTACGTAGACACACTCTCCCCGCTCATTGATATGCTTCCAGTAGATAGATCTTACGTGATCGTATGATTTTTTTTTTGAAATACTACGTTCCCCAACACCACAATGGTATCAATGTGCTGCAACGCTCTCTACTGTTTGCTAGGCTGACTAAAGGGCAAGCTCCTCTTTGGAACTATATTGTCAATGTCACTAGGCATGAATACAACATGGCCTACTATTTGGTTGACGGTATCTATCATTTGTGGGCTATTTTTTTCAAGAACATCTCTGAGCTAGTTCGTCAGAAAAGGTCTCACTTTGCCCGAAGACAAGAAGAAGCTAGAAAGGATGTGGAGAGAGAGCATTTTGAGTGCCCCCATTTTTGGGGGTTGTTTGTGGACCTGCTAAACAATGGGATTCAGAGATCTTCTGGAGGTGATGACATGTTGTGTGATCTTGCACACCGCGGTCATAGAGGATGAGGGTGAAAATGTTTGTTGTATGTCTTGAATTTGAGAAAAATGGGCGATCATAACCAACTTTTCCGTCAGAATATGACCACATTTGATGACTTTGTTCAAATGCGTTAAAAAATTCGGCATCGAGGAATTCATGAGCAGTTCAAAGAAGATTGGTTGAGTATCTGTAAGTAGTTAAAGGGGACAACTAGAACATATTTTCTTGAATATGCACGAGTGTGCGTACTATATTATAAAGAGAGGAATGACGTGTAGAGCCCCTCCACGTCAGTGTTTACATGTTACATTACATGCACACGCCCCCTCCCTTACTCCCACCTCACGCACTACTTAAGTTGTTGTTGTTGTTCCTATTCTAGCCCACCCTTCTACTGCATCAAAGAATTCGTCGGTGTCTCCTTTTAGCAACCCCGCTTGCTTCCACACTCATCCCTCCTTGCATATCTGAAGTATGAAATAGTTGTTAGATGTCGTTGCTCCATCGAAAACTATGGTGTTGCAATGCTACCATATTTCCCACATGGCTAGAGTGAATATTGTTGCTCGGCTTCTGCTTTGCCTCGTTGTAACTCCCTTGTCCGTGCACCATTCTGTAATGCTTTGCCCAACTGTTGGGATCCATTCCGGCTTGCCCATGGAATGCATGATTGCCGTCCAGACCTCTCTTGCAAACACGCAGTGCAACATAATGTGGTTTATGGTATCCTCCTATTGATCACATAGAGGGCATCGGTCCTGATGATCCAGTCCTTGTCTTGCTAACCGGTTGGACGTCCAACACCTGTTTCGGGCGGCCATCCATATAAAGAATCGACATCGCATTGGCGCCTTGGACCTCCAGGTGAACTCCACTGTTGGCACGACTTGACGCCCCCAGAACTTGGTGTCATAGGCCGATTTTGTGGTAAATTCCCCATTCCTGCCCCAAGCCCAGGTAACCAAGTCATGCTCCTCCTGAATCAGTTCCACTTCCACTATCCTCGTCCATAATTGCATATACTCACTTAGTACCTCCGCAGACACCTCAGGTCCTACATCTCCGGCCCATGTGTGCACATGCAAAGCCTGAGCAACCATGCGGCTCGCTCTCCTCCAGTTTTTCACCTTGACATATAACTATGGAGCGATGTCTTGGATCCTCTCCCCATCTAGCCACTTGTCCTCCCAAAAGAGTGTGTCGGTGCCATTCCCTATCTTCGAACGAATAGCCACGCAACAGATCTGCACGGTAACCTCTGGTATCCTGATCTTGAATTCAGCCCACGGCCTTGAGCGATCCAATTTCTGTAGCCATGGCCAACGGGCCTGCATTGCTACGTTCATCCACTTTAGGTTCGAGATCCCCAGCCTACCAACCCACATAGGTGTGAAAACTTGCTCCCATGCTACAGCGCAATGACCTCCACTAGCGTGAGCCTCACCACACCATAGGAATCCTCGATAAATTTTGTTCATCACCGTGATTGTCTTCTGTGGCAAGTCAAGAGCAAGCATTGCATGCACCGGGATCGCGAATAAAATGGATCACACATAAAACGGACTTGATCAGTAGCAGCCTTCCATTCCGTGGCATCTTTGATGCTTTCCACCTAGGTAGTGCGTTAGCAACTTGATCCACCGGTCCGGCTAGCTGGGCCGCAGACTGCTTTCGTATGGTGAGCGACAGACCTAAGTACTTGCATGGGAATTTGCCAGTACTGCATCTCGTTATCGTTTCCACCCTATCCATGAAATCTGTCGTGCATCGAATTGGGTAAGCTGCACTCTTGCTAAGGTTCACACGCATACTGGATGCTTCTCCAAAGAGTTGTATGAGAGAGACAAATGCTTGGAGATCCCTCTCATCTGGTCTCACGAACAGAATGGCGTCGTCTGCATACATGGACAGCCTATGCTTCAGTCCTGTGCTTGCCAATGGTGTCAACAGGCCCCTCACCGTCGCCAGCTCAAACATGCGCTATAGTGGCTCCATAACCATGATAAAGAGCATGGGGGGAACTAGATCTTCTTGTCTTGATTCGATGCAGTTTAGAATTGGTCTGCCGGGTGTACCATTAACCATTATTCACGTAGAGGAAGTAGCCAAGATTCCACATATCCACTCCCTCCATCGGCGCCCGAAGCCCATCGCTTGGAGTACTTCTATGAGGAATGTCCACCAGACCGAATCAAACGCCTTTGAGATATCTAGCTTCATCATTATTGCCGGAGTCTTAAGTGCATGCAACCTCCAAGTTGTGCACTTTACTAACATGAAATTGTCGTGAATCGAGTGCCCTTCCACAAAAGCACTTTGGTGTCTCCCTACTAGAACCGGCAGGTCCACTGTGAGTCTTGACGCAAGTATCTTGTCAAAAAATATGACGCCATGCTCTAGGCTCACTGGCCAATAATCCTTGACATCCATCGCCACATCTTTCTCGGGCAGAAGTGTTACTATGGCCTTTTTTATGGCCGGTAACCCTCGCATGTCTCCATCATAGAATGCTTTAAGTGCTCTCATTAAGTCGCCTTTAATGATTTGCCAACAAGATGCGTAGGATCTCCTAGTAAACCCATCGGGCCCAGGTGCTTTGTCTAACGACATTGACTTGATCACCCTTTCCACCTCCTCGTCAGAAAAATGGCAGCTCTAGGCGTGAAAGATTCATCGTTGGTAAATGCAGTGCACTCAGGTCAATGGATTGAGCCCTCTTTGGCGTTGTCCCAAACACATTTGAGAAGTAGCTATCCACCTCGGTGGCAATTGTATTCCCATGCTGGATTGCGGTGATCATGTTCCTCCTTTGTAGGTGGCATGCATGTTGATAGAAGAAACTAGTGTTCGCATCTCCTTCTCGAAGCACCAGTATTCTTGATCGTTGTCTTGCGATTGATCTCTCCAGTGAGCAAAGCCCGAGGAGCTTTTTCTTAAGTATCCATTGCTTTTTCGAACCGGTATATGACTTCCATAGCGATGCCAATCTGCAGCTTGACATTTCCTGTCCATCTGTCACTCCATTTTCGTAAGCTCTTTGATGTTGCCCTCAATTTCTGGTCGAGCACCACATAGGGATTCCCCTCCTATGAGATGGAGTTCCACGCTTTCTGTACTGTTTGCTTAAAGCCTTCCGCCTTTGTCCAAAAAGCTTCAAACTTGAAACGTTTCCCCATGCCCAGATCTGCCGTCAAGTCAAGGAGCAAGGGGCAATGATCCGATACAGCCGATCGGAGAGCAGTGAGGTGGCATGTTGGATATAGCTCTTCCCATGACGCTGTGCTAAATACATGATCGATTTTCTCCAATGTTAGTTCGGTCCTCTCACTGGACCACGCATATCTCCGGCCATTCAAGTACAGTTCTTTCAACTCAAAGGCATTCAGCTTTGCTCGAAATCTAGCCATCATTCACATGTTGATCAGGGCATTATTCTTGTCCTCCGGTTTCACCAGCAAGTTAAAGTCACCTAGCACTGACCATGGCCCAGCAATGAGCTCCCGGACCTCCACCAGTTCTCGCATAAACTCAATCTTCTCATGATCTCGTTGTGGGCCATAGACCACCGTAATCCACCACTGCATTCCCTCACTATGCTTGACCAGGTCTATTAAAGCATTGGTCGTGTAATAAGGATGTTAGATGGCTACCACGGAAGCATCCCAAGCAATAAGGATGCCTCCTCTTGTTCCTACTGCTGGAAGGTAGTAAAAGCTTTCAAATTTATTTCCAGCACAGTGTGCCACCACTTTAGGTGTAAACACCTCCATTTTTGTTTCCTGGAAACATAAGATACTTGGGCTAGCCACTTGTACCACCTGAAAGATCGCGCTACGGCGTGCCTGGCTATTAAGGCCCCGCACATTCCACACTAGGGTTTTACAAGGCACCTCACTCATTTTTACATCCTGCCATAGCCACCACCTCTGACCGGTTTCTACTGCCGGTCCTCCACCATGCTGTCTTGCTCGAGCAACGGCAAAGCCAAGGCCTCCCACTCAAATAATGTAGGTATCGCCTGCACGTGGCACTCAGTTAGTGGCTTGTCAAATAATTGCACATACACCTGCAGCGCCTCGTCGCTGATAGTTTCTCCTTCATTTGCTAAGCATAGCTTCCGGATGAGCATGTTCTGCTGCTTTGTTGCATGGGAGCCACGATCGATCCTCTTCGCTAGTCGGACGATTCTTCGTGGATTTGAAACTGGCTCCCTCTTCTGCCTTGGGCGCCTTTTTGTCACTCGAGCTATTCGATCAGGCGTGCCCTGTAGTACAGGCTCAATTACCTTTTTAGCTGCCCACATAGTACGTCCAACGGGTCCCCTTCAGCCTGCAACATGCATGGGGTGCATGGCTCCGGGCGACTCGCCGGTTCCCAGCTATTGGCGCCCTCTCCACCTGATAGGCTGACGCAGACAATGTCACCCACATTCATGCACTACGGGACCCTCCTGTCGCTATCGTCCATACAGGAGCTGCACGACAGGGCGTCCTCTAAGTCCAACTCTGCCCAATCCACATCTGACACCATCCTATCTTCTCCTTCGTTCAGCACATGGTCACTTTCCCTTTCGGGTGGGCTGCTATTGGCCCCCTTGGCCATCGGCCTCTTCCCTTCCAGCGGGATCTCAAAGGCCCCCACCCGTATCACTCCTGCTATGCTCCCATTGGCCATGCTTCTTCCCTCCTGCTCGCCTGGTCGCCCCGGTGGGCCGCGTGTCGCCTCCCCTTTTCCTTCGTTGCCTCTCACCGTGTTCATCCATCATGTCAAGCATACCGACTGTGGGGTCATAGGCAAATTTGAATCCGCGTCCATCCGCCTATCAGTTGGCACCTGCCTGGTGGATCCACTGCCATGCCAGGATCCTTCCCGCCCCTTTCGCTTTGCGCAGTGAGGGGGTTGGTTGGACCGGTCCTGGTCGCCACCAGCCCACTGGAGCCATGGGCCCCACTACGTCTGCCCATGCCATCGGCACCCACGCCCCTCACGGCTCCCTGGCGTTCCGCCAGCTGCATTAGCCCACCTTGGGCCTCCACGCTCCTCGCCGACGGCGGCCCTAGCGACTGCGCCGACATTGAGACCTGTCACTCCCCTTCCTCCGCACCCGAATCGGGCGGGGCACCGCGCCCACGACGATCCTCACCACTGCCATTGCCTCCAGCACGCCCCGATGAGTCCTCCCCAGATGGCGGCGACGATGGTGGTGGTGCGCCGTGATACGTCTCCAACATATCTATAATTTTTATTATTCCATGCTATTATTTATGAAGTCTTGGATGTTTAATGGGCTTTATCATTCACTTTTATATCATTTTTGGGACTAACCTACTAACCCAAAGGCCCAGTCCAGATTGCTGTTTTTTGCCTATTTCGAGGTTTTGCAGAAAAAGAATATCAAACGGAGTCCAAACGGAATGAAACCTTCGCGAGAGATATTTTTGGAGAAAATCACGCCATAGGAACTTGAGAATCACGTCAGGGGAGCCTCGAGTGGCCCTCGAGGGTGGGGGGCGCGCCCCCCTTCCCAGGGCGCGCCCCCTGCCTCGAGGCCCACTCGAGCGTCCCCCGGTGCCCTCCTTCCTATATAAGTCCACGTACCCCAGAAACTCCATATACAGAGAGAAAACCCTAATTCCACCGCCGTACCTTCTGTTCCCGTGGAGATCCCATCTTGGAGTCTGTTCCGGAGCTCCACCAGAGGGGGATCCATCACGAATGCCTTCATCATCATCATCATCGCCCTCACCATGAGTTGTGAGTAGTTTACCACAGACCTTCGGGTTCATAGCTAGTATCTAGATGGCTTCTTCTCTCTCTCTGGATCTCAATACAAAGTTCTCCTCTGTCTTCGAGGAGATCTATTCGATGTAATCTCTTTTTGCGGTGTGTTTGTTGAGATCCGATGAATTGTGAGTTTATGATCAAGGTTATCTATGAAAGATATTTGGTTCTTCTCTAAACTTTTTATGTGTGCTCATAATATCATTGCAAGTCTCTTCGAATTATTGGTTTGGTTTGGCCTACTAGATCTATAGTTCTTGCAATGAGAGAAGTGCTTGGCTTTGGGTTCAATCTTGCGGTGTCTTTTCACAGTGACAGTAGGGGCAGCAAGGCACGTATTGTATTGTTGCCATCGAGGATAAAAAGATGGTGTTTATATCATATTGCTTGAGTTTATCCCTCTACATCATGTCATCTTGCTTAAGGCGTTACTCTGTTCGTATGAACTCAATACACTAGATGCATGCTGAATAACGGTCGATGTGTGGAGTAATAGTAGTAGATGCAGGCAGGAGTCGGTCTACTTGTCTCGGACGTGATGCCTATATACAATGATCATGCCTAGATGGTCTCATAATTATTCATTTTTCTATCAATTGCTCGACGGTAATTTGTTTACCCGCCATATAATATCGCTATCATGAGAGAAGCCACTAGAGAAAACTATGGCCCCCGGGTCTATTCTCAACATATCAATCTACATCTACTTTACTTTTACCGTTTTTATTTGTTGTTTTATTAAACTAAAAATACCAAAAATATAAACTATCATCTCTATCAGACCTCACTTTCGTAAGTGACCGTAAAGGGATTGACAACCCCTTATCGTGTTGGCTGCGAAGTTTTTATTTGTTTGTGCAGATGCGAGGGACTCGCGCATGGTCTTCTACTGAATTGATACATTGGTTCTCAAAAACTGAAGGAAATACTTACGCTATTGTGCTGCATCTCTCTTTCCTCTTTGAGAGAATACAACGCAAGCTCAAGAGGTAGCACGCCGCCTGCCCCCGAGCCTTCTCTGACTAGCAGCGCCATCTTGAAGATCTGGATGGGATACCACAGTGCCTTCGATGCACCTTCCGGCCTTCCAGCGACTCCGGGATGAAAAGCATCCGCCGCTGCGGGATGGAACTGGATCCGCCGGCTTGAGCCAAACCTGGAAGCCGGACATGTCGTAGCGTTTTGCCGTCCGCTCCGCAACCTGAACGAAGCACCACCTGGACTGTCCTCCTCGTCCACGCATGTGCATGCACACCTACCAGCCGAAGAGGAACCAGGTACGGTAGAGAAGCAGCCGTAGCCTGCACCTGCCACAACATATGTACTAGTTAAATTTAAGTTTGAACCATTGTGAATATTTTCAATCATCTATGATTTGTTATGTTATTATTTTAAGATTGCGGACATATAAGAAAAGTAAGGATGGAAGTTTTAGAGAACAACGTTGGATGGCCGGCTATCACAGGCTCACAGCATTGTTCGCGGGCTGCTCTCCACCAGTCCGCGAACTGGCACGGCGTCCGGTTTTGCGTGTTAGAGTTGGAGATGAATTAGGTCCTATCGCCTAAAAAGAAAACATCGACAAGGCCACGATGTTGATAAATAGCCGGAAAATCCCATAATGAGCCACGACGCGAGTACGCACCAATAGTCAGCGGAAAAGGTCACGCCTCCAGACTCACACTAGGTACTGTAGTACTACTAGCCAAAGGAAACGGGAATATCCCGTCTCTCCGGCCACCCGGCGTGAGCCAAAGGAGGCAGGATCCCGGCGATGGCGGTTCCCGGAGGGGAGGGAGAGGGGCGGGGGCGGCCGGTGGTGCTGGTGACAGGTTGCTCGGAGGGGGGCATCGGGCACGCGATGGCGCGCGCGTTCGCGGCGGAGGGGTGTGCGGTCGTGGCCACGGCGCGGTCGCGCGCGTCCATGCGCGGGCTCGAGGGTGACCCGCGGTACTTGCTTCTGGAGCTCGACGTGCGCTCCGACGAGAGCGCGCGCCGCGCCGTTGAGGACGCCCTGCGGGAGCTAGGCCGCGTCGACGTGCTCGTCAACAACGCGGGGGTCCACCTCGTCGCGCCCGTCGCCGAGGTGCCCATGGAGTCGTTCCACCAGGTTTTCGACACCAATGTCTATGGTAGGCTACCAAAACCAATGTTTTCTTTTTCTGCGAGGATAGTTTGTTTCTTCTGTTTGTTTGGCACCTTGATGATTGCGATGCCCTCTAAGGTAGACAAGATTTTGGATTCTGGATTCCGACAGATTCATGGTGAAACAAAGGGTTTTATAGTTGGATCTATCTACGGCTGTCCTCTTTCTTTAAAAAACAAAAAACACCCTAAGGCCGTCTTGCTATGAAGGAAGGGAGGATAGAAAATATGTGAATTTATTCATGGGAGCGCTTCAAATGTATATGTGCAGAAGACTTGAAGAAGTAGACTGTAGTCAGTGGTATGCTGTCAGTATCTAGCTTATTCGACTGACATTTAAACAATCATATTGGCAATCATATTACAACAGCACCTAGTATAGGATGCCTACATCCTGAATTATAATCTGAAGTGAACAAGGGGCTGTATACCCCTGATTTTAAAACGTATAGCAGGACATGCTGCATCCTGTACCACTGATGAAATGATCAGGTGTTTCAAGAATATCTCTTGTGCTAGCTAAACTGCTACAGAAAACTGAAAACAATAGGAGAAGCATTGTCTGGGAGGCAATTGAAATTGTGGAGTTCAGAAACTGTCTCTGTCCACGAATGCTATATCGTCCATTAATCCTGTGATAAACATGTCTAATCTCTAATTGCATAGGTAATTGGAAAACAGTTCAGCAAGGCAAGCAGTTGTTTCACCTTTAAGATTGTTTCTCATCTGAAAGCTTAGTGATATCAACTGAATGTGTGTACTTTACAACTTCATCTTATATGAACTATTGAGATGTTGATCTTTTAATGCTTCTGTTCCTCTGCTTGGATTGGATGGTTCATTTTTGTGATTTCTCTTTTCAAAAAATAGTAGCATACTATTTTTTTAAATTAATATTTGGACCTGCATTTGCGTGACTAAATGACTTTACCTATCTTTTCACATGCAGGAACAATGAGGATGATTCAAGCAGTTATTCCCCATATGATGGAAAGAAAAGAAGGTACAATTGTGAATGTTGGAAGCATTACAGCCTTGGCTCCAGGACCATGGGCTGGTGCGTATTCGGCATCAAAAGCTGCTCTTCATGCATTGAGCGATACATTAAGGTTTGTGTGTTCAAGGATTATTGTTAGAGTGATTTTGTGCTGTCCATCAAATGTAAAGCATTTTTTATGGGACAAGTTAAAGCATCTGAAGGTACAAGCCTTTTGATGGTGAAACATTACTTATGGATGCAACTTTGTATGCATTCTTAAAATTGAAATTCCTTCATCTAAAAAAAATGATATTGTATTAACTTTCTGAGTTCTAATCTA
Organism: Secale cereale; assembly: GCA_902687465.1. Classification (NCBI taxonomy): domain Eukaryota; kingdom Viridiplantae; phylum Streptophyta; class Magnoliopsida; order Poales; family Poaceae; genus Secale; species Secale cereale. The sequence continues at coordinate 621,498,446 of LR738710.1, read as the reverse complement.
ACTTGGGGAAAATATAGACCACTTAACAGTTAGTTTATGTTAAATATTTAGTATTATATGTTTTTGGTACCTTTACATGAATATAACAAGATCGTTTAATCATGTGAGGAAATGACTGTTTGACAGAAACCGTAAAATCGAAGAACCCAATGGCAATATATACAACATAGGAACACTATTCAGATTTTTCCTTTGTAATTTCACATGTCATGTTCTTGCATGGTTAGCTCTTTCAACTTGTTACTGCACATTTTGTACCCTTTGAATATGCATTTCTCCATTATCTCCCATTGTAACTTGGTAGATATTGCATTGTTATTTTGTTACAGGGTGGAACTAAGAAATTTTGGCATAAATGTCATGATAGTTGCCCCAGGAGGTACAAAGTCAAATATAGGAAGCAATTCTGCAGACAAGTATGATCAAATAAACGACTGGAAGTACTACAAAAAATATGAGAAATCACTTCGAGCCAGGACGGACATATCCCAGGGTGCTGGGTGTGTTGCAGCAGAAGACCTTGCAAAGAGAGTCGTCAAATTGGTTCTTAAGAAAAATCCTCCCGCTTGGTTCGCTTACGGGCAGTTCACTGCTATTCTGACGATCCTGTACTATGCCCCATTGTGGTTCAGAGATTACTTCTACAGGCTGGTCATGAAAATGTAATCTGGAAGATAGCTCTTGCGTGAACCAGAGAGATTGTCCCCTAAGGCCCCATTTTCATTTCATGAGTACTACTTGGTCTCTCGGACTCTCACTACAGATACATGAGTACACACACTTCCAGTGTATATCCATTTGTAACGTTCAGTCCAAGTGTAAAGTCCTCCCGGTTATTATGTACTCCCTCCGTTCTAAAATAGATGACCCAACTTTGTACTAACTTGAGTACAAAGTTGGGTCATCTATTTTGGAACGGAGGGAGTAATAATGGTTTTAGTAATGTATATTATTCTGAAATTTATGGTTTCTCGTGTTACTGTCAGAGGTGAGAATCTGTGGAACATATTCTTCCATCTTGTGCAGCACCCTCAATTGTCCCTGGCAGGAAATTGCCATTTGTTTCACTTGCAGCCTATACGTCTGGGTATACAGGATTGTAAGTGCTGCACAACCCTGAAGCACAAACAAATGTCAATTTCCTGCCATATTTAGCATTCTTCATGCAGTTTGAGTGTGACTACAGCCTAATAAGGATTTGCAGCTTACAAGGGCCTGTTCGGAGTCTCGCCACTCCGCTCCCGGAGCGGCCCGAGCTTTAGTTGAAGACAAGGAGTGGAGAAACAGATGCTCCGCAGATTCTCGTATTTCTCGGAGCGGTGGACTGCCGAACAGGCCCTAAGTCTGGGATCACAGCGATAACGTTTCTTTTAGGGTGGATCACCGTCAGAAATGCTGCTAACTGAAGCAATATGGCTGGCTCCTGCAGCTCAAATATCCTGAAAGCTTCGCTATAGGCTTTCTAGCTGGCAGCGCGACGAAGTCTCGCATGGGGAGAGATGCTCTTAATAAGCAAAGAGAAACGCCCAACAAGACGGCTTGACTACGAATGAGAACTTATTTTTTTCACTACCGTAATTTTTTGTTTAAAAATTGCTACTAGAGAATATATCCAGTCATACCAAGATTTGAAACAACTTTTTAGAATTCAGTATGATATGATGAAATAGGTCGCAAAAGGATTCATCCAAAACAAAAGGAAGACTCATAGTGCATGAAGTTGATTCAAGTTTTTATGGCCAAATAGATGAATGTCGTACTAATATGTTTCGAACAACTCAGAAGAGACAAGTATGCATGTTCAGGCAGTTAAACAGTATTACCACTTAGTCAGGGAAAATTACTTCAAGTAGCTGACAGCCATGCTCAAATCTAAATCTGATGCTGCAAAATAGGTAGATCCTCTACATAAACATTCAAACATAAATGGATAACTGGATAACTCAGCAATGGAAGCCAGCTCAAATGTCAGTGATGGGAGCTGGAGCACCAGCCACCAGGGCCGCCGCCAACGCCACCTGGACCCCCGCAGATCCCACCAGGGCAAGGAGCATGGCCCTCAGCTGGCCTTGCCTCCTGCAAAATGAAACTACAGTATCAGCCACATGGCACAATAGATGGTAGAAATCACACAAGTAAGATATTCCACCACAAAACTCGTCAAAAAGTAGATGGGTCATTGCCAAAAGGATGGACCATAAGCACATCCATGCGGATTATGCAAGGAAGATGCAACTAACAATAACGAACAGTAGTCCAATCAGCAAACGTCTTATTTCACAACCTTAAAGATCAATTCATCCCACGGGAAATATATGTAATGCAAATGAGACATAATTGCAGTCTAAAAATATCGAGGCATGCCAATTACTTCTCATTAGATGAAAAATGCTAAACAAATATTCAGCACTTCACAATTCATCAGAATGTAGAAGGTAGATGGGTGATTGCCAAAAAGTCGGACTGTAAGCATATCCATGGGGATGTTTGGAAGGAAGATACAACTAAATACTTAATACTGTAACGAACACAGGAAGGAATCATTCAAATCAGCAAACGTCTGAAGAAAGATGGCCAACAAGTGTGTCAGACAGCTAAACTACATGCTGCCGATTAAGCAGCACTACCAATGAAACATAGAAAATAAGGAAACTCAAGTAACACTATGCTCGCATGCATGAACAATTCAATGCGCGTACAACTCAAACACTATCTTCACATAAGCATTTCAGAACCTTAAAGACCAATTCATCCCACACAGGAACTATGTGTGTTGTAAATGGGACATACATGCAGTCCAAAGATATCGAGGCATGTCAGTTACTTCTCACTAAAATAAAACAATATGCTTGACAAGTATTGAGCACTTCACAGAAAGTAGATGTGTGATTGCCAAAAGGTTGGACCCTAAACATATAAGTCATTCCAATCAGCATAGACAGAAGTGTCAGCTAAACTACATCCTATAACAATTAATCACTACCAATGGAACATCTAAAAGAAGAAAACTTGTATGAGTAAGATAATTATTTCAGAACCTGAAGGATCATCTCCTGCTGCTTGACCTTTTCGTTATTGCAGCCGACACTGCAAAAATTATTTCAACAGTTTATGGTTACATTGTGCAAAGACAACATAAGTGAATGACTGATGCTAACTAAAGGAGGTTACCACTGGGAATATTGTCCAAGTCATAGGTGTCTCTGTCATCGACCAAAGTTTTTATCTCATCTTGCAGCCGCTTCAGCTGCTGATCTTCGGTTTTCTTTCTGCTCTTAGCAAAGGCCATCAGCTTGTGGAGATCATGATTCACCTTTGTGACTTCAGATTTGCTTTTCTTCACTTGCTCCTTTAAGTTGGCAATATCATTATCTTTCTTTTGCATCTGCGCCTTCATAGTAGCGAGTTCTTCTGCCTGCTCCTGAAGCTGGTTCCGAAGCTGGTCCTCAAGCTGTTTTTGTTGCTGCTCCCTCAGCGAAGTTTCTTCCTCCATCTTTTTGAACTGTTCCTTCAGAGTGGAGTTTTCTTGACAGTGTTTTCTGCCTTGATGAGGAATTTGGGAACCAGTCGAGATTCTTCCAGAAGTTACAGGATCTGAAACAATAAACAAACTAAGCATAACTGCATAAGCATAGGGTGCAAAAGTCCTCTATCGGTGAGATGTACTCCATCCGTTCGTAAATATAAGTTTTTTTAGACATTTGAAATTGACTACAACATATGAATGTATGTAAACATATTTTAGAGTGTAGATTCACTCATTTTGTTTTGTATGTAGTCATTTGTTGGAATCTTTAAAAGCACTTATATTTATAGAAACGGAGGGAGTATGTATATATATGCAAGGACGTACTCTTTTTTTT
>LR738710.1:621477505-621494481 GCA_902687465.1 Secale cereale | reverse complement strand
TGATAGGTGCAAGGACGTACTCTTTTTACTGAGATTTCAAGGTCATCCAACTGTCCGCCAAATTTTTGGTGTGCTACTCTAAATTGGTCAACCAAGTCAAGCGTGAGCAGCTCCAACAGCAGAACCTGTATAAACAGGAATATAAATTGGGATAAACATATTGATCGGGGGGCGGCAGTGCTGGGCTGGGATCGGTAGGCGGCGGTGCTGGGAGAGATCTGGAGGCGGAGGGGCTGGGTTAAGAAGGGTATCGGATCTGGAGGCGGCGGCGGGATCCGGAGGAGGGGGTCATGCCCAAGATATATAGGGCGTGCTTGGTTGCGCGCATCAAGTCCAATCAGGCCCGCGTGGGAAGGAAGAGGCTCGGCCTGCATCGCATGCTTCTCAAAGCAGCCCACAGTCTGGCTCGTTGGAAACGCTCGGATCGGCAGTTTCTCGCGAGCCAGGCTGAGTGCGGCGCGAGGTCGCACGGGCGGGTGCGACGTGAGGGCGAGGGGGGATTGCGGGAGATGGGAAATCTAGCGCGCCATCCCGGCACCAAATCTAGCCTCACGCCCCTTTCACTCGCTCACCAGTAGCCACTACCCCCTTTCTTTCCTACTGCCTGACCACCGGCGACGGCTGCGATTTCAGATCTGCACTAGAGGCGGCGGTGGAAGTGGCGGCGGCGCTTGCGGCGGATCTGGTGCTCCCCTTGTTGTTGGCCACCGTCTAGTCGACCTTGTCTGTGCCATGGCCCCCCCCTATGCCATCCTCGTCTCCGATGCTGGTAAGCAGCACCCCCTCACCCCTTTGTTAGGTCGGTGGTTAGGCCGTTAGTTAAGGTGTAGGATCGATTTCTCACTGAACGAACCGTCGATGTCGACTAGGTTATGGACACACAGATGAGGCTGATATTTCAGGCAGCAACACTGATAAGTGTGATTCAAGCATGGGTCATGTTCATGCACCAGAGAGATGTTTGTTGTGCTGGGAGACCTTTGATCCGCTATGGTTCAATGTTTATGTCGTGGTTTTGTCACGGCAGATGTCCTAGTGTGAGGACTTAGTCGTGAAGCCGCACATCTATGTGGTAGGTTGAGAGGGATTGAGCGGAATCGAGAGACGCAACGCAAGACAAGGATTTAGACAGCTTCGGGCCCCGGGAAACATCATCCGGTAATAGCCCTACATGCTGTTTGAGGCTAGATCTCATTATGACTCTCATGGAGTCGCCGATAAACCGGCTCTTTGTGTCTAGCCCTAGAAATTGTTTCTACTTGCTTCTCCCTCTTTGGGGAGCCCTGCCCCTCCTTATACATGTTGAAGGGGCGGGTTACATGACTAGTCCTAGTAGGATTAGGATTACTATATTACAAGTGGAGTCCTAGTCTTGCTTCCTTTGTAGGAGAATATTCCTTGTGCTTCCCTCATAAACCGGCCCACCATAACATGAACCGGCCTTTTGGGCCTTGGGCTTTGTCATCCGTCAGCCGCCCGCCGGGTTACCAGTGAATCATAAAAACCATCTGGTAAGGGCGGGATGCCAGTGAATCTCCAAGTGTAAACCGTCTCAAATAAACCGCCAAGTCCGGCCGGGTTACGCCGCGGGGTATATCCCCGACAGTTTATTCGGAAACAGGAGAGGATACAAAATCTGAACTACATCTACAACTGCAATGACGTCGAGGCTCAGTGGATGCTTGGAATGAAAATAGCGTCATTTGCCAGGCTTGTCGAGACCTTTAGGAGCAGGGGGCTGCCACGAGATAACATCAACACCAGTGTGGAAGAGCAAGTGGCCATGTTCCTCCATGTTGTTGGCCATAACCAGAGGTTCAGGGTCATTCACAACACGTTCAGGAGATCAATGGAGACCATCTCTAGGTACTTCAAGCGGATGCTTTTTGCTGTTGGGGAGCTTAGAGGAGAGATGATTAGGAGGCCATCTGGCCAGACTCCACCCAAGATTCGCGGAAGCCCAAGATGGTATCCATACTTCAAGGTGAGCATTGACAATATACACTTTTCATGGCTTGATATGCTTGTATTGTTCAAGTTGAGCACTAACTAGGGCTTGTGATGCCATTATCAGGATTGCATAGGGGCAATAGATGATACTCATGTCACTCCCAGAGTTCCTAGGTCACAGTCTGCAGCATACAAGGGGAGGAAGCACTACACAAGCCAGAATGTGCTTACTGCTGTTGACTTTGATCTGAAGTTCACATATGTGCTGGCTGGCTGGGAGGGGTCAGCGCATGATGCTAACATTCTCAGTGACAGCATGAGTCGACCTGATGGGATCAACATCCCCGATGGCAAGTTCTACCTTGGAGATGCTGGCTATGCATGTCGGCCAGGTATTCTTCCACCCTTCAGGAAAACCAAGTACCATCTCAATGAGTTCTCTAGTAGTAACTATCTTAGGACTACACAGGAGTTGTTTAATCTCAGACACTCCAGCCTTAGAGTAACTGTTGAGAGGTCATTTGGAGCTCTGAAGAATATGTTTAAGATCCTGCTTCAGAAGCCATTCCACCCATACTCCACTCAGATTAAGCTTCAATACAAAAAAAACACTTCCGTGATGATACGTGTTTGTCACAGTAGATCACGTTTTCTGTCATGAATGTACATCCATGACGATTTTATGACAGAATCAAGATAGTCATACCTGTGTTGTCGTAGAAGTGTTCCATGACATTACCAAAATTATCATCATGGAAGTGTTCACTTCCATGACGATAAATCGTGCGTCACAGAAGTGCTTTCGTCAAGGGTGACCGACACGTGGCATCCACCATAACGGAACGCCGTTAAGCTATCGGGTCTGGTTTTGGATCCGATAACCCGTTAACAGCCCCAACCAATGGAGATTTTCCACGTGTAAAATCATCATTGACTGGGGGAAACACGTGTCGGCTCACCGTTGGGACAGATGTCATCCACTCATTGGACACAAAGCGCCTATGCTACGTCGACACATGGCACAGCCCAACAGAGGCCCATTCCTGTGAAAAGGCCGGCCCGTTTGACTTGGTCAAAAGATGGCGGGCCGGCCCACGACAAGCCTGTTAACGGCCTGTTCGCATATAACCCATTTACAACCCGCTAACCCAGGGTCCATTTACGGCCTATCCAAATTAGGCCCATTAGCGTCATCTGGGCCGTCCAGTATAATTCCAGCCCGTTTTAACTTCCGACCCATGTATGGCCCATGACTCTTTCGGCCTCTGATACGTCGACACGTGGCACGTCCAAACAGAGGCCCATATAGGTTAAAAAGGCCGGCCCAGTCAAAGGCCCGTAGTACTTACTCAGGTACTAGTGGGCTAGCCCAATAACGGCCTGCTTAATAAAGGCCCATTTACGGCCCGAAGCCACATCTGGCCCGTTAATTGTTCGCTGAATATTTGGGCCCAAATACAGCCCAGTGACTTTCAGCCTGTTAGAGGCCCGATGTAGACATGGGCCCATTTCAGCCCGGTGTGACTTTCGGCCTGGGAATGGCCCATGCTGCCCATGGGCCATATATGGTCTGACAGGACATCGGGCCCACTAATGGCCCGTGATAAAGGTGGCAATAATTAAGCCCAACGTGACTTTGGGCCTCTTAAAGGCCCATGATATCAGTGGGCCAACCAGGGCCTGAGATATGTTTCGGCCTGCTAACTGCCCGTGATATAACTAGGCCCAAAAAGGCCCCGTCTACATTTCAGCTTGCTGAAGGCCCGTCGACGACTAGTGAAAATTGAGGCCCAATATGCATTTCGGCCTGCTAACGGCCCATGGTTCATCTGGGTCGTAACAGGCCAGTACAATATTCAACCTGTTAATGGCCCAACGCTACATGGGCCAAACTAAGCGCTGGATCCAGAAAAGGCCCAACTAAAATATAGGCTAGTGTAAGTTGTGGGCCTTGCGCAAAGTGTGAAGGCCCCAATGATTCGGGCCCAAGAAAGATGCAAGCCGGCCCAATTGTGGCCCGCTAAACACCAGGCCCGTTACACGCGAATGTTTCGGCCCGGTCGACTACATCTGATTTTTTTTCAGATAGCGAATGATGGCAGTAACTAGTAAGAATTAAGAACAAACCTACACTATACAATAAAGGATTTATGGTATATTACATCCACTAGGCATCGAAGTTCGCCACTAGTGATCATAACGCGCAACGAAAAGGCAGATTACAAAAATTGGGCACCATTGCAGGGTAACAAAATAATACTGAACCGAGACCACTTCCAAGACAGTTCAGGAAAGGTTAGCCTTGCGCGGGAACTGCTGCGCAAGCTGCTGAGCAAGGCTGTGAGACCGGCCTAGCATGTATTTCATAGCTTCGAGGTGTAGCTCTTTAGCGATGAGTTTCTCATTGTTGTTCTCCGCAATCGTTCTTAGAGATAGGACTTCAAGTCGAAGTTGAGTTGCAGAATGCCTTTCTGCTAGAACTTGTGATTGAAGAAGTCGAACTAATTCAGACAACGAATTCTATGAGCTTGTCTGACTGCTAGTCTCAAGTAACTTGAACACTGCATCAAGACAAGACTTTGGGGTTGTCTCGCTATCTTCAAGATGTTTTGCCTTCTTTGCTGCAATATATGTTGGGTTTGTCTCATAGCCTTCAGCAGACTTGTGCATGCCATCAGGCATATCACCCTGAAACAAAGCAGAGAGATGACAGGTTTTGCACGTGTATAAACAAAGATGATAACCGTGCTGTCAATTCCATCCAACTTCAAATTAGAAAATAAAGAGTAAGTTCAAAATATCAATAGGATAATTTGGCATTGTTCATAATGCGGGGAGCTTCACCACACTACTGGATTACCATGTCAACATAACAAGCATAGATGAAGGGCAAAGAAAATCATTGTATCTATTTTGGTTAATGTGCATGGCATGTTGTTCATACCATCAGCCACATCAGTAAGATAAAACAGGAGATGACAAGGTGCAAACGTGGGCTGCTTCACCACACACTGGATTATAGATCCACAAAAACAAGCATACATATAGGGAGTATTGAGTAATGTGCATGGTATGAATAAGGAATTTGGTTTTACAAGTAAAACTTAGAACTTACGGTTCTTGTGAACATGCATTTTGGTAGAAACAGCAAACTAAACACCAGTAAATGATAGGGAGTATGAGCAAATTAAACAACAATTGAGGATAAAGTCTTTAGAAGGACTGACTTACATTAACAGTTAACACCAGCTTTAGAATGCCCTTCTCCATGTCAAGGTAAGGATAACTCAAGAATTTTAGCACATAATCTTCTTCATAAGCATTGCGTGTATTCTACATTTTGTAGAGAGTAATTATAGATATGATAATACTGGAAGGGATAGAGGATAATGAAGATAAGATGCAGATTGATGCTACATAATCAACTACCAATCCCTGGAAGTACAAGCATTACAGGACAAAATGTACTGACAAGAGCAATGGGCTACACTTCTGCACTGGCATTGTCTGTGTATTCTACTTTTTGGTAAGATTAAATATAGATATGATCTTGTTTAGTAAATGGTGGGAGAGGGAGATAAGATGCATAATGCTACACAATGAACCAATCCCTCTTCCCATAATACAAGAGTGTTTTGAACACTGGTGTACTGTACAAAACATTCTTATATTATGGGACAGAGGGAGTAGCTGTTAATGTAAGTATAGTGATAGACGATGTTCAGTCCTTACAAGAGGACTGCAGAGCTAAACCTCTTCAAAAGCATTGGGTTGATTCTAAATTTATGTAAGAGTCCATGATACGTCTCCAACGTATGTATAATTTTTGATTGTTCCATGCTATTATTTATGATGTTTTGGATGTTCAGTAGGCTTTGTTATACACTTTAATATTATTTTTGGGACTAACCTACTAACCGAAAGGCCCAGTCCAGATTGCTGCTTTTTGCCTGTTTTAGGGTTTTACAGAAAAGGAATATCAAACGGAGTCCAAACGGAATGAAACCTTCGGGAGAGATATTTTTGGAGCAAAATACGCATAGGAGACTTGAGAACCACAGAGTAGGGCTGATGTGGCGTCCACGAGGGTGGGGGCGCCCCCCCCTATAGGGCGCGCCCCTGCCTCGTGGGCACCCCGTCTGGCCCCCAGTGCCCTCCTTCCTCCTATATATACCTACGTACCCCGAAACTATCAGAACAACAGAGGAAACCCTAGTTCCACCACCGTAACCTTCTGTTCCCGTGAGATCCCATCATGGGGCCTGTTTCGGAGCTCCGCTGGAGGGGGGATCTTCCACGGAGTGCTTCTACATCATCATCATCGCCTCACCATGAGTTGTAAGTAGTTTACCACAGACCTTCGGGTCCATAGCTAGTATCTAGATGGCTTCTTCTCTCTCTTTGGATCTCAATACCAAGTTCTCCTCGGTCTTCGAGGAGATCTATTCGATGTAATCTCTTTTTGCGGTGTGTTTGTCGAGATTCGATGAATTGTGGGTTAAATATTTGGTTCTTTTCTGAACTCTTTATGTATGATTATAATATCCTTTCAAGTCTCTTCGAATTATTGGTTTGGTTTGGCCTACTAGATCTATAGTTCTTGCAATGGGAGAAGTGCTTGGCTTTGGGTTCAATCTTGCGGTGTCCTTTCCCAGTGACAGTAGGGGCAGCAAGGCACGTATTGTATTGTTTCCTCGAGGATAAAAAGATGGGGTTTATATCACTATGTTTGAGTTTATCCCTCTACATCATGTCATCTTGCTTAAGGCGTTACTCCGTTCTTATGAACTTAATACTCTAGATGCATGCTGGATAGCGGTCGATGTGTGGAGTAATAGTAGTAGATGCAGAATCGTTTCGGTCTACTTGTCTCGGACGTGATGCCTATATAGAATGATCATGCCTAGATAGTCTCATAATTATTCGCTTTTCTATCAATTGCTCGACAGTAATTTGTTTACCCGCCGTAGAATATCGCTATCATGAGAGAAGCCACTAGAGAACACTATGGCCCCCGGGTCTATTCTCAACATATCAATCTACAATCTACTTTACTTTTCCGCTTTTACTTTCTGTTCTTATAAACAAAAATACCAAAAATATCAAACTATCATCTCTATCAGATCTCACTTTCGTAAGTGATCGTAAAGGGATTGACAACCCCGTATCGCGTTGGCTGCAAAGTTCTTATTTGTTTGTGCAGGTGCGAGGGACTCGCGTGTGGTCTCCTACTGGATTGATACCTTGGTTCTCAAAAACTGAGGGAAATACTTACGCTATTGTGCTGCATCACCCTTTCCTCTTCGAGGGAATACAACGCAAGGTCGAGAGGTAGCAAGAAGAATTTTCGGCACCATTGCCGGGGAGGCTTACGCAAAAGTCATATACCAAGTACCTATCACAAACCCTTATCATTCGCATTACATTTTTGCCTCTCGTTTTCCTCTCCCCACTTCACCCTTGCCGTTTTATTTGCCCTTCTTCTGCCGTGTGTTTATCGTTCGCTTGCCGTCATGTCTGAGATGGGGGAAGATTTTATCGAGAAGGGTAGTAATGTTGAGGGCAACGTCTATGTTGACCCTCCAGATGAAACTACCACTTTACATATTAAGAAGTTTCGGGTTGGTAGTGGAAATAATATTGGAAAAGGATTTCTTCAAGACTTCTTTACTTGTGCCGGTGCTTTGCCCACTATGGGTGGCTCTGTTCTTCACAGAACTAGTAGCCTTGCGGATGCTATATATATGCTTATAGTTGAACTTGAAAAACAATTTATCCATATGCATCCCTGTATTCAGAGAATCTTTCTAGAATTTTCCAATATTGAGCATTCTTCTGTTAAGCGTGCAGCTACTATCTTCTTGGCTCATTAATTTAGATTTATCATGAAAGAGGCCAAAGAAATCTTTTCTTATTACGGGGTAGTTGTCGGTCGACCTCCCATAGATGCTATCTTATTTAATCAAGAAGACATAATGCAGTTGCGATCTCCAGATCATGTTGCTTTTAATGAAAACCTTAGAAAAAAAGGTTCCTGCCGATGTCTTGGTTGATAGAATTTCTGAGTTGAATGATGATTTTTCTATTCAAAACAATGGGTTAGGCTTCTCCCTTGAGCGAAGGCTCATGACCTTCTTCCAAAAGAACGCCTATAATAATGAATTGGTTGTTCACTACAAAGGGCCAAAAGAGGAACCTATTCCTCCTGAGCTTGATATGGGGGACTTTTGTCCCATTAAATTTAGCCCTTTTGATAATTTTTGTTTGCCACAAAGGAAACTTGCCGCTGAACATAGGGAATATGAGATGAGTTTTCGTGATATATCGTATCATTATGGCATTCCCTAGATCTATCCATGTATCGTGCCTAGCTGGGGGCGTAAAACGACAGCGCTTGTTGGGAGGCAACCCAATTTTTTATTTTTTATTTTTTTCTTCTGTTTAGGAATAAATATTGCATCTAGCTTCTGTTTAGATGTGGTTTTGTGTTTTAATTAGTGTTTGTGCCAAGTAGAACCTTTGGGAAGACTTGTGTGAAGTTTATATGATCTTGCTGTGAAAAACAGAATCGTTAGCGCTCGCTAGAATGGTCACCAGATTTTACTGGAGCGTGATATTTAGTTGATTCGTTTTGCAGATGATTAATAGACAAATTCCCCACGTTTACCAATTTATTTCAATTTTTTTGGAGTTACAGACGTATGCGAAAACCGCAGATTACTACAGACTGTTCTGTTTTTGACAGATTCTGTTTTTCGTGTGTTGTTTGCTTATTTCAATGCATCTATGAGTAGTATTGGGAAGTATGAATCATAGAGCAGTTGGAATACAGTAGGTTTAACACCAATATAAACAAAGAATGAATTCATTGCAGTACCTTTGAGTAGTGGTTTGTTTTCTTATACTAACGGAGCTCACGAGATTTTTGTCTAAGTTTTGTGTTGTGAAGTTTTCAAGTTTTGAGTATTGCTTTGATGGACTATGTAACAAAGAGTGGAAAGAGCCTAAGCTTGGGGATTCCCAAGGCACCCCAAGGTAAAATTCAAGGACAACCAAGAGCCTAAGCTTGGGATGCCGCGGGAAGGCATCCCCTCTTTCGTCTTCATCCATCGGTAACTATACTCGGAGCTATATTTTTATTCACCACATGATATGTGTTTTACTTGGAGCGTCTTGTATCATTTGAGTATTTGCTTGTTAGTTTGCCACAATTATCCTTGCTGGACACACCTATTTGAGAGAGTTAAATATGGCCTAGGAATTGATAGAACAATCTATGTGCTTCACTTATATCTTTTGAGTTGAATAGTTTTTGCTCTAGTGCTTCACTTATATCTTTTAGAGCACGATGGTTGTCAGGGATATGGTTAGTAGGTATAAACCGGATATTGTAAACCAGCTTAGTTATATTGTACTTGGTTTTACTATTTTAGTAGACTACGGCCCATAAGATTTCAAGGCCCATGTATAGAAATACGGTTTGTAAACCGCCAAGAGATGTAACTTGAGAGATAAGAAAGAAAGGGCAGAGACCGAGGCGGACACGATTATGAGCCGGCCTCGGGACTCTGTAAACCGGACCAGGCGTCACCTCTATATAAAGGGACGACCCGGTACCGGTTCAAGGACAAGCAACAATCAATCCGTCGAGACGCAGGCAAGCGAATCCGCTCCCTGTAAACCGACGACCAAGCAATACCAAACCAACTAGACGTAGGCTTTTACCTTCTCGAAGGGGCCGAACTAGTATAAATCCTTTTGCGTCCTTTGTGTGCCATGAACCCTTTCAAGCTAACCCGTGCGATGGTTCCATCATCAAGTCCGCTAAACCGGACATCTGCCGTGTTAATTCCACGACAGTTGGCGCCCACCGTGGGGCCTGCGCACGATGGTTTCGAGTTCTTGAAAGGCGGCTTCGAAGGGTTAAAGGGTTACGCAGTCGGCCGGATGACCAAGAGTCGTCGTGGCCGGCTCTACATCGACGACGCAGGTTGGAGACCGGAGGCTGATTCGGTTGAATATGGGTACCGGGTCCCCTTCGGCAGCATCCAAGTCTTCATCGGCAAAATTGGAAAACCGGGACCTGAGTCGGACACCTTCCCCAACATCGTCGAGCCGGCTCAGCGTGCGAGATCAGCCCGGATTCAGCCTGCCATGAAGCATGTGTTCGTTGGAGCGATTCACGGAGGCCAAGCCGAGGACGGATCGGAATCTGATGGTGCAACCGTCGTCTATTCAGATGACGAGTCTTTGTCTGGGGAAACTGAATCTCTGTATCAGTTGCGGGACGGCCGGTCTGAGGGCAGGTCCGATGGAAACAGTATTCCGGACCCCTCCGGCCCGCCAAACCGGGTGGCGGTCTTCATGGCCGGTTCACAACCCCCGACGAACGGAACAACAGCGGAGGCTGGTGCAGGGGGAAGCGGTTCAAATCCCTCCATTACTGCAGTTCTATCCACCTTGATCGAGGAGTTCACAGCTAAGGCAGTGGAGGTCGTAGCTCCAGCAGACAAGGCGCAACATGATGCAGTGCTTCTTCAGTTGAAGGCCCGGATCGATCAGTTAAAGGAGGATTTAAAGGCAGAAGGAGAGATGTTAGCCATAAGACAAGCAGAGTTGGATGATCAAGCTTTTCACTTAAGGATGGAACAGGCTTCTATGGAAGGAGTAAGAGGGCGAAAATATCGATCCCGCCTACCGCCGGGTTACGAATCTGCGAATTTGTTCAGAACACCTGGGGCTGGGGCCAGTAATAATCCGATCTTAAACCGGAGAAGCCCACCAGCTCGAGATGAGCCGGTTCAGCAGCCCGCCGCAGAGCGGGAGCGACGGATTACATCGGCGCCTTATGTTCCTGTCCCCCCGGGACACTACTCAAACCCTGTGGATAATATTGCTGCAGCGGCAGCACGGTTGGCCGCTTTACCTGTGGAAGAAACATCCCCGGTGGCGATAGAGGCGCGCAGGGCCCAGAAGCTACTCAATACGGCGTTAATACAGCAGCAAGCGTACTCTCATAGCAGGGAGAGGTTACATTCAACACCACGTCCCAACCGAAGTTACTCTAGACATTGGGAGGAGCCCGAAGTGTCTAGCAGTGAACGTAGGAGACATCAGCACAGACAAGATAATCCGGCAAGGGCAGAGATGCCAGCCCCGGATCGAAACCGGCCTAGATCGGAGGCCAGGGAGGAAGTTCGTCAGTCGACGCCGGTTCACACAGGCACTACAGGGACAGGAGCGACAGCGAGCGGTTTTGGGATACAATGTCTCGTCCCCGCCCTGCGGAGCGTTAAGTTGCCCAAGGATTTCAAAGGACCTCGCAATGTGCCTAATTACACAGCCGATTTACCGCCCGAAGCTTGGGTGGAAAGTTACGAGATGGCCATGGAGATGCTGGACGTGGATGAATCGGCTTGTGCCAAATATTTCACTATGATGCTTGAAGGCACGTCCCGGACTTGGCTAAAGGCACTACCTCCGAATTCTATCGGATCATGGGGGGAGCTGCGCAGTCAGTTCATCAAAAACTTTAAGGATACATGCAAGCAACCTATGTCGGTGATAGATTTAGCAGCATGCGTGCAAGGAGAGCAGGAGTCTACAACAGCTTGGGTACGCAGAGTGGCAGAGATCTTGCACTCCTCAAACGGCATTAATCCGAGCACAGCAATTGTAACATTGGAGAACAATTGCCGGTTTGAATCTTTGAAATTAAAACTCGGACGACTCAAACGGGAGTGCAATGACATGGGGACTTTGATGAGCGCCTTGGTGAAGTACGGAGACTCAGATAATACCAAGTATCCGGAGCCAGAAGGAGATAAAGCGGGAAAGGCCAGCAAGACCGGCAAACCGGCGCCGGTTAATCCGGTTACTTCAAGTTTTTTGGGCAAACGGAAACCGGAAAATAGCTCCGATTTTGTGGCTAATACACAGGTTCAAGGCGGTTTTCAGGTTAGTCAGCAAGGTCCCGCTCGCCAAACCGGTGGAGGAAACCCGGGTTGGGAGCAGGATTTGGATCAACCCTGTCTAAAGCATAGCGGAAAAAGGGGGCCTGCACGGCACACTGCAAGAGAATGCCTGTCCCCTATGATAGCGGGGAACGGCCGTTTTAATCCTCTTAGCCGGCCCCCGAACGGCGGTTCAGGGCCCGGGTTTTATGGTCCGGGTTACCAAGGGAACAACCCCGGTTCAGGATATAGGGGCAACAACGGTTATCAAGGGAACAACGGTGGTTATCAATCCCGGCCAGGCGGCCAAGGTAGTCAAGGAAACTACAATGGTCAGGGAAATCAATCACATTATCAAGGTGGTTATCATGGTCAGGGAAATCAATCGTATCATCAAGGTGGTTACAACAATCAGAATAATCAGCAGCAGGGCCAAGGGAGTCACAATAACCAAGGAAATCAGCAGCAGCAGCGTCCGCAGCAACAACAGCAATCCGGATACCAGAGTAATCCGAAGGAGTTGAGCAGCGGTCAATATCATGTTTTCACCACGAGTTTATGCAAGAGAGACCAGAAGGTTTTAAAGCGGGCTGTTAATGCGGTAGAACCGGCGACGCCACAGTTTCTACGATGGTCAGAGCAGCCCATTGTTTGGAGCAGAGAGGACCACCCGTTACGGGTAGATAATCCGGGACATTTAGCCTTGGTGGTGGCACCTCAGGTGGGAGGATACAGGTTCACTAAAGTCCTCATGGATGGAGGTAGCAGTATCAATATATTATATTACGAGACTTTTCGCCGTATGGGTCTGACAGATAAACAGTTAAGGACATCAAACACAGTGTTTCACGGGGTGGTCCCAGGTAAGTCAGCTTATCCAGTTGGTAAGATTGACTTAGAAGTTACCTTTGGGGATGAGCATGATTCCAGATCGGAGATGATCACCTTTGAAGTTGTCAAAATTAAAAGTCCGTATCATGCTTTGTTTGGGAGGACGGTTTATGCTAAATTTATGGCTAGGCCATGTTATGTTTATCTGCAGCTCAAGATGCCGGGTCATAAAGGCACAATTACGGTGCATGGCAGTCGTAAGATAGCAGTGGAATGTGAGGAAGGTGATGCAGCTTATGCAGAAGCGGTATGTGCCACGGAAGAGTTAAAATTTTATAAGGATAATGTTGATCCGGCAGATATGACTCCACTGAAGAAGCCAACCACCGAGCATGATCCGACTTTGAAGTTCAAATCAGCGGAAGAGACTAAGCAGGTCGATTTTGTGCCTGGAGATTCGTCTAAGCAATTCACCATCAGTGCTAACCTGGATCCTAAATAGGAAAGCGCGCTCATCGAGTTCATCCGTGAGAACCGGGATATCTTTGCATGGAAACCTTCTGACATGCCAGGTATACCGAGGGAACTCGCTGAGCACAAGTTAAATATTGATCCGAAGTTTAAACCGGTAAAACAGTATCTGCGCCGCTTTAACGAAGAGAGGCGCAAGGCTATAGGAGAAGAAGTGGCCAGGCTTTTGGCGGCAGGGTTCATAGTGGAAGTGTTTCATCCAGAATGGTTGGCTAATCCGGTGCTAGTTCTAAAGAAGAATGGGAAGTGGAGGATGTGTGTGGACTACACAGACCTCAATAAAGCTTGCCCAACTGATCCTTTTGCTCTACCTCGCATTGATCAGATTATTGATGCTACAGCAGGGTGTGAGCGGCTGAGTTTTCTAGATGCGTACTCAGGTTATCACCAGATCAAAATGGCAGTTGAAGATCAAGAGAAGACAGCATTCATAACCCCCTTTGGTGCTTTTTGCTATGTGTCTATGCCTTTTGGGCTCAAGTGTGCGCAGGCAACTTATCAGCGTTGTGTTCAGAATTGTTTGAAGGGGCAGATAGGAAGGAACGTACATGCTTACGTGGATGACATTGTGGTTAAGTCAAAGGAGGAAAGGACAATGATAAGAGACCTCAGAGAAACCTTTGATAATCTTCGGGCTTACAGGATGATGCTTAATCCGGAGAAATGTGCCTTTGGTGTCCCGGCTGGTAAGCTTTTGGGATTCCTGGTCTCGAACCGGGGAATAGAAGCCAACCCGGAGAAGATCAAGGCCATCACATCTTTGGCGAAACCGGCTTGCATTAATGATGTTCAGCGCATAGCTGGCCGGATCACGGCGTTGAGCCGGTTTATCAGTCGCTTAGGAGAAAAGGCGATCCCGCTTTATCAAATGTTAAAGAAAACGGACCGGTTCATTTGGAGTGATGAAGCGAATACAGCGTTTGAGAATCTGAAACAGCAACTAGCGAAACCACCGGTTTTAGCTGCTCCTATCGACAAAGAGCCTTTGCTGTTATATGTCGCTGCAAACACACGGGCAGTCAGCGTTGTGATTGTGGTTGAGCGCAAGGAAGCAGGGAAGGAACATCCGGTTCAGCGCCCGGTTTATTATGTGAGTGAAGTACTCATCGAGTCTAAGCAGAGATACCCTCATTGGCAGAAATTGGTATATGGGGTGTTCATGGCAAACCGGAAATTGAAGCATTATTTCCAAGGGCATCCAATAACTGTGGTTAGTTCAGCTCCGTTGGGAGATATAATCCAGGATAGAGAAGCAACAGGCAGAATAGCCAAATGGGCCATTGAGCTCAGTCCACATGAGTTGAAGTATGTACCACGTACTGCTATAAAATCTCAGGCACTGGTCGACTTCATCAATGACTGGACGGAATTACAAACTCCTGAGGAGAAGCCGGATCTTACTTATTGGACGATCCACTTCGACGGTTCAAAGCAGTTGGAGGGCTCGGGGGCCGGAGTTGTCTTAACTTCCCCCAGAGGTGATAAATTTTGTTATGTACTCCGGTTGTTATTTCCTTGTACTAACAATGCAGCAGAATATGAGGCGCTGCTTCACGGTTTGAGATTGGCAAAAGAGATGAATTTGAGCCGGGTTAAGTGCCTGGGCGATTCAGACCTAGTGGCACAGCAGGTTTCGGGCAAGTGGGATTCAAGGGATCCCCTGATGGCGGCTTATCGACGAGAGGTTGAAGCGGTCGCAGGACATTTCAAAGGATATCAGGTGGAGCATATAGACCGGCGGAAGAACGAAGCAGCCGACGCTTTAAGTCGGCTAGGGTCGCAACGTAAACCGGTACCACCTAACACCTTTTTGGATGAATTGCAGAATCCTTCGGTTCAAGTACCTTCAGAGGACGACCTAGCCGTTCCGGATCCAGAGGCACAGTTGGTTGCAGCAACCCATGTTATTCCGGATTGGACGTTACCCTATTTGGCATATTTAAGCCGGGGAGAGTTACCAGAGGACGAAGATGAAGCCCGGCAGGTCATCCGGCGTTCCAAATCTATGACAATTGCCAACGGGGAGCTGCACCATCGTAGCACCTCTGGAGTATTTCAACGGTGTGTTTCAGCTGAGGAAGGTTGTGAGATTCTAAGGGAGATTCATGAAGGGGATTGTGGTCATCATGCCGGATCAAAATCTTTAGTGGCTAAAGCTTTCCGACATGGCTTTTACTGGTTAACCGCACATGCAGATGCGGCAGACCTGGTCCGCAAGTGTGACGCTTGTCAGAAGTTCTCAAGACGTGCCCTTGTTCCGGCACAAGAACTCTGGATGATACCAATAACTTGGCCTTTTGCAACTTGGGGGCTTGACATGGTTGGTCCTTTGAAGAGATCCCAAGATCAGAAGACTCATCTACTAGTAGCAGTAGACAAATTTACGAAGTGGATTGAAGCGGAGCCTATAAGCAAGTGTGATGCGGCAACAGCAGTTAAGTTCATCAAAAAAGTAATATTCCGGTTTGGTTTTCCACACAGCATCATCACAGATAATGGCACCAATTTATCTCAGGGTGAGATGGAAGAATTCTGTCGACGAGAGCATATTCGTTTGGACGTATCTTCTGTGGCTCACCCCCAATCCAATGGTCAAGCAGAAAGGGCAAATCAGGAGATTTTGCGAGGAATCAAGCCCCGGCTTATGACACCTTTGCAGAGAACCCCAGGATGTTGGGTTGAAGAATTACCGTCTGTCCTTTGGAGCATTAACACTACACCCAACCGGTGTACAGGTTATACACCTTTCTTCATGGTTTACGGCGCAGAAGCAGTTCTTCCAAGTGACATACGTCATGATTCACCAAGGATAGCGGCCTATGTAGAAGCCATCAATGAGGAGTCAAGACAAGACGGTTTGGATCGGTTGGATGAAGAGCGTGACATAGCTGCAGCACGGTCGGCGATTTATCAGCAAGATCTGCGCAGATATCACAGCCGCCGGATCAGAACCAGGACATTCCAGGAGGGTGACTTGGTACTCCGGCTTATCCAAGATCAAACAGATATGCACAAGCTATCCCCGCCATGGGAAGGGCCCTTTGTGATCAGCAAAAATTTACACAACGGGTCATATTATTTGGTGGACATTCGAGAGCACAAAGATTCACGGACATCAGAAGAGGAGACGAAAAGGCCGTGGAACATTGCTCATCTACGGCCATATTACACTTGAGCCATAGGCTTCCATGTATCCTATGTATATATTATGAATAATAAATAAACCGGCACCCTCGGTAAACCGGGGGCTCAGCTTTTTTTTCCACATACATAAATTTTGCGGCAAATATCCATGTCAGTTTGTTATCAAAGAATCATATTTCAATGTTGGCTGGTTTTTAGAAACTAATCTTTGCAGGGTGTGTGAAGGAGCGGTAGAACTCACGGGAACAAGGGATTATGTCCGGTTCAGGAAGAGAAAAAACCCCATAAAAAGAAAAAGGAAAAACCTGCAGGGTCAGGAGGAACGTCAGAGGCCCCTGGGGACAGTCGGGTTCGCCCACATCCCCATGATTGGCTATGTTATGAATATTTGGGCTCCCTGAACAGTTGGTACGCCCACGTTCAAATGATGACCCGGCCCCTGGGGACAGTCGGGTTCGCCCACATCCCCATGATTGGCTATGTTATGAATATTTGGGCTCCCTGAACAGTTGGTACGCCCACGTTCAAATGATGACCCGGCCCCTGGGGACAGTCGGGTTCGCCCAC
>LR738710.1:621218474-621477314 GCA_902687465.1 Secale cereale | reverse complement strand
GGCTATGTTAGGATTATTTGGGCTCCCTGAACAGTTGGTACGCCCACGTTCAAATGATGACCCGGCCCCTGGGGACAGTCGGGTTCGCCCACATACCCATGATTGGCTATGTTAGGATTATTTGGGTTCCCTGAACAGTTGGTACGCCCACGTTCAAATGATGACCCGGCCCCTGGGGACAGTCCGGTTTGCCCACGTCCCCATGATTGGCTAAACCTTGTTTTGAGCCTGGCAGCTCTTTGAAAAAGCCTCGATTACATAGTTTGATTTACAAGAATTGTGTGTTTCTTGATGTTTTTTGTGTTTCATAACCTTTTTAACCAAAGGGAACAGCTCCAGAAGTTGACCACCTATCTATAGTGTTACAAGTCTGGGTCATGAACACCAGCGAGAGTTAAACCGGCGTTCATCGTAACCCGGCTCGACCTCATGATGAGCTGACAGTTGGCAGCACACGATCAGATACAAGTTACAAATTTCTGAACCGAGAAGAGAAAGATTTATCGACAAGATGAACCGAAGAGTTTCAAGGGTTTATTAGAATTGATGAAGACTGATTAAGGTGATTTTAAACATCCTGACCGGTTTAAGGTATTTTGGCTACATACAATTCAGGTATCACAGTTATTTGTTAAAGATATGCTTATTAGTTATACCAAGAGAACAAGTTAATCCGTCCAGTGGTAAAGCCACTAGGACATATTTTTGATCTTTTTTATGGACAGAGCAAGGCATCCGTATAAATCAACAAGTCAACGAGCGAATACTTCAGAAAGACCAATGTCAGATGACAACGCTTTAAGTTTCAGCTAAACTTATTACAAGGCATAAAAAGCCAAATAGTTGGAGGCATTGTTTACGGAATAACAATCATGATTACAACAGTAGCATTCAAGATTGTGCTTCTCCTTGCCGGGATGATTGGCCACCGTCTTGTTCCGGAACATCTTCCTCCTCGTGAAGCGGCGGGAAATCTGGTGCACGCCAATCAATCTTGGCCAAGGCACGGAAATATACTTCATCGTTGATCAGCTCAGCAGGATCAATATCAGGAGCAAAAGTGTGAGGACGAACCGGCGGAGTTAAGTTTACAATATCGTAAACCGGTCGATCCACCCGCTCGTTCTGCAGGTTATATGCTGGATGGTATCGAGACAAGTCAGATTCCACCGCAATCTTGCTAGCGAGGGGACGCATTTCCTTTGTCAGAGCGTACAGATCCTTCTCATCAAATGCTGAACCGTCCTCCTTGGTATCAGGAAATCCGGTCAACACTTCTGCCGGATCAATATCCGGGACCCAAGCTTTAGCCCTCGTAAGGGCCAGAAGAGCACCTCCTCGAGCAGCCGATTTCTTCACCTCTTCAAGACGAGTTGGCAGAATGGACAAACTGTTCAAAGTATCCTTGATGGTTGAAGGAGCCGGTTTACCAAAGGAAGTAGCACTAATAATCCTTTGTGCTCCAGAGTATAATTGTTCAACCAAGGTATAGCAGGCCTTCAGCTTCTTCCGAACATCATCCCCAAGATGGGAGACACGGCGGCCTACATACAACAAATGAAAATTAAACCGGCGTAGATCACAGGTTGCAAAGATAAAAGACAGAAGTTCAGGCCATGCTTACCAAAGATAGCAGAAGTCATCAATTCAAGTTGGCGCTTTAACCCGGTCAATTCTTCGGTAACCGGGTTAAGTGCTCCTTCGGCATCCTGAACACGTTTCTCCAGATCTTTTTTCTGGACTTCAAACGTAGTCCGCTCTTCGTCAAAGAACCTCTTCAAGTCTTCAGCAGTTTTTAAACTCACTTGGAGTTCTTTTTTAACCTTTGAAGCGGCTGATTCAGTCTCTATAAGCCGGCTTCGAAGTTCACTGATTTCCAAAGCATTCCGGTTCAGCTCAGCCTGTAGATAAAAAGTTCAAAAGTAAGGTTAGAAATTACAAGTCTCAAGCACACAACCAAGTTGTCTACTTGACACTTGGGGGCTAATGGCAGTTGAAGTAATACAACAAAGACAATTTGAAAATGCAAGTCTCAAGCACACAACCAAGTTGTCTACTTGACACTTGGGGGCTAATGGCAGTTGAAGCAATGCATCAGAGACAATTTTGAAATTACAAGTATCAACTACATAACCAAGTTATCTACTTGACACTTGGGGGCTAATGGCAGTTGAAGCAATGCATCAGAGACAATTTTGAAATTACAAGTATCAACTACATAACCAAGTTATCTACCTGATACTTGGGGGCTAATGTATGGATCAGCAGTTCAAAACTACAAAGTTCCGGATTACCTTCAATAAAGAAGTTAAACCGGAACTTGGGGGCTGTTATAAGATAAAGAGGCGTTGAAAAAGGCAAAGTCAGAAGAGGAAAACTTACTTCATATTTTTCCCTCATCAGGTTTACTAGGCTGGCTTCATAATCCCGGCTGCTATGGAGCCGGTTCAGATATCCGGAATAGATGTCTTGAGCACTCATACTTGAGAGACTGGAGATATCAGTACTCCACTTCCCCTTCTCCTGAGTCATCTTTTCCGCTTTAGCTGTATGTTTTGCTAAAACGGTGGGTTCGGCTGGCGCAACATAAGCAGTGCCAGTAACCACGACATCAGGGGAAGTGGGTGCATTGGGAGGAGAAACTTCAGTTTGAGCCGGATCAGGAGACGCCGGGTTAACTTGAGGAGAGTTAACCCGGGCCGGACTTGGTGGGTCTTGGACATCTTCAGCAGCAGGTGTTTCAAGAGCGGGTTCGTCAACCGGAGCGGCAGGAGTACCTTCAGGAGGAACGGCGGTAGACGGATCAATCACCGGTTCATCAGTAGAAGGATCAGCAACAGGCTTTTTCGCTTTGGTTCTTTTGCTAGGTTTCGGTTTGCTGGAAAAACAAGCAAAAATAAGTTAGCATTATAAAGGAAGGGGGTATCATAAACCGGAAGAAGTAAAGAGAATTACCCCGGGACGGTCTTCAAAGGAGGAAGCTGTGTAGCGGTTGATTCGCCAGAAGAAGAAGTGGAGTTTCCTGATAATCAGGATCAGTCGGTTTAAGTGGTTTTCGGATAAGACCGGCCTTGGGATGAAGAAGGGTCGGAGAGAGTATCACCTCAGCGCGGCGCTTTCGAACCGGAGTTAATGAGATTCCAGAGGATTCTACTGCCAAGCCACTATGGCGAGTGGTCCGGCGCAAAGCTTCGTGCTGTTGCTTCTTCAAAGTAAAATTAGGATCCAACTTAGCATAAGGATGAGAAAATTGATATTTTCTAACAGTCCGACGGCTCTTTTGAGGAGGAGGTTCTGAATCAGAAGAAATAAGGGTTACCTCAATCTCAGCCGGGTTATCACCTTCAAGTGGATCCTGTGAAAGGGTATCATTAGATATGTTAACAAATACATAAAAGCAAAACATAAACCGGAGCAAGGCATACCTCGGAGTCCGGATCATCATCCTCAGAAGGAGAACCGGCATCAACGGCTGCTTTCCTTTTCTTGTTTGCAGGAGTTTTCCGGCGAGCCTGCTTTACGGTTTTTTCCTGAGGTTTTCTCCTCCAGAAGGGGTCTTCAGCCTGAATGGAAAAAGTAAAGGCAATTGAAAGACGGATCAAAAAGGACGGTTTATAAAGTACAAATTAAAGACAAACTTACTTCAGGCAGCTTATTCTTCTTAAAGTATGGGGCCAAACCAACTTTAGAGCAATCTGTTAAAGCAGGATTGACAATCTTCTTGGCTGACTCAATTACTTCCGATTCAGAAAGTTTCTCCTCAGAAAACCTCTGAGGATCATCCGGTTTACCGGAGTAGTTACACATCAGCTCAGGGCGCCGGCTTAAGGGAAGGACGCTCCAAGATAGCCAGCAGCGAAGAAAATCAGTGCCAATCAGACCATTTGCCATGAAAGCTCTCAGCTTGGAGAGCTGTGGTGAAAACTGGATCCGTTCAGCAGCACTTAACCGTTGTGGCAAGGGGTGATTTGTCGGGATACGAGTTTCACGATAACCCGGCAAAGGATTTTCACCTTCAGGAGATGTGTCTACACAATAGAACCAGGACTTGTTCCAGTCCTTAGGGTGAGTGTGTAAAGAGGCGTGAGGAAAAACTGCATCCCTCCTTTTCTGAATGCTAATGCCGCCAAGCTCCTGGTGAGGCCCGCTGGTGAACTCAGTGCGCCGGTTTGCATGGAAGAAATCCCGGAATAAATCAACTGAAGGCTCTTCTTGCAGATATACTTCAGAAAATACTTGGAAATCGCAAATGTTAGAAACAGAGTTTGGTCCGATGTCCTGTGGGTGCAGCTGAAAGGTAGCAAGAACATCCCGGAAAAATTTTGAACCGGGGGGAGAGAAGCCTCTGGAAATATGGTCCAGGAATACGATGACTTCTCCGGATCTGGGAGTAGGAGGGCACTCGTTACCCGGGGCACGCCATTTTAGTTCGGCCCGAGGCCCTAAGGTGCCGATACTCGACAACTTGACTAAATCTTCCTCGGTCACGACAGAACGGACCCAATCGCACGAAACATACTGCTTAGCCATTTGAGCAAGAGTGCTGAAGAAGAGAAAGTACAGAGACGGATTACGAACGTACAATGATGAGGGATCTATTCATATTATACAATGGTTGAAACAGAGAATTAGCTGGCAAGGGTAAACCGGCAAGCATAAAACAAGTTGTATCATTTCCGGTTTAAATGGCAGTTGAAGCGGTACAGTTTAAGTCATTTCATCAAGTTATATCATTTCCGGTTTATAGCATGACAATTTAAACCGGAACATACTTAGTGAATTTACTGAGGAGAAAAACAGGTTTCTAAATAACTACTAAGGGGGAAGGATCTGAGCATGCTGAGGAAAAGAAACTAATCTACAGCGGAGTAAAAATCGCTGAGGAGGAAAGCTACGCAGACTTCATATTAAAAGGACGAATTTACATGTCAGACAGGTGCAATAAGAACCTGACGCATCTACAGCAGAGTAAAAATGGAAGAAGATCGAAAAGGTAAAGATACTACGAAGTTGCAGGTTCCAAGAATGAACAATACGAAGCTTGCGGAGAACTCTAATGGCGGAACGGATAAAACTATGGAGTCATTACGGTAAGATCTAATCTGATGCTAAGCGGGAGACCTACGGACTAGGGCCTAAAGGTTACAAAACTTCTATGAGAAAAGTATCTACGAAGGGACGAAGCTTCATCAGAAGCCCTAATGGCGGAAGAACACAAGCAAAGCAATGGCGGACACAGATCTACAATGAGGAGGATAAACGTACCAGGGACAGCGATAATCGGCGGCGGAGAGAATCTGGTCAAGGCTCAGGTTGATGCAGTGGCCGGTCGAGGACTGGAGATCCGGCGGTCGTCGGCGGCGGTTGGAGCTCGAGCAGCAATGGAGGAGGAAGATGCAGGAAGAGGATGAAGGGAGAAGAAGACAACGGATGGAGCGGGGCGGTATTTATAGCCAGAGGTTAGGTCTGAAACGACAGGAGCGAGAATCGAGGAGACAGAAATCGGATAAAGATCCCGTGATGCCTCGATCTTCGGGATAACCCTTAAAATACGCTACAGTACAGCTCACAGCGTTAAATGCGGAGATGATGTCATTGTCAGACTTTAATGATTTCGGAGGATGACGTCAGAACCGGTTTACAAAAAGATGAAGACAGAACAGAATTTTATGAGATGACGGAGATTGATATGAACAAGTTCAAATCATTCTGGGGCCTAATGTCAGGGATATGGTTAGTAGGTATAAACCGGATATTGTAAACCAGCTTAGTTATATTGTACTTGGTTTTACTATTTTAGTAGACTACGGCCCATAAGATTTCAAGGCCCATGTATAGAAATACGGTTTGTAAACCACCAAGAGATGTAACTTGAGAGATAAGAAAGAAAGGGCAGAGACCGAGGCGGACACGATTATGAGCCGGCCTCGGGACTCTGTAAACCGGACCAGGCGTCACCTCTATATAAAGGGACGACCCGGTACCGGTTCAAGGACAAGCAACAATCAATCCGTCGAGACGCAGGCAAGCGAATCCGCTCCCTGTAAACCGACGACCAAGCAATACCAAACCAACTAGACGTAGGCTTTTACCTTCTCGAAGGGTCCGAACTAGTATAAATCCTTTTGCGTCCTTTGTGTGCCATGAACCCTTTCAAGCTAACCCGTGCGATGGTTCCATCATCAAGTCCGCTAAACCGGACATCTGCCGTGTTAATTCCATGACAATGGTGATTATATTTTGTAGAAATTTTTGATCTCTCATGATTCACTTATATCCTTTTGAGAGTCTATTAAAACAGCATGGTAATGTGCTTTGGCTATAAAACTAGCCTTCACATGATAGACATCCAATATCAATGTAGTAAAAAAATTCACACTAAGTGCATTGAATATGATGAGAAGTTGGATGCTTGAAAATTGTTTTGAGATATGAGGATAGTGATATTAGAGTCATGCTAGTGGAGTTATTATGAAATTGAGAAATGCTTGTGTTAAAGTTAGTGATTCCCGTAGCATGCACGTATGGTGAACCGCTTTGTGACGAAGTTAGAGCATGAGGTATTTGTAAAGTGTCAACCTTTGTGTGGAGGTCGGGGGCACGCGATGGTTAACTCCTACCAACCTCCCCCCTAGGAGCATGCGTTGATTGCTTTGTTTTGATGACTCGTAAATTTTTGCAATAAGTATATGAGTTCTTATGACTAATGTTGAGTCCATGGATTATACGCACTCTCACCCTTCCACCATAGTTAGCCCCTCTTGTACCGCGCAACTTTCACCGATACCATACACCCACCGTATATCCTTCCTCAAAACAGCCACCATAGATCTTCCTCAAAACAGCCACCATACCTACATATCATGGCATTTCCATAGCCATTCTGAGATATATTGCCATGCAACTTTCCACTGTTCCGTTCATATGACACGCTTCATATTGTCATATTGCCATGCATGATCATGTAGTTGACATTGTATTTGTGGCAAGGCCACGATGCATAAGTTTTCATACATGCCACTCTTGATTCATTGCACATCCCGGTACACCACCGGAGGCATTCACATAGGTCATACTTTGTTCTAGTATCGAGTTGTAATTCAATGAAAGTGTGATGATCATCATCATTATTAGAGCATTGTCCCATGTGAGGAAAGGCTAAATCAAGAAAGCCCCTCCAAAAAAGAGAAAGGCTAAAGAAAAAAGAAAGGCCCAAAGAAAAAAAAGAAAAGAAAAAGGGACAATTGCTACTATCTTTTTTCACACTTGTGCTTCAAAGTAGCACCATGTTCTTCATGATAGAGAGTCTCATGTTTAGTCACTTTCATATACTAGTGGGAATTTTCATTATAGAACTTGGCTTGTATATTCCAATGATGGGCTTCCTCAAATGCCCTAGGTCTTCATGAGCAAGCAAGTTGGATGCACACCCACTTAGTTTCTTTTGTTGAGCTTTCGTACATTTTTAGCTCTAGTGCATCTGTTGCAAGGAAATCCCTACTCACTCACATTGATATCTATTGATAGGTATCTCCATAGCCCGTTGATACGCCTAGTCGATGTGAGACTATCTCCCTCGTTTTTGTCTTCTCCACAACCACCTCTCTATTCCATCCATAGTGCTATGTCCATGGCTCACGCTCATGTATTGTGTGAAAGTTAAAAGGTTTGAAAGAATAGAGTATGAAAGCAAGTGCTTGGCTGAAACCGGGGTTGTGCATGATATGAATATTTTGTGTGATTAAGAGGGAGCATAGCCATACTATATGATTTTGTAGGGATAACTTTCTTTAGCCATAGTATTTTGGAAGACATGATTGCTTTGTTAGTATGCTTGAAGTATTATTATTTCTTATGTCAATATAGACTTTTGTCTTGAATCTTTCAGATCTGAACATTCATTCCACAATTAAGAGAATTACATTGAAAAACTATGTTGGTTACCATTCCACATGAAAAATTCTATTTTTATCATTTACCTACTCGAGGACGAGCAGGAATTAAGCTTGGAGATGCTTGATATGTCTCCAACGTATCTATAATTTTTGATTGTTCCATGCTATTATTTATGATGTTTTGGATGTTTAATGGGCTTTGTTATACACATTTATATTATTTTTGGGACTAACCTCTAACCCAAAGGCCCAATCCAGATTACTGTTTTTTTCCTGTTTAGGGTTTTACAGAAAAGGAATATCAAACGGAGTCCAAACGGAATGAAACCTTCAGGAGAGATATTTTTGGAGCAAAATACGCACGGGAGACTTGAGAACCACAGAGTAGGGCTGACGTGGCGTCAAACGAGGGTGGGGGTGCGCCCCCCTATAGGGCGCGCCCCCTGCCTCATGGGCACCCCGTCTGGCCCCCGGTGCCCTCCTTCCTCCTATATATACCTATGTACCCCAAAACTATAAGAACAACAGAGGAAACCCTAGTTCCACCGCTGTAACCTTCTCCGTGAGATCCCATCTTGGGGCCTATTCCGGAGCTCCGGCGGAGGGGGGATCTTCCACGGAGTGCTTCTACATCATCATCATCGCCTCACCATGAGTTGTGAGTAGTTTACCATAGACCTTTGGGTCCATAGCTAGTATCTAGATGGCTTCTTCTCTCTCTTTGGATCTCAATACCAAGTTCTCCTCGGTCTTCGAGGAGATCTATTCGATGTAATCTCTTTTTGCGGTGTGTTTGTTGAGATCCGATGAATTGTGGGTTTATGATCAAGATTATCTATGAGAAATATTTGGTTCTTTTCTGAACTCTTTATGTATGATTGTAATATCCTTGCAAGTCTCTTCGAATTATTGGTTTGGTTTGGCCTACTAGATCTATAGTTCTTGCAATGGGAGAAGTGCTTGGCTTTGGGTTCAATCTTGCGGTGTCCTTTCCCAGTGACAGTATGGGCAGCAAGGCACGTATTGTATTGTTGCCATCGAGGATAAAAAGATGGGGGTTTATATCACTATGTTTGAGTCTATCCCTCTACATCATGTCATCTTGCTTAAGGCGTTACTCCGTTCTTATGAACTTAATACTCTAGATGCATGCTGGATAGCGGTCGACGTGTGGACTAATAGTAGTAGATGCAGAATCGTTTCGGTCTACTTGTCTCGGACGTGATGCCTATATATAATGATCATGCCTAGATAGTCTCATAATAATTCGCTTTTCTATCAATTTCTCGACAGTAATTTGTTTACCCGCCGTAGAATATCGCTATCATGAGAGAAGCCACTAGAGAACACTATGGCCCCCGGGTCTATTCTCAACATATCAATCTACAATCTACTTTACTTTTCTGCTTTTACTTTCTGTTCTTATAACCAAAAGTACCAAAAATATCAAACTATCATCTCTATCAGATCTCACTTTCGTAAGTGACCGTAAAGGGATTAACAACCCCTGATCGCGTTGGCTGCGAAGTTCTTATTTGTTTGTGCAGGTGCGAGGGACTCGCGCGTGGTCTCCTACTCGATTGATACCTTGGTTATCAAGAAATGAGGGAAATACTTACGCTACTTTGCTACATCACCCTTTCCTCTTCGAGGGAATACAATGCAAGCTCGTGAGGTAGCAGTCCATATGGATCTTATAATGTCCACCAAATGGACGATAACGAGGCTAACATGTGCAGTGATGCTACATAATCAAACAGCTATGAAAGTAAGCATGGTCATACAGGGCAAGAGGTACTCACAAGAGCAATGCAGTGTGCAGTATAGTTACGAGATTCTGTGGTCCCTTGAGAATGAATGTTCTTCTGCTAACAGTTTTCGTACAAGTGAGACGTTAAGGCAAATGCAGAAATGTAGTTCAAATTGTGATGTGATATCATAGATAGTACCTTAGGCTGCAGCGAGACCAATGTGTAACAAGATTATTCCAGTCACCGTCGGATAAATGTAGCACCGGAGACTTTACAGAAATTTCTTTTAGAGGCTTGCCATCGAAGTGCGCTTGCCTCAGGTAGGAACGATACTTCATCAACGAGTGCTTGAAAAGCGCAACCATCCCTTGCTCGTCTTCACAATCCAGTTTGGTCCTCGCCTATTTAAAAGAATGAAATCTTGTGTCTTCTGTCAGCACAAACATGTGCAGCAATGACCATGAATAACATTAGTACATTACTTATGCGTAAGTTGTGGAGGAAGACTGGAAATTGTTCTGTGTGTGCGGTATAATCTTTCCATGAAGGAAAGGTGCGCACAAAGTTGCTGACAACAATATAAGCTTTGTCTTCTAAACTGGGAAGAAATGGAACATGGGTCCTATTTGCTGCAATTGGGTTTCTCTCTGGTTCGAAAAGGGATTTGGCAACTGGATTTAGTGTACTCTTTGCTGGAATGGGGGTTTTGCGTCGTAGAGTTGGTGCTATGTCAACTGGCATAATCATAATGTTTGCTGCACTTAGGGTCTGCTGAGTTGGGGCATCAGAAATGACCAGTGTAGTAGGGCTAGAGTCTGCTAGAGTTGGGGTCTTTTGTGGGTCAGGTGATATTGCAACTACACCTAATGGGCTATTTGATTTATCAGGTGCCACTACCTTTTCCAAATACTTTGCTTGTGCTCGTCCACGATCAGCAATCGCCCTCTTCCTTTTGAACGTCCGATACACAAGAACAACATTTGAATGGATAAATATGGTATGATGACAGATGGAATATGTACTGAAAATGGATAGGCAGGGCGTATTCACACACACGATGTGTAAACTAAGCTAATGTCAGTTCAACAAAGTAGAAGCAATGCAAAGCATCAGTTGCAAGATATGTGTGACAAATATAACCTTGGAAAGTTAAAGCAAGCACCTTGATGGGTGAATAAGATAGGGCATCTTCCTCTGACTCCTCCACTAGGGAGCTACATTGACTTAGGTCTCCCTCTAGCTCAGAGCATCTTCCTCTAACTAAGGAATTATGAGTGGCATAATGTTTACTTCAAGGGTAGAGTGTTGGTAGTGCGACACAAAGCAAGTAGGCAGATTGTATTCCATGTAAAAGATCGAAGCGTATGTAAAAGCTGGAAATGACACTTTCTTTCTATACAATGCAGTGTTCGTTGCCCACACATGATGGAAGAGATCACATAGAGAAATACTATTCACTCATGTCTACGGTTGCAGTATTTAGAAACAGGGTGGTCCACCCTAAAAGAATATTGACAACAAATATGACAAGGCAAGCATAGATGTAGTGAATCAATCATTTACTTGTGAGCTTACTAGGACAAGTATGCAGAATTGTAACTACAGTAAGAGACAGTCCAAAATCTGAATCAAGAAGTTTGTCTAGCACTTATTGTTTGCAACTAATCGACGTGAATAATTGGATATTATATCGAATGAGTAAGAAAGACAAGTAAAATTGCCAACAAACCTGGCTTGCAGTAGTAATCTGGGTCAATGTCACTATGACCAACAATCCAAAATGACTAGTGTTTGTTCCTAGGGCCGGAATTTTGAAAACCTTGTGAACTTTTCAGGTACTAAAGATTACCGAAATACATCTGAACCATTAAGTGTAGGTAGCACTAAGCACACAACAAGCCCTAATGACAGTCCTGCCTAATGAGTAATGAATCAATTAGAAAATGGGTGATGACGAGTGGCTGCTGAGTGTTGAGGACTTATCTCAGGATAAATCGGGTTGGCTTAGTGGGTGCTGCACGCCTGAGCCCTGAACGGACTGGGAAGGTAGGCACGGAGGCGTGCCCGGGCAACGGTGACGCTGTTGGGCGAGCGGCTCCTGACCTCCTGTTAGTTCCGCATCTCCTCCTAGAGTCATGCCGTCTGGGGCCGGCAAGTCACCGGCAAGATAGGCGGCTGGGGGCGAGTAGAGATCGTAAGCACGCAGCAGAACAGAGGGGAATCGGGGCCTGGGACGACCCAAAATCCCAGGGTGGGCCGGCCCACCGTGGGCACCCTGTAGAGATACACACCCGAGCGGCGAACATGCATTTTCAAAACTAATTTAGGAACATTTATTTGACCAATTAAACGAATCTGTTTTAATAATATCAGATTCGTATTTGAACAACTAAGCTTGTTTAGCTTGATGGGTCGAGCAGTGCTATTATGACACGAAGCACGTATTCTGATCATATAGTGATCATAAAAGGGGGAAACCGGAGAAATGGTATTTAGCAGCCATTGTTTGCTTCAAACTAAGAACTAAATCCTAAGAGCTGAAAAGAAAGTAGAGTAACCAAGTTAAGATCTATTTTCTGGTTGAGATGAAAAAGTTGAGGAGATATGAAGTATCACCTCTCTTGCAGCGCCGTGTAGGCATCGGGGGTGCGATGGCTGTCGGTGGCGTTGAAGCAGATCTGCGATGGTAGACGGGTGCATCGGGGGATAAGTCCCGTTGCGGTGGAAGAGAAGGTCGTGTGAGCGGCCCCGACAAAGAGGACGACGACGCCGATGAAGCGAGAGGACGTGATGCAAGGCTCTTGGTCCGTCGCCATGGATGAGAAACGTCCGTCTCTAGTAGTGGATGACGCGGTCTTGGTAGGCGCTCCGGCATGGTGGAGGACGGTGGCGATGGATGTGGTGGAGGATGGCGGCGATGGATGTGGTGGAGGACGACGGCGGTGGATGGGGTGGCGGACGGAGGCTGGTGTGGGGATGGTGTTCTAACGCGGACGGTGTATGAATGGGAAAATGGAGGGAGAGGTATGGGGAACCATGTTTTTGGGACGCGCCTGTCTGAAATATGGGAAAATTACGAACTTAGCCCCTGTTTAAAATTTGGACGTCTCGTCGGTTGGGGATACGACGGTAATCTCGCATCTCGCCGATATTTGCCCAGAGCGATTTCGGGCGAGGAGAGGGTGGTTGGCACCCATGGTTGGCGCCCACGGTGTATGAAGGGGCTGACAGGTAGGGTGGTTGTGTCACGTCTGTGTGAAGTTACAAACCCGCCCCTATTGAAAATATTTGCCTACATCGATTTTGGCCGAGTCGAGTTTGTTTTGCCGCCCACCATATATGAATGGGGAAATGGAGGGAGAAACAGAGGTCTTTCGGACGAGCTTAAATCAAATGTGTTTTTCCGCCCATGTTTGGCACCCACCGTGTCGGAATGGGCTCAGAGGCGGTCGTGTCACGTCTAATTGAAGTTACTATCCTACCCCTATTTAGAGCAGTGGAAATCGGGCCGATGGATTGTCCGTGTAATGGGTAGATAATAATTTCCATCTCCCAAACACTTGGCTTCGGGCAGACGACGTGGGAGTGGACATTTTACCGCTACTTTTGAATTTTGGGACAATAAGCATCCACGTTTACCCTGGCAACTAAATTCGAATCCATTTTGTATTCCTATACTAATCTTTATAAATCATTCTATGTGTTTTTATATATCTTCAAAAGGATGACAAAGATGTATTCCACTGTCATATATGAATATGGTTTACACATGCCGATACTCAAATTCAGAAGCTAGAATCCAGTTTAAGGTGAATTCGAATATTTGGAACACTTCATGTCCAACTCAAATGTCACACGCAACATAATGTGTACTCCCATTTAGATATGTACACAAGCGATGTACCAAGATTCAAATACCGAGTCAATCAATCAAGAATGTACAGAACTAACGGACATATAAACACTTATAAAGTATATGGATCAATAATATGAACTAACATACATAAGCCAGGCCGCCGTACTTTTCTTTGCTACAACAACATCCTTTTTTAGCCAAGCTACTACAACATCTTGGCCCTTTCCGGTGCGTGCCACTTATGGTCCATCTATACTAATATTATTGTTGAATGCACATTCAGCCCGATTGGCATATTTGTAGGTCAGGCACAACAATCAAAATGAAATGTCTCCGAGTCTTATAAATTAATACAGACTAGTGCTCAAATAAAATTACAAACCCAAAAACAAAAAAGAATTATTACATGATCTCTAAAACAAATTGTTAGATTGATTACATGAACAAACAACACAAAGGTTATTCAACGATGGAAAGAACATTTCACCTATGATTTACCAAGTGGGAATTTAATTTCCTTTTTTCCTTCAGGAGCTTAACAATGTGGTCAGTCTCAACTTGCTTCATTTTGAAATCCACCAAATATTTAATGGTTGTCTTGAGTACTGCTACTGATTGTGCTGTTTGCTTCCTCAACATGTCAACTTCATATCTAAGTGCAGAAGCAGTATCTCTTTCTACCACTAGTTTAGCCTCTAGAGCATCAGCAGTTGGCAATTATAATGCACGATTGGGCCGGTGCCACTGCTGTGGCATGATACAACGTCCATGGGGACCTCGCTCTTTGATCTTGGGCTAACCTGTTTTGCCATTAAAGTTCCGATTGGATTCAGAAAAGTTGAATTTAGCAAAACATCTCAACTGGGAGTTATAACAGCAAACCAGTTAAACAAACAAGGAATTAAAGAGTTTCAATTCGATGCTGAAAAGTAGTTATTAACATCATTGTAACCCGTTGTTGCAGCAGCAAAGCAGTTAAACAAACAACTAGCTATTTAAGTTCAGGCAAACAGGTAATTCTTAACAGTAAGTATCAAACACATAGATAGGCGCAGTCTATAATAGGACTAACAGGCTGTGGCATTATGTAATAAGTAGCAAACTAAATTAAGCCAAGCAACGTAATTGAATTTTTTTGCAACAAGTGGCTAACTAAAATTCCGAGAAGCATGTAACTGAACTTACGCTAGTTCTTTGTACAGGCACACTGTAACTTCTTTTTCGCTTACAAGGTTGTACGAAGGAGTCCATGGCATCCATTGCTTGGATACGCAGTCCCAATAATTCTTTCTTCCCACACTGCATTGGTAAGTCGAATGGTTAATCTGGTAAGATGGTGCGTCCTTGATATGTTATATGAGGACGTGTAGTCAGACTAGTTGTAGCCACACACATCACACTGGCTTTTACTGTATATTTCATGCGATTACTTTTGGCATATCGAGATCTAAGCAATCTACAATAGGATGAAAAGACTGACATCCTTCACATTATTGGCGAACTCAGTTCATAGAAACAAGCAATTCAACCATTCTGTGGGCAAATCAAAAGCGCCACTGGAATATTTTTCACTACCCCTATCATACACACAAAAGGGGCGACGCCACCATAGGGGCTAGTATGGGCGGCCACCTCGGGTGGCTTGAAAGTGTGCACCTAGTTCGAGTCGTCCAGGTTGGCCCAGGCTAGTTTTGTTCGTCACAACGCACGAGCAGGCAATGTAAAAAATGAAGAAAAATGTTTGAATTTTGATAGGCTAATAGCATAAGTGCAAGGCAGGCCCTATAGCAGGCTCGCGGCCCAAACGAGCGCCTCCCATATCGATCGACAGCAGGAAAAATCCCAATTCATCCGCTCCAGCCTCCAGTTTGGTTCGCTCCTAACCTAGCCGTCGCTGGACAGACCAACACAGCACTTCCTCGCACCCTCGTTGGAGGGCGGTTGCCGGGCTTCAAGCGAATGGATGGACAAGAAGATGAAAATCCAACCCTGGGTGTAGCCTGCGTGGGAGGCAGCGGCGGCAACATGTGCATGGCATCGAGCTTGCGCAAATGGACAGTCGCAACTTGCAAGAGTAGCATGCGCAACGAGCATGTACATCACATCCCTGATTATATCTAATTCAACTCTTCAATTTCTGGCCAATAGTTAAACCTGACGGTGTTGTAAAACTGCTTGTATGTAGGGAATCTATGAGAAAATGAAACCAATTTTTACTTATTTTATAACTCCCCCAATCAATACTGAACTGACTGAATCGGATGAATCTAATCAAGTTTCCGGTGCAAACATCCAAGCTCATGTTGTTCTTGAGCCTGAAGTGTCTAATGAACAGACTGGTAATGAAGGATTTGATGCAAACATTTTACATGCTCCTGGTAATGAACATATAGTGTCTAATGAGGCATCTAATGCAAGCATTTTGCAAGCTCCCATTGAAGGATTTAGTCTCTAATGATGATCAGCTATGTTGAGAGAGACATAGAGATTTGCAGGCATTGATGACAAGCAAATTATAGTGCATTTTCATGGCTTGAGGAAACGTCGAGGCCATCTACCAGAAAGTCCCCGTATCATGACAACGTAGCATAAATACTTTTCTAATCTGTTGTTTGAAACTATTGGCATACTTGTGCAGGATTGATATATTGATATGCAGTTTGCGCACTGGCTATAGGTGCAATTACACTTCGATATTTTCAGCCAGAGAACGAATAATTCAAGCAGGTACAGACCATGTTTGTAGTCCTTGTACACCATGTTGCATTTTGTATTATTTGGTGCTTGCATCATTTAGTGTTTATAATCTGAACTACTTTGGATCATTAGCTGGTTTTCAAAGTGCATGTAGCTTCACATTTCTCAAGTTATGCTGATTTCCGGAGTGCAAGTGCCTTCGTATTTTTTAAGTTAAATGTTCGCCCCTGGTAACTTGAATTCATGGCTCCCCACTGCACACAAATCATACACGAATGCCGGTACGAATTAAATCAAATGCAGGGACTTATGCTAGCTCGTTGTACAGGCTCACTGCAGCTCTGCTTGCGCTTGGGATGTTCCATGTACAAGTCCATGTTACCACTTGCTTAAATGTGCAGGCCTTGTGCTCCTTGCACCCCCCTCTGCATTTTTGACACGGTGAATGGCTGATCAGATAAGAGGAATCGACCTTGCTGTTGTACCGGAGGACAGATACTTACAAGGTTATACGGGTGTGCAGGATGTGTACCAGATCCGGTAGCGCCATCATGCTTCGCTAAAAAATGGTTTGCTTGTTTCAGATGATATCTCCAGAAGAAATAAGAGTTAAAGTCAGAGTTGGATAGGCATGTAAGCTAAGAGAGCAGTGAAAGGATATCCAAACATCGTCGGAACAGTGCACAAGGGAGTGATGTGTGGATACCTAGTTCGGGCCGGCGTTTGGGCATGCTCGCCTAGCTAGAGTGCGGGTCACTTCAGAGCCATTGAGGGTGATGCGCTGGCATTGGCTGGCCGCGCACGGAAGCAGATCATGAGTGGCAGCGGAGTGCTACGATGCGGTGGACGAGACTGTTGGTGAAGCCCCAACGGCCTCGGGGGGGCGGAGGCGCGACGATGTGCTCGGTGAAGTAGCCCCGGTGAGCTGGGAGACGGTGTCAGTGAAGCGCACCTGATGCGGTGGAAGTCAGTGGCTGTGAGGCACGTCGGTTGCGGCGGCCGACGTTGTCGGTGGACCACCCGGTGCGGTGGACGAGGGCGTAGATGAGGTAGCTCCGGTGCGGTGGTGAAGCGCGACCGTCGTCTTCGCCGTCGTCGTCCGACACAGAGGAGGGGAAAGAGACGAGACGAGGGGCGATTCGAACTTTGCTTGGGTTGGTGGCGAATTAGGGATTTGAGCAATCTAGGCGCGGAAGGGGACGGTGGAGAAGGGAGATTTTGCAGGGCTGGAATTGGGGCCGCCAGATATTTCAATCCAAAACGTGGAAGCGCGAACTTATTTTGTCGTCCGACACACGCGACCACCACGACATGACCCTGGTCTGCCTGGTGCGCCTACATTTGAGAATGCAAACGAATCTTCTTTCATTTGCAAACGAATCTGTATGTATTACCATGCCCGTGTTTTCCTTGCAATAATTAGTCATTCGAAACGAGATACTATAAATTAATTAATGAGGAGTTATTTGAAAAAAATTGAAACGGTATCCACGCTAACTTGGATTAGAGTGTGTGTCGCATAACTAGTTATTTGAATTAGAGTGTGTGTCACATAGCGATCTCCAATTCTAACGTGGATTTCGCATTTCACTGTATCCACGCTACTTTTTTAATACAAATTCATATGTATATGGTGACCACCATGGTAGTGAGAAAACTTTTGGATTGATTCAAACACATGACCTACAAAATAGCACAACAAATCGAATCAATGTCAGCTTTTCGAAACCTAGTATGACACGAATTCGAAATAATTACCCATATGCATGGTCCTCAGTTCAAATCTTACAATGTACACCGAATTGAACATCAATATTAAGTCTCGTACTATCTACATTCAAATGTTGTTTTTAGCCCCCCCCCACACACACGCTACATACTTGCTGTATCAGTCAATCTTCCTCTCCTAACCACCTTAGGAAGCTATTGGTTTCCAACACACATCCATTCTTTCTCTCCATGTTTCGATCTCTAACTCTCTCAACTACACAACCCCCTTTTTCCCCTCTGTTACGAAATGTATTTACCTCACACACCCGCCATTGCACCCCATGCCGAGCTCTCTCTCTCTCTCCCTCTCCCTCTCCCTCTCCCTCTCCCTCTCCCTCTCGCGCTCTCGCGCTAAATACATGCATTACATATCTAGCCCCCCAATCTCTCGTGCGCATGCAAGCACGTTGTCTATCTAGGTCACTCCCTCGAGACTGTCTCACTCTTTCTTCCGCACGGCGGGCCACACTCGCTCAATCTCGCTCTCTTTATCTGAGTCTCGTTTAACCTCGGTTTCTTTCACACACATATGATATATCTCCCTGTTCGGGCCTCGAGGCAGTCACTCTATACTCTCTCATGTAGATTGTCTATCTAGGTCAGTCCATCGAAGCCGCCCCCACTCTTTCGACCTCATGGCGGGCCACGCTCTCTCTCTCTCTCCCTCTCTCTCCCTCTCTCTCTCTCTTTGTATGTCTCGATTGACCTCGCTCTTTCTCGGATAAAAACGATATATCACCATGTTTGATCCCAATCCGACTTATTCACATTGTACACTCTCTCACACGCATTGTCTATCTAGGTCACTCTCTCCAACCCGTCTCACTCTTTCGATCGCACGACGATCCTATGTGATCGATTCACCTTGCTTCCTCCCACACACAAAATATATCTACACATTTGTGACTGGATCATCTCTCAAGCTCTATCTTACAGCCCTCACCCTTGCCAAAAGCTCAATCGGACAATATCTCTCTAGAGCATATATATTTGTTCAATGAATGTCGGACCACACTCACTTTGTCTCTCTATCTATATGTCTCTCGATTGACCTCTCTTTCTCACTCCATATCTTCCACACATTGAAGCTACCTCTCCATCCCTCGCAAAGCCGGAGCTATTTACATTGCGAGGGGCACTCCAACCTTGGATTAATTTGTGTAGGCATTTATTCCGGTCGGTTTAGATTATTTTTTCGTAGCATTCGGCCCACAACTACTCGAAAGACCGTTGCAACCCCCGCAACTCCCCTAGTTAATTTCCGTGTGGCTCGGTCATCGCTCTCTCGCACGTCCTTTCTCGCCTTCAACATCGCACCATGGTATTATTGCAAAAACTCTGTTGTTCTCTTTAATTATTATAAATAAGCTACAAAACTACACACTGATGTCTACACACGCTTCTATTTCTTGTAGACTATGTTGGGCCTCCAAGCGCAGAGGTTTGTAGGACAGCAGCAATTTCCCTCAAGTGGATGACCTAAGGTTTATCGAACTCAGGGAAGTAGAGGTTGAAGATGGTCTCTCTCAAGCAACCCTGCAACAAAGATACAAGAAGTCTCTTGTGTCCCCAACACACCTAATACAACTAGGAGTTGTATAGGTGTACTAGTTCGGCGAAGAGATGGTAAAATATGGATGATAGGAGTGGCAAAGCAAAGTAATATAAATCTGTAATAAAATGTGCAGCAAGCAAACAAGTGGTAAACGTGAGCACAAATGGTATTGCAATGGTGGAAAAAAGGCCTAGGCTTCATACTTTCACTAGTGGCAACTCCCAATAACATTTACATAATCTAATCACATGATATTTCCCATAAAACATGCAATGGAGACGCACTCGGAGGTCATTCCTTTGTGGTCAAGAGAGGACGAGAATTATGTAGGGCTACAAAAGCACACCTCAAAGTTCGTAGTTCTCAATCTATAGATTTCCCAATGTCACCGCGGCCATCCAAAGAGAGTACCACAATCACCACAACATATCTCAAGGATAGTCAAAGACAAGCACCAAGTGACTCTCAATCTTCAGTCAACACACAAAAGAGGAAATCACTCATGAAAATATTCTTCTAATCCATGTCCAATAGACCGCTGTCACCTTGGTCTCGGGGATTATACTAGATAAAGACAAGTGAGTACATCAATCCAATACATAGAGGAAGGGGAAATATCATGGGATCACCCTAGATTGACATAGCCTATGATCACAACAAAGATCACATCATGGAAGAGAGAATTGACCACATAGCTACTGGTAGAAACCTCAGCCCCGAGGAGGAACTACTCCCGCATCATGGAGGGAGGAAGCAACGTCGATGGAGATGAATCCGGGGGCACTTCCCCGTCCCGGCAGGGTGCCGGCACAGGAATTCTGGTCCCCCGAAACTTGGTGGCGATGGCGGCGGAGATCGGAATTGCTTCTGGAGAAAAGGGTT
This sequence comes from Secale cereale, assembly GCA_902687465.1. Lineage (NCBI taxonomy): Eukaryota > Viridiplantae > Streptophyta > Magnoliopsida > Poales > Poaceae > Secale > Secale cereale. The sequence goes on along the minus strand of LR738710.1, from coordinate 621,456,908 downwards.
CTAGAATCAGGGTTTCCGCGACGGGAGGAATATATATGCGAAGGGGGGTCACCAGAGGCGGAGCCGGGGCCCCAGGCGCCCCCCTGGCGCGGCCAGGGGTGGGGCCACGCCGGGTGGCCGCCTGGGCCACCCCTGGCTCCCCTCTGGCCTTGCTTTGGTTTTTCGTGAAGCTTCCTGTACGCTGATTTTTCCTGTATTTTTCCCGGAATTTTTAGAGCACTTTTAATATGGGGGAAACCTGAAATAGAAAAACAGCAGAAAACAGGAACTGGCACTGTGGTGCACTGAGTTAATAGGTTAGTCCAAATATGATCAAAAGTGTATGGAAGTGCATAAATATCATAGCAATATCACACAAAAGAAGCATGGAGCAAGCAGAAATTATAGATACATTTTGGACGTATCAACATCCCCAAGCTTAATTCCTGCTCGTCCTCGAGTAGGTAAATGATAACAAGCATAATTTCTATGGTGACATGCTATCAACCATATAAGAACTTTTAAGTAAAGCAATCAAGGCATGTAATTCAATTCAAGTCATAATAAGCAAGAGTCTATATTAGCATTGTAACAAGCAACATAAGAACATAAAGGTGCAAGAGCTCTCGCTGTCCGTGACTCGAATGTCTCCAAATGGTGTTTGCGTGCAAGAAAGGGGATAGGGATATACGAGAGAGTAAAACATAGTTTTTGTATTGTTGAGAACTTAATCTACTAAAGTTTCACACTTGGTCTTCTTTGGAATCTTATCTTCACTCATCCCCAGACCAACAGTCAGGTACAAGTCAAAATGATCCACTCCCTTTCGATATTTTGAGCACTCATGCAATGGATGAGCGTAAGCAAGAAAGTCGACACTTAGGATGGCAAAAAGAGAAAAATGATGAAGGGGGAAGACAAAAAAGGTGTGAAAGGCTCACATCAATGAGGACAATCATAGGCGAGAGAAAGCCAAATGATAGATATGATGTGAGAAGTAGGGATTGCCATGCAACTGATGCACATATGAGCTAAGGTAAGCTCTCCAATGGCACTAGTGGGGGTGCATCCAACTTGCTTGCTCAAGAAGACCTAGAGCTCTTTTGAGGAGGCTCATCATTGGAATATACAAGCCAAGTTCTATAGTGTGAAGGTCCCCACATAGCTATATGCATGAATGATAATCTCTATGGAGTACAAGGTATAAGATGGAGTACGAGCGTGGATCTCTCAAAAGAAATAGTAGTGTGCCCCCTTCTCTCTTTTTATTTCTTTTTCTCTTTTTTCTCTTTTTTTATTTTTGTGGCCTCAATGGCTCTTTCTATTTAACTCTCATTTGTCCTCTTTGGGATCTTTTGATTTTTTTTCCTCTTTGGGATCTTTTGATTTTGTCCTCTTTGGGATCTTTTCCTCACTTTAGGGGCAACACTCTATGTATTACAAGAAGTATAGAAGATCTTTCACACTTTACAAAAGTACTCAACATAAAGAAAATGAAACTATCATGATGTATGCAAATGTATGTCTCTGCCAGTGTAGCAGGATATGCAATGATACTAGCGCGTCATGTAGCAATGATTAGGGCAAGGCCCAACTAGCATGCGGCTCATCGATCAAGCAAAAAGCATGTATGACATGAAGATCAAGTCATGAGAAGATGGATGTTGCATGGCCATGTATCTCGGAAAGGCTATGGAAATGCCTTGATAGGTAGGTATGGTGGCTGTTTTGAGGAAGGGTATAATGAGGCTTATGATGACAGAGCGTATCATGCCAAGGATTTGGATGCACCGGCGAAGTATGCGCCAACTCTCGAGGTGAGAAAGGGCAATGCACGGTACCGAAGAGGCTAGAAAAATATGGCTAGGTGGAAGTGTCAACTTTCGAATACTCACATTAGTCCGAAGAACTCATGCACTTATTATCGGTAACTCTCAATCTAATTAGGAGGTTCATAAAGAGATAAGTACCCCGAGGAGGAGTGTATGGGGGTTTGGTTATCCTTGCGCATCCTCGACTCATGGTACGTGAGTGTACTCTAATATTCGATCCCTCCAAAGATTAATGATCCATTTAGTAGCTAAAGTTCTCAACTATTTTGTAGGTTTTCGAAAATAAACATGGATTGCCCAAAATACGACATCTATCACTAATAGGCTAAAGCTCTTGACACCAAAAGTTCAGACATTACTCATGGCAATACCTCAAAACTATTGCAAGTTACTGATGGCTTCTCGCCCCTCGTTGGTTACCCCAAGTGGAAGGTTTGAGATGCAGTGTAGCGGAAGTTTTCCCTTGGCAAAGATACCAAGGATCGATTTCCCTGAGACTCCCAGTTTCAACAAGAAGGTGTCAACTGCTAACGGCGCCAGATATTAGCAATCAACGTGGACCTGCACACAGATACAAATAACTTTGCTCCCAACGAGTACAGAGAGTTTGTCAATCTCTCCGGCCTTGTAGTTTACAAAGGATCAAACGCAAGTGATAATAGTGACAGGTATTGCTGCAAATAGTAAGTAAAAGTGGAAAGTAAATAGCGGATGTGATCAATGATGGTAATATGGACCGGGGTCCCATGATGTTCACTAGTGATGTCTCTCTCCCAAAAGACGATAAAACAGCTATGTGAGGTGAACGAATTATAGCTGGGCAATTGACAGAATTATGTGTGCAAACCAATGCTAACTATGTTACAAGAAAGGTAGAGGTTCAAAGCATGGGCGGTACGCCAAGGCAAGTAGTCCGAAATCCATCTGCATCTACTACTAATCATCCACCTTGAGATATCTATCCAGAACATCTCGCTGGTATTAAGTTGCGAGTCCCACCCATAGTGTAAACTCAAAGCAACAGACAACTGCATTAAAAGAACTTTGCGTAAAGTAAACAATCCTTGCACCCGCGGGCACAAGGACCGTTGTTTTCCCCCTTGTGGCAACAGCACATCCCCTAGACTCATGTTTCTGTCACTCAAGCTAGTCATCGAGGGGCATGAACCCACAATCAAGCATAACGTTCCCTCTTGGAGTCACTACCTACTACTTGGCCGAAGCAATAAATAACAACGGAGAACATGCAAGAATTACTTACGAACATAAATATAAAAGAGGTAGATCAAATATATTACTCAAACACAATCTGAACATAATCTCACAATCCATCGGATCCCAGCAAACTCAACATAGCAACAGCATAAGGATTACATATGTGCCTCAATCATGTAGGGCAGCTCACGAGGACTAATTAGTGAAGCACAAGAACGGGAGGAGAACATCACATAGCTACTGGTCATGGACCCATGGTCCAAGGGAGACTACTCACAACTCATCCGGGAAGCGTCCATGGTGGTGGAGAGGCTCCCGGTGGTGATCCTCCCCTTCGGCAGGGTGCCGGGAAGAGTTCTCCTGGTGCTCCCGATCTTGGAAGCGCGGCGGCGGCGGAACAGAGATGAGATCGCGAAAAAGGGTTCCCGTCTCGAGGGTTTCGGGACACGATATAAATATATGCCAAAGGGGGGCATCAGCGGAGGCCCGGGGGGCCCAGGCGCCCCCCCGGCGCGGCCAGGAGGGGGGCCGCGCCACCAGGGCGCCTGGAGCCCTGGTGGCCCCCCTTCGGCTATACTTTGGCTGCTGGGAAGCTTCTGGAACGCTGATTTTTTATATAATTTTTCCGGGATTTTTCTAGCAGTTTACGTGACGGGAAAACCTGAAATACAAAAACAGCAGAAAACAGAAACTGGCACTGGGGTGCACTGAGTTAATAGGTTAGTCCAAATATGATCAAAAGTGTATGGAAGTGTATAAATATCATAGCAATATCACCCAAAAGAGGCATGGAGCAAGCAGAAATTATAGATACGTTTTGGACGTATCAACATCCCCAAGCTTAATTCCTGCTCTGCCTCGAGTAGGTAAATGATAACAAGAATAATTTCTGTGGTGACATGCTATTAACCATATAGGACTTTTTCATAGTCATATGACAAAAGCTTACTGAGACAATGAATCTGTAGTAATTAAGTTGCCTCATGAGAAAATCACAAAGAACTGAAAGTTTTACAATATGACACTGAAACATCAAATAGATTTGTAATGAGCATGGTGTGCAAATATGATAAAGTGATATCTCGCTTGCCCCCTTTAGTGAAGCAAAACATAAATGTAGGGGCACCTCCAAGGTTTAAGTGATGACTAGATACAATGATTTCAAAATAAACGATATCACAATCATGCAAAAGACAATGCTACTTTGGGACAATGCACATTACACTCAGAATGATAATCATGCTCTCAGTAGTTGGTGCTTTTAAAAGAAGGTGGAGACTCTCGAACCATGGCTTTTGTTGGCAAGGTTGAAAACCCGTAGTCGGAAACAAAGACAAAGCATGTACCAGAGCTCTTGGTTTTAAAAACAGAGGTAATAATATTTTTTTTCTTCTTAGATCATGCATGTTTCATCAACGAATGCTAGCAGATAACTCAATCACTTCTTGAGATGGACAAGTTTCGAGGAGCGGCTCCCGAATGAGGACGATCACATCCTCTTAATCTCCTTTGTTTATCACTGCCAAAGTTTTCTGATTTCTCATGAACAAAGCGTGAAGGAGGGTTTGTTTGTTATATTAATTTTGAGCCGGGCGCACTCAATGCCAGTTCCTTCTCGTGTTATGGGTTTGCACATTAGACATGCAATCCCGGGGTGAAGCTTGTCCAACTTAAAAAGATCATGAATTAACTACTACTTCCTCATGGACTTAAAACAGAGGCACAAAATAGGAATGCATTTTTTCTTTTTGAATAATTTCGAGATGGTACATGAAAGTCTTCGTTAGGAATGGCAGGTAAATACCATGTAGGAAGGTATGTTGGACTCATATGGCATAACTGGTTTAAAGGAATTTGGATGCACAAGCAGTCAGTCCGCTTAGTACAGGTGGAGGTTAGCAAAAGACTGGGAGCGACCAACTAAGAGAGCAATGACGGTCATAATCATGCAGAGCGACAAAGCAACATTGAATCAGGCATGGAAGTTATATCGCTACTCAGAAACAAAAGATCATCAAGGCTTGACAGACTTTCTTTACAGTCTTAAATATGCGTGAGCATACGCCAAGTCAATCAAAATAAATTCTTGAAGGAAGATATTACTAAACCATACCACATCATAGGCAAACAAATCATGTTGGTACTCCAATAACACATTGGGAACCCCCCAGCTATTTGAGACTAACCATAAGAAAACATGAACTACTAAGCACCATTATGCACATAGCATCTTTATCATAGACATATCAACCAATGCAACGGAAGAAAACTCTCTTAATAAGATAATCATGATAAATAAAGAGAGTTCAAGCAACCAACTAAACAAAAGCTCTTTAAAAAGATAAGCATGAATACTAAGAGCTGAACATGATAGTAGCTATTGAAAGACAAAGAACACACACAGCAAAGATAGACATGAAAATTCTATGTTATGTTCTAGGTAGAAGTGGAGCGTGTTTCTCTCCCACATAAAGAAAGCTGAGTTCCGACTCGTTATGAAAAGCTAAAGAAAACTAAAAAGGAAAACTAAAAGCAAGACGCTCCAAGCATAGCACATAACACATGAAGTGATAAAAATATAGTGGAACGAAAGACGAACTGATAATGTTGATGGAGAAGGGGATGCACGGGGGCATCCCCAAGCTTAGACGCTTGAGTCTCCTTGAATATTTCTTGGGGGTGCATGGGGGCATCCCCAAGCTTGAGCGTTTGACACTCCTGAATCTTTTTATCATCTTCCCTCGCACACTTGAAAACTCCCTTCATACATAACTCATCATAATCTGATTAGCGAGGTTAGTACCCATAATAAAATAATTGTTCCTTGCTGGAAATAAAGATATTCTTGAAGGTCTACTGTTTCTCAAGATTGCCAAAAGGTTTTTGCAAAGAAAAAGCAAGCTCAAGGTTTGCAAAATGAAGGAAAGGCAAAACAGGACAGAATCTGTGAAAAACAGAACAGTAGGTAGTAAATGATTTTTTCGGGGCACTTCTGCAACTCTAATCAAAAAACTCAAAACAGACGCACAGAAGACAATTTTATAGAGCACGCTGTCGAAATAATTCATACCAAAAAGATGATCTGGTGATTTTATACGAATTTTTCTATCCAAGGACAGAATCTGTTTCCTGGACAACACGTCACAACTTTTGAACTTCCTTGCAATCAGAGGCTACACTTGGCACAAAATTGAAAAGTAAAGATACAATGATGATGCTACTGTAGTAACAACATCAAGACACAACAAAAGCAAAATAAAATTTATTCATGTGGGCTGCCTCCCAAAAGCGCTTTCTTTTATGCCTTTAAGCAAGGCATAATGCATAGAGATCAAGTTTTATCAAGAGTAAAAGAATAGCTAGCCCGTGTAACGGACTCAAAAGGTAACTTAATCTTCTTTCGAGGGAAGTGTTCCATCCCTTTCTTGAGAGGAAATTGGAATTTTATATTCCCCTCTTTCATGTCAATGATAGCACCAACGGTGCGTAGAAAAGGACGTCCCAAAATAATTGGACAAGAAGGTTCACATTCAATGTCCATAATAGTAAAATCAACGGGAACATAATTGTCATTGACAACAATAAGAACATCGTCGATCCTCCCCAAAGGTTTCTTTATGGAAGAATCAACGAGACGAACAACAAAACAACAAGAATCAAAAGGTTTCAATTTAAGCATATCATATATTCTTTTGGGCATAACAGAGGTACTAGCACCAACGTCACAAAAGCATAGCAAGAGAAGTTATTCAACTTAATTTTAATCATAGGATCCCAACCATCTTCTAGCTTTCTAGGTATGGAGGATTCTACTCTAAGTTTCTCCTCCCTAGCTTTGATGAGAGCATTAGTGATATGCTCTGTGAAGGCAAGGTTAAGCGTGCTAGTGCGGGGATCTCTAGACATCTTGTGAAGGAAATCAATAACTTCGGTAAGAGTGCAATTATCAAAATCAAGGTCCCTACTATCAAGTAAGGTGGTAGTGGTGTCCTTTAGGTTCACTTGTTTGGTAGTTTCTATAGTCATAGCATCACCATTAATAGGTCCAATGGGACCAGGAGTGCATTGGGTGCTAAGAGTTTGGATATCCTCAACAACTTGGATAGTAGCAACAGTGTGGTGGGTAGGAAGGTTCTTAATTCTATCTTCTTCCTCCCTTTCTCTAGCCCATCTCTCTTTAAGTTTAGCCAACATCCTAATATTTTCATTAATTTGCACTTGAATAGCATTCATAGGAGTGACCTTCCTCTCCTCAAGAGGAGAAGTTCTAATTTTAAGCAATTCTACCTCATTGGCTAAATTGTCTACCTTCGAAGAGAGATCATCTAGTTTGTTTAGTTTTTCTTCTACACTCTTATTAAAGGCTTTTTGGGTAGTGATGAAATCTTTAAGCATAATCTCTAGTTCAGTAGTGGAGTTCTTGGTGCTAGGATAAGCATTGTTGTTCCCATAAGAATTAGAGGGGAACGGTCTAGGATTGCTACCAAAATTACTCCTATAAGCATTGTTGTTCCCATAAGAATTAGAGGGGAATGGTCTAGGATTGCAAGATCTAAAGATATACCTTCAAACACTTACTTCCCCGGCAACGGCGCCAGAAATAGCTTGATGTCTACACACGCTTCTATTTCTTGTAGACTATGTTGGGTCTCCAAGCGCAGAGGTTTGTAGGACAGCAGCAATTTCCCTCAAGTGGATGACCTAAGGTTTATCGAACTCAGGGAAGTAGAGGTTGAATATGGTCTCTCTCAAGCAACCCTGCAACTAAGATACAAGAAGTCTCTTGTGTCCCCAACACACCTAATACAACTAGGAGTTGTATAGGTGTACTAGTTTGGCGAAGAGATGGTAAAATATGGATGATAGGAGTGGCAAAGCAAAGTAATATAAATCTGTAATAAAAGTGCAGCAAGCAAACAAGTGGTAAACGTGAGCACAAATGGTATTGCAATGGTGGAAACAAGGCCTAGGCTTCATACTTTCACTAGTGGAAACTCCCAATAACATTTACATAGTCTAATCACATGATATTTCCCATAAAACATGCAATGGAGACGCACTCGGAGATCATTCCTTTGTGGTCAAGAGAGGACGAGAATTATGTAGGGCTACAAAAGCACACCTCAAAGTTCGTAGTTCTCAATCTATAGATTTCCCAATGTCACCGCGGCCATCCAAAGAGAGTACCACAATCACCACAACATATCTCAAGGATAGTCAAAGACAAGCACCAAGAGACTCTCAATCTTCAGTCAACACACAAAAGAGGAAATCACTCATGAAAATATTCTTCTAATCCATGTCCAATAGACCGCTGTCACCTTGGTCTCGGGGATTATACTAGATAAAGACAAGTGAGTACATCAATCCAATACATAGAGGAAGGGGAAATATCATGGGATCACCCTAGATTGACATAGCCTATGATCACAACGAAGATCACATCATGGGAGAGAGAATTGACCACATAGCTACTGGTAGAAACCTCAGCCCCGAGGAGGAACTACTCCCGCATCATGGAGGGAGGAAGCAACGTCGATGGAGATGAATCCGGGGGCACTTCCCCGTCCCGACAGGGTGCCGGCACAAGAATTCTGGTCCCCCGAAACTTGGTGGCGATGGCGGCGGAGATCGGAATTGCTTCTGGAGAAAAGGGTTCTGGAATCAGGGTTTCCGCGACGGGAGGAATATATATGCGAAGGGGGGTCACCAGAGGCGGAGCCGGGGCCCCAGGAGCCCCCCTGGCGCGGCCAGGGGTGGGGCCGCGCCGGGTGGCCGCCTGGGCCACCCCTGGCTCCCCTCTGGCCCTGCTTTGGTTTTTCGTGAAGCTTCCTGTACGCTGATTTTTCCTGTATTTTTCCTGGAATTTTTAGAGCACTTTTAATATGGGGGAAACCTGAAATAGAAAAACAGCAGAAAGCAGGAACTGGCACTGTGGTGCACTGAGTTAATAGGTTAGTCCAAATATGATCAAAAGTGTATGGAAGTGCATAAATATCATAGCAATATCACACAAAAGAAGCATGGAGCAAGCAGAAATTACAGATACGTTTTGGACGTATCACACACTGATAGTCCACTTGGAATGGAACAAATTTCGACCCACAAATTAAAGTGCTACAAATTACACACCGAGGGGCCCACATGTCATGAAACAAATTTGGACCCATATACAAATTAAAAAATAAAGGACGAGGATCGAACATGCGACCAGGGCCTTCAAGCCGCACGTTAATAGGCAACATACGTAGAATAGCACTGTTTGTTGTACCTCCCATTGTTCACATAATGTTTTTATATTACCACAACCCATTTAATTGATAACATGTAATATTATTTTTAGTACTATTCGCGTTGACTTACTGGTGGGTTCCATGTGTGCTCTCTCTCTCTCCTCCCCTTCCGCGTTTAGACGCATGGGCAAACACGAAGAACTCACGGACGATGTTGCCGTTGACCATATCTGGACGCGTTCACAAGTTATGGCACCAGCTTCATGTGCTAGCAGCACTAGTCAGTGACTCAGTGTGTACATGTAATGCACGTTAATTTGGAAGTATATTAAGTGCATGCGGATATTAAGTAGGATATTATTTGCGTTTTATTATGTGATTAGCACTATTTTTGGCATGAAATTAACTGCACGCTAAACGTGTTGAGCGCTCGACATTGAAGCAGTCTAGGTCGTTGGATGACAAGGAATACATGTGGCTTGATGACATTTTATATTTAATTTGATACGGCTCTGGCAGAACATTCAATCGATCAAACCATAGATTTCGTTCAGTCCGACTCCAACTTTAAATTATACGAAGATCGATCTAAAATAAACGGAGATGATAAACTTTCGGATTTTAAGAATGGCAATCCGAACGTTTTTCATGGCAAATTTTGATTACGCGGCGGCGGCGTCTTGCGGAGGGAAGCGGCTCCTCTGCTGTGCTCTGTGTGTCGTCGGGCCACTGACCGATGGCGATGGCGGCGCCTTGCGCCGTTGTTGGCGTACTCCTGGACGTTGGCCTAGCTTCAAGGAAGGAAAAAATGTTCTGGACTTCGGAGCGAGTCAACTGGCGGGAGGAGGCGACTGGCGTTGGTGAAAGGAAGCGGTCGACGGCGGCCATCCATGCTGCTGAGGGGGGCACTGGCACCCGCGCGGAGACATGCGCTGTCAATGACACGGCGGAGACATTCGTGTGCATGCGTGACACGTCTCCAACGTATCTATAACTTTTGATTGTTCCATGCTATTATTTATGAAGTCTTGGATGTTTAATGGGCTTTATCATTCACTTTTATTTCATTTTTGGGACTAACCTACTAACCCAAAGGTTCAGTCCAGATTGCTGTTTTTTTGCCTATTTCAGGGTTTTGCAGAAAAGGAATATCAAACGGAGTCCAAACGGAATGAAACCTTCACGAGAGATATTTTTGGAGGAAATCACGCTCGGGAAACGTCAGGACCAAGTCAGGGGGCAAAGAGCCAGCCCTCGAGGGTGGGGGGCGCGCCCCCCTTACCAGGGCACGCCCCCCTGCCTCGAGGCTGGCCCACACGGCCCCCGGTGCCCTCCTTCTTCCTATATATACCTACGTACCCCAAAAACTCCATACTCAGAGAGAAAACCCTAATTCCACCACCGTAGCTTCTGTTCCCGTGGAGATCCCATCTTGGAGCCTGTTCCGGGAGGGGGATCCATCACGGAGGCCTTCATCATCATGATCATCGCCCTCACCATGAGTTGTGAGTAGTTTATGTTGGAAATATGCCCTAGAGGCAATAATAAAAGTATTATTATTATATTTCCTTGTTCATGATAATTGTCTGTTATTCATGCCTGAATTGTATTGTACGGAAACAACGATACATGTGTGAATATATAGACCACATTGAGTCCCTGGTAAGCCTCTAGTTACTAGCTCGTTGATCAACAGATGGTCACGGTTTCCTGGTCATGGACATGGGATGTCAGTGATAACGGGATCACATCATTAGGAGAATGATGTGATGGACAAGACCCAATCCTGAGCATAGCACGAGATCGTATAGTTCGTAATGCATAAGCTTTTCGGTGTCAAGTATTTATTCCTTAGACCATGAGGTTGTACAACTCCCGGATGCCGTAGGAATACTTTGGGTGTGCCAAACGTCACAACGTAACTGGGTGGCTATAAAGGTACGCATCGGGTATCTCCGAAAGTGTCTGTTGGGTTGGTACGAACCGAGACTGGGATGTTGTCACTCCGTATGACGGAGAGGTACCTCTGGGCCCACTCGGTAAGACATCATCATAATGAGCTCAAGGTGACTAAGGAGTTAGTCACGGGATGATGGATTACAGATCAAGTAAAGAGACTTGCCGTGACGAGATTGAACAAGGTTTCGGGAATACTGACGATCGAATCTCGGGCAAGTACCGTACCGATAGACAAAGGGAATAACGTACGGGATTGAGTGAATCCTTGACACAGTGGTTCATCCGATGAAGATCATCGAGGAACACGTGGGAACCAACATGGGTATCCAGATCCCGTTGTTGGTTATTGACCGGAGAGTGGTCTCGGTCATTTCTACGTGTCTCCCGAACCCATAGGGTCTACACACTTAAGGTTCGGTAACGCTAGGGTCGTAGAGATACATGCACGTGGAAACCCGAAAATTGTTTGGAGTCCCGGATGAGATCCCGGACGTCATGAGGAGTTCCGGAATGGTCCGGAGGTAAAGAATGATATATAGGAAGTCCAGTTTTGGCCATCGGGTGAACTTCGGGGGTCACCGGGAGTGTCCCGGGACCACCGGAGGGGTCCCGGGGGTCCACCGGGTGGGGCCACCCATCCCGGTGGGGCCCCTAGGCCGCAAGGGGAAGGGGGCCAGCTCCTGGTGGACTGGCGCACCCTACTGGGCCCTCCCTCATGCGCCTAGGGTTGGAACCCTAGGGGAGGGAGGCGCCCCCTATGCCTTGGGGGGCAAGTCTCCCCCCAGGACGCCGCCCCCCCTTGCAGATCCCATCTGCAGGGGCTGGCGCACCCCCTGGCCCCCTATATATATGTGGGGGGGGGGGAGAGGGCAGCCTCACCCAAGTCTCTGGCGCCTCTCCCCCTCCCGTCACACCTTCCTCCTCCTCCGCAGGGCGCCGACGAAGCCCTGCAGGAATTCCCGTTGCATCCACCACCACGCCGTCGTGCTGCTGGATCTCCGACGACCTCTCCTCCCCCCTTTCTGGATCAATAAGGAGGTGACGTTGCTGTACCGGACGTGTGTTGAACGCGGAGGTGCCGTCCGTTCTGCGCTAGATCATCGGTGACGAAGAACGCGAAGAGTACGACTACTTCATCCACGCTTCTTTGAAAGCTTCCGCTCGCGATCTACAAAACGGTATGTAGATGCACTCTAATATGCTCGTTGCTAGATGTCTCCTTAGATGGATCTTGGTGAAAGCGTAGAATTTTTTTGAATTCTGCTACCTTCCCCAACAGTGGCATCTGAGCTAGGTCTTATGCGTAGCATCTTGCACGAGTAGAACACAAAGCAGTTGTGGGCGTTTGAGTTTGCTCAATTTTCTTGCCGTTACTAGTCTAATCTTGATTCGGCGGCATTGTGGGATGAAGCGGCCCGGACCGACTTTACACGTACGCTTACGTGAGACTGGTTCCACCGACAGACATGCACTAGATGCATAAGGTGGCTGGCGGGTGTCTGTCTCTCCTACTTTAGTCGGATCGGATTCGATGAACGGGGTCCTTATGAAGGGTAAATAGAAATTGACAAATCACGTTGTGGTTTTGGCGTAGGTAAGAAACGTTCTTGCTAGAAAACCTATAGAAGCCACGTAAAAACTTGCAACAACAATTAGAGGACGTCTAACTTGTTTTTGCAGCATGTGCTATATGACGTGGTATGGCCAAAGAAGATGTGATGAATGATATATGTGATGTATGAGATTGATCATGTTCTTGTAATAGGGAATCACGACTTGCATGTCGATGAACTTGACAATCGGCAGGAGCCATAGGAGTTGTCTTAATTATTGTATGACCTGCGTGTCACTGAATAAACGCCATGTAATTACTTTACTTTATTGCTAAATGTTAGCCATAGTAGTAGAAGTAATAGTTGGCGTGACGACTTCTTCAAGACACGATGATGAAGATCATGATGATGGAGATCATGGTGTCGAGCCGGTGACAAGATGATCATGGTGCCCCGAAGATGGTGATCGAAGGAGCAAGATGATATTGGCCATATCATGTCACTTTAATTGATTGCATGTGATGTTAATCATGTTTATGCATCTTGTTTACTTAGAACAACGGTAGTAAATAAGATGATCTCTCACTAAAATTTCAAGAATTGTGTTCCCCCTAACTGTGCACCGTTGCTACGGATCGTTGTTCCGAAGCACCACGTGATGATCGGGTGTGATAGGTTCTAACGTTCGCATACAACGGGTGTAAGCCAGATTTACACAAGCAATACACATAGGGTTTACTTGACGAGCCTAGCATGTACAGACATGGCCTCGGAACACGGAAGACCGAAAGGTCGAACACGAGTCGTATAGAAGATACGATCAACATGAAGATGTTCACCGTTGATGACTAGTCCGTCTCAAGTGATGATCGGACACGCGCTAGTCGATTCGGGTCGTGTATCACTTAGATGACTAGAGAGATGTCATTCTGAGTGGGAGTTCATTAAAATTTGATTAAGATGAACTTAATTATCATGAACTTAGTCTAAATTCTTTACAATATCTCTTGTAGATCAAATGGCCCACGCTCAAGTTTCCCTCAACTTCAACGCGTTCCTAGAGAAAACCAAGCTGAAAGACGATGGTAGCAACTATACGGATTGGGTCCGTAACCTGAGGATTATCCTAATAGCTGCCAAGAGATCATATGTCCTTGAAGCACCGCTAGGTGATGCACCCGTTCCCCCCGGCGACCCAAGACGTTATGAACGCCTGGCAGTCGCGTAGTGATAATTACTCCCTGGTTCAGTGCGGCATGCTCTACAGCTTAGAATCGGGACTTCAAAAGCATTTTGAGAATCACGGAGCATATGAGATGTTCGAAGAGCTGAAAATGGTTTTCCAAGCTCATGCCCGAGTCGAGAGATATGACGTCTCCGACGCATTCTACAGCTGTAAGATGGAGGAAAACAGTTCTGTCAGTGAGCACATCCTCAAGATTTCTGGATTGCACAACCGCTTGTCTCAGCTGGGAATGAATCTCCCAGATGAAGCGGTCGTTGACAGAATCCTCCAGTCGCTCCCACCAAGCTTCAAGAGCTTCGTGTTAAACTTCAATATGCAGGGGATGGAGAGGTCCATTCCCGAGGTGTATTCGATGCTGAAATCAGTGGAGGTGGATATCAAGAAATAACATCAAGTGTTGATGGTCAATAAAACCACTAAGTTCAAGAAAGGCAAGGGTAAGAAGAACTTCAAGAAGGACGACAAAGGAGTTGTCGCGCCCGGTAAACCAGTTGCCGGGAAGAAGCCAAAGTATGGACCCAAGCCTGAGACAGAGTGCTTTTATTGCAAGGGAATGGGTCACTGGAAGCGGAACTGCCCCAAATACTTAGCAGACAAGAAGGCCGGCAATGTCAAAGGTATATATGATATACATGTTATTGATGTGTACCTTACCAGCGCTCGTAGTAGCTCCTGGGTATTTGATACCGGTGCAGTTGCTCATATTTGTAACTCTAAACAGGAGCTGCGGAATAAGCGGAGACTGGCGAAGGATGAGGTGACGATGCGCGTCGGGAATGGTTCCAAGGTCGATGTGATCGCCGTCGGCATGCTACCTCTACATCTACCCTCGGGATTAGTTTTAAACCTTAATAATTGTTATTTAGTACCAGCTTTGAGCATGAACATTGTATCTGGATCTCGTCTTATGCGAGATGGCTACTCATTTAAATCGGAGAATAATGGTTGTTCTATTTATTTGAGAGATATGTTTTATGGTCATGCCCCGCTGGTCAATGGTTTATTTTTGATGAATCTCGAACGTGATGATACACATATTCATAGTGTAGATGCCAAAAGATGTAAAGTTGATAATGATAGTCCCACATACTTGTGGCATTGCCGCCTGATGGGCCTCGAACCCCTCGTTGGTTACCCCAAGTGGAAGGTGTAAGATGCAGTAAGTAGAAGTGTTTTCCCCTAGCAAAGATGCCAAGGATCGAATCCCCAGAGACTCCTAGGTTCAACAAGTAGGTGTCAACTTCTAACGGCGCAATTAGCAATCAACGTGGACCTGCACACAGATACAAATAACTTTGCTCCCAACGAGTACAGAGAGGTTGTCAATCCCTCCGGCCTTGTAGTTCACAAAGGGTTAAAAGCAATGATAGTAGTGATAGATAGTTTTTGCAATAGTAAGTAAATAGCGAAAAGTAAATAGTGGATGTGATCAATGATGGTAATATGGACCGGAGTCTCATGATGTTCACTAGTGGTGTCTCTCTCCCAAAAGACGATAAAACAGCTACGTGAGGTAACAAATTACAGCTGGGCAATTGACAGGACCACGAACGCAAACCAATGCTGACTACATTGCAAGAAAGGTTGAGGTTCAAAGCATGGTGTAGGATCGAAAGTATGTCTAGAGGGGGGGGGGTGATTAGACTACTTGTAAATATAAAAATTCTGCCTTTTGATCAAGAACAGTTTTTGGCAGATTCACAATTATGATCAAGTCAAGCATCACCCTACACATGCAATTCTAGAGTATAGGCAGCGGAAAGTAAATTGCACATGTAGTAAAGAGAGGTGGAGAAGAGCAAACACAATTTGGAGACGCGGTGATTTTTCCCGTGGTTCCGATAGGTGGTGCTATCGTACATCCACATTGATGGAGACTTCAACCCACGGAGGGTAACGGCTGCGCGAGTCCACGGAGGGCTCCACCCACGAAGGGTCCACGAAGAAGCAACCTTGTCTATTCCATCATGGCCTACGCCCACGGAGGGCTAGCCTTACTCGGGGTAGATCTTCACGAAGTAGGCGATCTCCTTGCCCTTACAAACTTCTTGGTTCAACTCCACATCTCGATGACGGAGGCTCCCAAGCGACACCTAACCAATCTAGGAGGCACCACCCTCCAAAAGGTAATAGATGTTGTAGATGATGATGAACTCCTTGCTCTTGTGCTTCAAATGATAATCTCCCCAACACTCAACTCTCCTCACTGATTTGGCTGTGGTGGAAGAAAGGATTGAGTGGAAAGCAACTTGGGAAGGTTAGAGATAAAGTTTCATATGGTGGGAGTGGAGCAACTTGATCTCAACACAAGGGTAGGTAGTTCTCTTCTCAGAAATGTAAGGTAGGAGTGGTAGTTCTTTCTGATGGCTCTCTCCACGAATGAAGAGGGGGTGGAGGGGTATATATAGCCTCCACACAAAATCCAACCGTTACACACATATTTGAGCAAACTCGGTGGGACCGAAGTGGACAACTCGGTGAGACCGAAAGTTCAAATAATGTGAACGTTGGGGTTTTCGGTGGGACCGAAAATACCATCTCGGTTAGTCCGATTTGAGCAAAGACAAGAGCATGCCAGTTTCGGTGGGACCGACTTTATCATCTCGGTGACACCGATTTGATGACAGAAGGTTACAGAAGCTTGGCAGCCCATGTTTCGGTGAAACCGATTTCAAACTCGGAATATCCAATTTTTCTAGGGTTTGGCTTATGGCTGAGGTGGTTCATCTCGGTGTGACTGAGTTTGGAATATCGGTGGGACCGAGATTACTTATGAGTGTATATTGTAGTGAAGGTTGCTGATAGTTTAAGGAGATATATCACTAAGCACTTGAGCAACCAGATCATCAACATAACCTCATCCCCTTTTAATAGTATTGGCTTTTCCTATGGACTCAATGTGATCTTGGATCACTAAACCAAAAATGGAGTCTTGAGCTTTTGCCAATGCTTGCCTTAGCATTTTGAGGGGTCCACTTCTTCAGTCATTGCCATACCCATATCACTGAACTTCTCTGAAATGATTCTCAAGTAACTATTAGTTCAATGATATATATGTTGTTATTAATTGCCAAAACCACCCGGGGATTAGTTGCACTTTCAATCTCCCCCTTTTTGGTAATTGATGACAACATATAGATCAAAGCTTCGACAAAGGATATAATCAATGAATAATATCGTCGCTTTGAGAAGTATGTGATAAGCAAGAGCTCCCCCTAAATTTGTGCATTATTTAAGATTTGCGTTTGAATGCAAATGCACAATCGATTAGGATCATGGGTCACTCTTCCATGTCACATACATCTTGGTGGAGCGCACAAAATGATAAGAATGAGTAGCATGCACCCAATCACCAAGACATGAGTAAATAGTCATACAAGATAGGAATAGAATATGATAAGCATTAAGAACACATTAAAGCATAGTATGACCAAGCACTCAATAAGGTATCATCAAACGTAGTATCAAGCACACTGAAAGTCTCGAAAACCAAAAGTATCTCAAAGAAACCGCAAAAGAACGAAAGAGCAAAAGCGCAAAGATAACAACACTTTCTCTCTCGAAGCCCTATGATCTATACAATTTCTCCCCCTTTGGCAACAAGTTACCAAAAAGCTCGAAAAAGCATAGAGCTAAACGTCACTGGGGACTCTGCTGGCGGCTCCCGTCTGGGTTGATGTCGGAGTAGATATGACGGCATCGGCGAAGACTTCAGCTGATGTCTGTGCTGGAGGAGTGGACACTGGAGCTGTAGCTGGAGTAACTGCTGGAGCTGTGGGAGGTGCTGAAGTTGTAGTCCTGGTGTCAGTCGCTGGAATAGCAGCTGATCGGGATCCTTTGGGAACCGGAGCAGTCTGTCGATGAGAGTCCTGGACTAAGTCATCCTGCATGAGCTCTGCCTTGTCCTGCTTTGCTTCCTCCATGTCTGCCTCAAGCTTGTTGACGGTCACTTGAATTTCTGTCAGCTTCACGTCCAGAGCGTGGATCTTCTCGTCAACAATCCTCTCTAGGCTCTCCTGAGACTGTTCCATGCTGGCCAGGCGTTGTTCAATCCTTTGGGTAGCTTCAAGAATCTGCTCTCCGAAACTCTTTGGGTTAGCTGCTGCTGCTGCTGCTTCTTTGTCAGCTTTGGCTTTCTTAGCAGCTTCGATCTTGGCTTGACCTTCAACAGATGTTGGATCCTCCTCATCCATCACAACAAGATTGTCTTCATGCTTTGGCTGCAGGGGTAGATGTTTCCTATCCAACAAGAATTTGCCCGTGCCAAACTTGGCATTGATAAGCATCTGAATCTGTGGGGCAAATCCACATGACCTTTTCTGGTCAGCTGCAGTCCTCTTAATGGTCTCTACCATTAAGTCCATCACCTAGAAAGGTGCTTTCTCATCAAGTATATGCAGCATGTTGATAGAATATCCTCTGATCATGCAATGATCTCCAGACTTGGGCATCAAGGTATGCCTCAGAATAGTATTAGTGGTAGGTAAACCTGCCTGGAGATGGTAGACTGAGCCGAGCTTCCATACTTCCAAATCTGCTGCGGGGGTCTCCTTGTACATGTTCTTCATGGAATCATGATTCTTCTTTGGAATCCCATAGACATCAATATCATCTTCTCGCTGCACTGGAGCATTCAGAATTTCTGCACATTCTTCAACAGAAGAAGAATACCTTTGACCTTTAGTCATCCATGTGATCTTTCCATCAGGATAGAAGTGAGCTGTGGCATAGAATTGCATAATCATCTCATCGTTCCAACTGGTCAACTTCTGACCTACAAACTCTGCAACTCCACATGTAGTGAAGCTTTCATGCACATGTGGAAAGAAATCTCTGTGCTCTTTGCTGTCAATGTATTCCCAGTCAACGTATCTGGTGTCTGCGACTATGGGCTTCTTGTCCATCAGCACGGTCTCATAGAAGTCCTGCTGCTCTCTGGTGTGAAATCTGGGATCTACAGCAGTTCTTCTCCTCACGGCATATGGGTCAGCTTGTCTCCATAGCCTGAGACCTCTATCTTTCCTTGCCTTCATATCCTCAGCTTGAGGATGAGCATCATTGTGAAGTGGCAGTTTTGGACGGAGTTTCAGCAACACTTGTCCTTCCTCGTCAGACTCAGCTGGTGGCACATCATCCTTGTTCTTTTCAGATGCTGGAATGTTTCTGGTAGTCCTCTTGGGCTTGGCAGCAGGCTTTGCTGGAGCTGCCTTAGCTTGAGCAGATTTCTTGGGCTTTGAAGTGGCTCCGGCCTTAATGGCATCACCCATGAGCTTAGCCTTCTGAGGAGGAGGAGGCTGGGGTGCTTCCTCATCCTCATCCTCTACTGCTGCATCTGCATGAGAATCAGTATACACTACCCTCTTTCTCTTGGAGGTTTTCTTCACTTTGCTTGGAGCTGGCTCTCCCAAATTCAGCTTCTTGGCAACAGTTGATTGCTTGACTTTGCTGGTGCCCTTCTTAGACTGCTGACCTTGTTGCTCTTTGGCAACAACCTTCCTCTTAGGCTTTGAGGTCACCTCTTCCTCAGCAACGAAATCAGAATCCTCATCATCGGAATTCTTCTCCTTTCTAGCTCTGGTGGCTGCAGGAGGCATGCCACTTGGTGTACTCCTCTCACCATCATCAAATGGGCTACTAGTCTCAGGACTAGTGTCTGCCTCAGGAATGTCTGCAATAGGTGACTCTGACCTGTTCTGACTGTCACTGGCATCTGACATGGCTGACAACCTGTGAATAGATAAGGTATAGGCAGAGAAGAAGAGTTATCACAAACTGCAGAAGTTTTTGCA
This sequence comes from Secale cereale, assembly GCA_902687465.1. Classification (NCBI taxonomy): domain Eukaryota; kingdom Viridiplantae; phylum Streptophyta; class Magnoliopsida; order Poales; family Poaceae; genus Secale; species Secale cereale. Next base: position 621,437,102 of record LR738710.1, on the reverse strand, counting down.
AAAAAAATGAGTTCAAATTTTAGTTTTAAGTTTTCACAGAAGACATTTCGGTCAGACCGAGTTTGAGTTTCGGTGAATCCGAAGTGTTAAACAGAAGCTTTACACACCACTTTCGGTTTGACCGAAGTGGGTTTCGGTCCTGCCGATAACACTAGGGTTTCACAGAAATTACATTTCGGTCACACCGATTTGCACAACTCGGTTGGACCGAAGGGTGCAGTGCAATGGCCAGAGGCCAAATCGGTCACACCGAAATTCTAAAATCGGTTTTACCGAGATGTGTTCCATGGAAACCTAACCCTAAGAATTTTACTCAAATCTAGTTCAAACGAACCAATCTGGTGTAAAGGAAGATTTCAATCGTGGCAAGATATTGGGCAAACCAAACGTGCATTGAATCGGAGATGAGAGCACGAGTGGGATCAAAACTCACCCTAACTTGGTGGAGTTTCTCTACGGCGGCAACGGCGCGGAGGAGATGTCCGTTGACGGCGATGGAGACCTGCGGCAAGGGCGCACAGGCGACGACGGCGACGATCCGAAGATCAAGGCGACGACAGCAGGGGATGTGGGAGCGAAAACGTTTGAAGGAGTAATCAACGCGCGCTGCCCTTGGTATATATATCCCTTTGCTGTCGGTGGGACCGAGTTGAAAAACTCGGTGGCACCGAGATGGATAACTGCCAGGCAGTTATGCATTTCGGTCACGCCGAAAATTACAACTCGGTTTCACTGAGATGAAACCTAGATCAGTCTAAATGCTTTCGGTTTGACCGAGTTTGAGTGAGTTGGTCTGACCGAAATCACTTAGAAGGTTTGGGAAGTTAGCCCTTGACGGATCGGTGGCTCCGAGTGCTCCTCACTCGGAGGGTCCAAAAATGACTTGTTCAAAGTTTGTGATGTAAGCATGAATAGAATTTGAGACAAGAAAGCATAGATAGCTAGGGGAGGTACTTAGGCATTCTTGTCCATCCATTTGGTCAGAAAAATCAAAACAACCAAAACAACAAATGGATGTCCTCGAATGGATAAAATCATGCATCCAACATGCTCACACAATAAGATAGCAAATGAAATATGTGTCAAACATGCACAACCAAAACTCTAGCACTTAACACACAATTGTTGATGACTAGGTCATCTTTATATGAGTATATTGACTTAGGAGCCAAATGAGAACATTTGATCATAGGTCATACTCATCGTTTAAGCACAAGTGGGGTTACCACTTTTACATAAAGCATTGATGTGTTCACATCATTTGAAGATGCTTTAGCTCAATTTTTTAGCGCAAAGCTCCCCCTAGATGTGAGAACCCCTTTTAAAGGGTCAAACTAACCTTGGGTTGTCGTAGAAGACTTCATGTAGATGTTGAAGATGTGGATGCTCAATGTTGATGGAGATCATCAAGAGTTGGGAGCTATCCTTTGGATTAGGGCACTTTCAATACCTACATGGGTTAGTCCCACAAGGAACAAACAAGGATATCCATGGACATAGATTGAAGTTCACAATAGATGATGTCCATGAAAGCAATGATTACCTTGTCCCTTGACTTACCAACAAGAGGGTTTGTGACTCCATGAACTAGTGCATGATGTGGAAGTTGATTGCACAAGTTCTTTGCCAAAATGAATGTGAGTGAAGTATGTTGGCGGAGTCACCCTCAAGAACTTTCTAGTTCTTCTTCTTCGGGATCCACATCATCTTGATGGGAATCCTTGGGGTTGTAGTTCAGCTTGACGAAGTAGAACTTGACGTTTCCTTGGGAACCCACTTGACCATGGCTTGAGGTGCTTCAACGAATGCATCAATCTCCTCTTGAAGCTTGTCCTTGGCTTTTAGCTTGAGGTCTTGTGGTGGAAGGTCATCTTGAGCTTGTTCCACATTGGAAGAAGTAGGATCATACTTCTCCTTTTGAGAAACAAACTGTGGAGTAGGATATTGACCTTCTTCCCAATCAACACCTTCGGTGTTGAACTTTCGCTCAAAACCAATTCCTTGATTCTTCCGGTGCCTTCCTTGCTTGCGAACAATTTCCTCAAAGTTCTTGCTTCCGGCAAGGCTCTTGTAGACACCTTTCTCTATGATCCCTTTCAATAAACTATTCTCTTGCTCAAGTGTAACTTGGCTTGAAACATTGTTAGTGGAATCAAGAGAACTACTAGAAGCAACAATATTGGATTTAGCATGGTTATTGTTACTACTAGAGGAAGAATTTTTCTTATGCTTGTCATGCTTAGTCTTAATAGGTGGCAAGAAATTAGACAAGAGAAGTCGTTTGGCAAGATATGAAGAACTCTTCTTTCGAAGATCGTCATTGATCGCTTTTAGAAACTCATGTTCTTGCTCTAGAGTGAGCTTCTCGAAGCGTAGCTTCTCATGAGATCTTAGGAGCTCTCTATGATCTTCTTGAGTTGTTTCATGAGCTAACTTAAGAGTGTTTAGTTCTTTAGTTAGACGCTCAATCTCCTTCATAGCATTGTCATTCGACTCTTCTCGACTATAAAGACTACTAGCATTTTCATCGTTACTAGGCTCACTAGATTTATCATGCAAGAGATCATCTTCACTAAGCAAGTCATCCTCATCACTATTGAAGTCAATGAATTCAGGGTGTGATACCTTGGGGCCTTTAGCCATGAAGCATCTTCCAATTCCCTCATTTGGTGAATCAAATAAGTCGTAGGAGTTGGAGTTGGAGGATACGAGAGCAAGACCGGCAACACCTTCATCTTGACTGTAGTCGGAGTCAGAGTGATAGCTTCCATCGGATTGATTGTCGGAGTCGGAGCCGGAGACCCATTCACCTACATGAGCTTGATGTCTTCTTCTTGTGTAGCTCCTTGATGACTTGTCTTTCCTCTCCGAATCCTTGCTTCTCCGAGAGGGTCTTCGTTCATAACGATCATCTCCACTCCTTCTCTCTTTCCGAGGTGACTCATCTCTTGAACTTCTTCTTCTTGGAGATTCTTCTCTTCTCTTGTGGGGAGCCGTACACTCATTTGAGTAGTGTCCGGGTCTTCCACAATTGTAGCAGTTTCGATCATGACTAGAAGATCTCTTTTCATCATATGATCTAGACTTTGAGCTTCTCTCTTTGCCTCTATTCTTGTAGAATTTGTTGAAGTTCTTAACCATTAGGCTTATCTCTTCATTGGATACTAGCTTGTCACTTGAGGTTGTGGGAGCATCACTTGTAGCTTTGTAAGCACCACTTGACTTGTTGTGAAGCTCTTCCTTATCCTTAAGTGTCATCTCATGAGCAACAATTCTTCCAATGACTTCAGTTGGCTTGAGAGTCTTGTAGTTTGGCATCATTTGGATCAAAGTGCACACGGTGTCATACTTTCCATCCAAAGCTCTTAGAATCTTCTTGATGATGAATCGGTCGGTCATTTCTTCGCTTCCTAAGCCGGCAATCTCATTTGTGATGAGAGCAAGCCTAGAGTACATTTCAGCGACTCCTTCACCATCCTTCATCTTGAACTTGTCAAGTTGACCTTGAAGAATATCTAGCTTTGATTCCTTCACAGACTCGGTACCTTCGTGCATTTCAACCAAAGTATCCCAAATCTCTTTAGCATTCTCAAGACGGCTAATTTTGTTGAACTCCTCGGGACACAAGGCATTGAAGAGAATGTCACAAGCTTGAGCATTGTTTTGCAACATCCGTAATTCTTCCGGTGTAGCTTCGTGATCCGGAACTTTTCCTTCCTCGAAGAATTCACCTTGCATACCAACACAAATAATGCCCCATGCGGCTGGGTTATGACCAAGAATATGCATTCTCATTTTATGTTTCCAACTAGCAAAATTTGTACCATCAAAGTAGGGACCTCTACGAAAATTACCCTCACTAGACGCCATACTCTCCTAGGTTGTGAAACCAAGCTTATGGAGTCCAATGCAATGGAAACCAAAACAATGGAGACCAAAGCTCTGATACCACTTGTAGGATCGAAAGTATGTCTAGAGGGGGGGGGGGTGATTAGACTACTTGTAAATATAAAAATTCTGCCTTTTGATCAAGAACAGTTTTTGGCAGATTCACAATTATGATCAAGTCAAGCATCACCCTACACATGCAATTCTAGAGTATAGGCAGCGGAAAGTAAATTGCACATGTAGTAAAGAGAGGTGGAGAAGAGCAAACGCAATTTGGAGACACGGTGATTTTTCCCGTGGTTCCGATAGGTGGTGCTATCGTACATCCACGTTGATGGAGACTTCAACCCACAGAGGGTAACGGCTGCGCGAGTCCACGGAGGGCTCCACCCACGAAGGGTCCACAAAGAAGCAACCTTGTCTATTCCATCATGGCCTACGCCCACGGAGGGCTAGCCTTACTCGGGGTAGATCTTCACGAAGTAGGCGATCTCCTTGCCCTTACAAACTTCTTGGTTCAACTCCACATCTCGATGACGGAGGCTCCCAAGCGACACCTAACCAATCTAGGAGGCACCACCCTCCAAAAGGTAATAGATGTTGTAGATGATGATGAACTCCTTGCTCTTGTGCTTCAAATGATAATCTCCCCAACACTCAACTCTCCTCACTGATTTGGCTGTGGTGGAAGAAAGGATTGAGTGGAAAGCAACTTGGGAAGGTTAGAGATAAAGTTTCATATGGTGGGAGTGGAGCAACTTGATCTCAACACAAGGGTAGGTAGTTCTCTTCTCAGAAATGTAAGGTAGGAGTGGTAGTTCTTTCTGATGGCTCTCTCCACGAATGAAGAGGGGGTGGAGGGGTATATATAGCCTCCACACAAAATCCAACCGTTACACACATATTTGAGCAAACTCGGTGGGACCGAAGTGGACAACTCGGTGAGACCGAAAGTTCAAATAATGTGAACGTTGGGGTTTTCGGTGGGACCGAAAATACCATCTCGGTTAGTCCGATTTGAGCAAAGACAAGAGCATGCCAGTTTCGGTGGGACCGACTTTATCATCTCGGTGACACCGATTTGATGACAGAAGGTTACAGAAGCTTGGCAGCCCATGTTTCGGTGAAACCGATTTCAAACTCGGAATATCCGATTTTTCTAGGGTTTGGCTTATGGCTGAGGTGGTTCATCTCGGTGTGACTGAGTTTGGAATATCGGTGGGACCGAGATTACTTATGAGTGTATATTGTAGTGAAGGTTGCTGATAGTTTAAGGAGATATATCACTAAGCACTTGAGCAACCAGATCATCAACATAACCTCATCCCCTTTTAATAGTATTGGCTTTTCCTATGGACTCAATGTGATCTTGGATCACTAAACCAAAAATGGAGTCTTGAGCTTTTGCCAATGCTTGCCTTAGCATTTTGAGGGGTCCACTTCTTCAGTCATTGCCATACCCATATCACTGAACTTCTCTGAAATGATTCTCAAGTAACTATTAGTTCAATGATATATATGTTGTTATTAATTGCCAAAACCACCCGGGGATTAGTTGCACTTTCACATGGGCGTACGCCAAAGTAAGTAGACCGAAATCCATCAATATCTACTACTAATCATCCACCTTGAGATATCTATCCAGAACATCTCGCTGGTATTAAGTTGCGAGTCCCACCCATAGTGTAAACTCAATGCAACAGACAACTGCATTAAAAGAACTTTGCGTAAAGTAAACAATCCTTGCACCCGCGGGCACAAGCACCGTTGTTTTCCCCCTTGTGGCAACATCACATCCCCTAGACTCATGTTTCTGTCACTCAAGCTAGTCATCGAGGGGCATGAACCCACAATCGAGCATAACGTTCCCTCTTGGAGTCACTACCTACTACTCGGCCAAAGCAATAAGTAACAACGGAGAACATGCAAGAATTACTTATGAACTAAAATATAAAAGAGGTGAATCAAATATATTACTCAAGATCAATCTAAACATAATCTCATAATCCATCGGATCCCAGCAAACTCAACATAGCAACAGCATAAGGATTACATAGGTGCCTCGATCATGTAGGGCAGCTCACGAGGACTAATTAGTGAAGCACAAGAACGGGAGGAGAACATCACATAGCTACTGGTCATGGACTCATGGTCCAAGGGAGACTACTCACGAGTCATCCGGGAGGCGTCCATGGTGGTGGAGAAGCTCCCGGTGGTGATCCTCCCCTCCGGCAGGGTGTCGGGAAGAGTTCTCCTGGTGCTCCCGATCTTGGAAGCGGCGGCGGCAGAACAGAGATGGGATAGCGCAAAGAGTTCCTGTTCTGAGGGTTCCGGAGGGTCCTTTAAATATATGCCAAAGTAGGGCACCGGGGGAGTTTCGGGGGGCCCAGGCGTCCACAGGGCGCCTGGAGCCCTTTTGGCCCCCCCAGGCTGCACTTCGGACGCAATGTTGTTTCCGGATCGCTGATTTTTTATATAATTTTTCTGGATTTTTCTGGGCAGTTCTCGAAATGTGAAAACCTGAAATACAAAAACAGCCGAAAACAGAAACTGGCACTGGGGTGCACTGGATTAGTAAGTTAGTCCAAATATGATCAAAAGTGTATGGAAGTGTATGAATATCATAGCAATATCACCCAAAAGTGGCATGGAGCAAGCAGAAATTATAGATACGTTTTGGACGTATCAACATCCCCAAGCTTAATTCCTGCTCGTCCTCGAGTAGGTAAATGATAACAAGAATAATTTCTATGGTGACATGCTATTAACCATATAGGACTTTCTCATAGTCATATGACAAAAGCTTACTGAGACAATGATTCTAAAGTAATTAAGTTGCCTCAAGAGAAAATCACAAATGACTGAAAGTTTTACAATATGAAACGGAAACATCAAAAAGATTTGCAATGAACATGATGTGCAAATATGATAAAGTGATATCTAGCTTGCCCCCTTTAGTGATGCAAAACATAAATGCAAGGGCACCTTCAAGGTTTAAGTGATGACTAGATACAATCATTTCAGAATAAACGATATCACAATCATGCAAAAGACAATGCTACTTTGGGACAATGCACATTACACTCAGAATGACAATCATGCTCTCAGTAGTTGGTGCTTTAACATAAAAGTAAAAGAAAGGTTAAGTGCTAAAGCTTTTTATTTTGAAAACATGGAAGCAATTGTGTCAACGGTAGTAGTACTTCATATGTGTCATGCATAAAACATCCTATAGGTTGCAAGCCTCATGCATCGAATACTAATAGTGCTCGCTCCTTGTCCTAATTAGCTCGGATCCCCATGGGTTATCATTGCATTACATATGTTTTAACCAAGTGTCACAAAGGGGTACCTCTATGCCACCTGTACAAAGGTCCAAGGAGATAGATCGCATTTGATTTCTCGTTTTTTGATAGATCTCAACTTGAGGACATCCATACCGGGACAACATAGAAAATAGATGATGGACTCCTCTTTAATGCATAAGCATATTCTCATAAGAGATTGAGGATTAAGGTCCAAGCTAAAACTTCCACCATGATGCATGGCTTTGGTTGGCGGCCCAATGTTCTTCTCTAACAATATGCATAGTTATTCAACCCACGGTAAATCACCCTTACTTCAGACAAGACAAACATGCATAACAACTCACATGATATTCAACAAAAGTGTGACAGTTGATGGCGTCCCCAGAAACATGGTTACCGCTCAGCAAGCAACTTATAAGAAATAAGATACATAAGCAACATATTCTTTACCACAATAGTTTTTAGGCTACTTTCCCATGAGCTATGTATTGCATGGTTAGTTTGCTTAGTACAGGTGGAGGTTAGCAAAAGACTGGGAGCGACCAACTAAGAGAGCAATGACGGTCATAATCATGCAGAGCGACAAATCAATATTGAATCAGGCATGGTAGTTATATCGCTACTTAGAAACAAAAGATCATCAAGGCTTGACAGACTTTCTTTACAGTCATGAATATGCGTGAGCATACGCCAAGTCAATCAAAATAAATTCTCGAAGGAAGATATTACTAAACCATACCACATCATAGGCAAACAAATCATGTTGGTACTCCAATAACACATTGGGAACCCCCCAGCTATTTGAGATTAACCAAAAGAAAACCTGAACTACTAAGCACCATCATGCAAGTAGCATCTTATGATAGACACATTAACCCATGCAACGGAAGCAAACTCTCTTAATAAGGTGAGCATGGTAATTAAAGAGAGTTCAAGCAACCAACTAAATAAAAGCTCTTGAAAAGATAAGCATGAATACTAAGAGCAGAGTATGATAGTAGCTATTAAAAGACAAAGAACACACACATCATAGATAGACATGAAAATTATATGTAATGTTCTATGTAGAGGTGGAGCGTGTTTCTATCCCACATAAAGGAATGCTGGGTTCCGACTCGTTATGAAAAACTAAAAAGAAAACTAAAAGCAAGACGCTCCAAGCATAGCACATAACACATGAAGTGATAAAAATATAGCGAAACGAAAGACGAACTGATAGTGTTGATGGAGAAGGGGATGCACGGGGGCATCCCCAAGCTTAGACGCTTGAGTCTCCTTGAATATTTCTTGGGGGTGCACGGGGGCATCCCCAAGCTTGAGCGCTTGACACTCCTGAATCTTTTTATCATCTTCCCTCGCACACTTGAAAACTCCCTTCATACCCAACTCATCATAATCTGATTAGCGAGGTTAGTACCCTTAATAAAATAATTATACCTTGCTGGAAATAAGGATATTCTTGAAGTTCTACTGTTTCTCAAGATTGCCAAAAGGTTTTTGCAAAGAAAAAGCAAGTTCTTAATTTGCAAAGTGAAGGTAAGGCAAAACAGGACAGAATCTGTGAAAAACAGAACAGCAGGCAGTAATTGACCTGTTCGGGATACTTCTGCAACTCAAATCAAAAAACTCAGAACTGACGCACGAAAGACAATTATATAGAGAACGCTGTCGAAAAAATTCAGACAAAAAGATGATCTGGTGATTTTATACGAATTTTTCTATCCAAGGACAGAATCTGTTTCCTGGACAGCACCTCACAACCAGTGGCGGATCTAGGGTTTGGAACCAGGGTGGTCCTTCTAAGAAAAATGACAACAAATATGAGTTGTGATTTTGTGAACGACCTAAGTAATTACCATACCATATAGGAATACCTGCAAAATATTACCATATAGGAATAGATAAATCTGTTCATACAAACATCCAGCATAGCCTTCTTCCTATCTTCAATCTTCATAGCATGTTTGTGAAAAATATAAGAAATGTCTTCGGTACTCTTCACTCTCCAGTAATTCCGCTATAAGAATTTTTCTAACAATCAAAATGGCATAATTTAACAAAAATTATGTGCAAAATTATGCGTGTGTTTGTTGGTTCATGCAATGGATAATTTAACAGAAAACAAAGGGGAAACCCTACATTAAAAAATTAGGGAACAGACAATTGGCGAGCTGCCACCTCAAATCAAGCAGAGCGCCGGAGTGCGGAATGGCTGCTGGCCTCTGGCACGGGTTTGCAGGGGCGCCGGTCGGTGTGCGGGGGCAGGGCACGGCAAGGTCGCATGCTCTCAACCTGCAGGGTCGCAGGAGGGCTCGATCGTGCGGCTGGCATCGAGCGCCGGGAAAGCCAGAGAGGCAGGAGCCTGCTGGGCAGCTAGACGGCCACAGCGGCGACCGGCGGTGGCGGCGAGGAGTGGCGACTGGTGAGCAGAGGCAGTCGGGGACGAGGCGGCTGGACATCGGGGATGGAAGCGTTGACCAGATGGAGCATGGGGTGGGTGCGTGCGTTGTTGTGGTTGGGTCAAAGATGTTGGGCTGTTTTTCTTCTTTGGCCCATATGGTACATAGGCGGGTCCGAAATTCCAGGGTGGGCCGCGGCCCACCCTGGACACCCTGTAGCTCCGCCACTGCTCACAACTTTTGAACTTTCTAGCAATCGGAGGCTATACTTGGCACAAATATGAAAAGCAAAGATACAATGATGATGCTACAACAATAAACAACATCAAGACACAACAAAATCAAAATTTTTATTCATGTGGGCTGCCTCCCGAAAGCGCTTTCTTTTATGCCTTTAAGCTAGGCATAATGCAAAAATGATGCTCTCGTAGGAATAAGAGTTGAAGAACAAAAGAGAGCATCAAGAAGCACATATAAATCATATTTAAGTCTACCCCTCTTCCTATGCATTGGAATCTTGTAAAGAAATAAATTATTGAAGCATAAAGCAATAAGCATAGGAAGACAAAACAAGTGCAGCTTCAAAACCTTCAACATAAAGAGAGGGAACTTGATATTATTAAGATATTTAGAGCCACGTTTCCCTCTCTCATTATAAATTTCAGTGGCATCATGGATGAACTCAACAATATAAGCATCACATAAAGCATTGTTACCATGATCCCCATGCAAAAAGGTACTCTTACTCTCCACATAAGCATCATGAAGAGGATAAAACTTATTATAAAAGAGAGACATAAGCTCTTGCCAATCAAGCAAGTGCGAGTTATCGAGAAGCTTATACCAATCTGAAGCTTTATATATAAGTGATACGGCGAACAATTTCCTCATGACAAACTCCCTTGATACACCTGCAAGCTTAAATAATGAACATAGTTGTGACAGATATAGCAAGTGTTCACCGGGATGTCTGTCTCCTGCATAACGATTAGCCAAGATATAATTGATAATTCCAGCTGGTATTTTATAGGGCACAATTTTAGTAGGGGGAGGAGCAACCACCATAGGTGCGGGGCGTCTTCCCGCAAGCAACGATCCAATAGCAAGGTTGTCCATAAGCATAACTAGTGAAATACATGAAGAAAATTAAAAGGTAAACTAACAAGACTAAAAAGCTAAGGTAAAAGATAGCATGCAACTCCCCTATCCTGAAGAGTGGAGTCCCCGGGAACGGCGCCAGAAAATACTCCTTGATGGGCCTCGAACCACTCGTTGGTTACCCCAAGTGGAAGGTGTAAGATGCAGTAAGTAGAATTGTTTTCCCCTAGCCAAGATGCCAAGGATCGAATCCCCAGAGACTCCTAGGTTCAACAAGTAGGTGTCAACTGCTAACGGCGCAATTAGCAATCAACGTGGACCTGCACACAGATACAAATAACTTTGCTCCCAACGAGTACAGAGAGGTTGTCAATCCCTCCGGCCTTGTAGTTCACAAAGGGTTAAAAGCAATGATAGTAGTGATAGATAGTTTTTGCAATAGTAAGTAAATAGCGAAAAGTAAATAGTGGATGTGATCAATGATGGTAATATGGACCGGAGTCTCATGATGTTCACTAGTGGTGTCTCTCCCAAAAGACGATAAAACAACTATGTGCGGTAACAAATTACAGCTGGGCAATTGACAGGACCACGAACGCAAACCAATGCTGACTACATTGCAAGAAAGGTTGAGGTTCAAAGCATGGGCGGTACGCCAAAGTAAGTAGATCGAAATCCATCAATATCTACTACTAATCATCCACCTTGAGATATCTATCCAGAACATCTCGCTGGTATTAAGTTGCGAGTCCCACCCATAGTGTAAACTCAATGCAACAGACAACTGCATTAAAAGAATTTTGCGTAAAGTAAACAATCCTTGCACCCGCGGGCACAAGCACCGTTGTTTTCCCCCTTGTGGCAACAACACATCCTCTAGACTCATGTTTTTGTCACTCAAGCTAGTCATCGAGGGGCATGAACCCACAATTGAGCATAACGTTCCCTCTTGGAGTCACTACCTAGTACTCGGCCAAAGCAATAAGTAACAACGGAGAACATGCAAGAATTACTTATGAACTAAAATGTAAAAGAGGTGAATCAAATATATTACTCAAGATCAATCTGAACATAATCTCATAATCCATCGGATCCCAGCAAACTCAACATAGCAACATCATAAGGATTACATAGGTGCCTCGATCATGTAGGGCAGTTCACGAGGACTAATTAGTGAAGCACAAGAACGGGAGGAGAACATCACATAGCTACTGGTCATGGACTCATGGTCCAAGGGAGACTACTCACGAGTCATCCGGGAGGCGTCCATGGTGGTGGAGAAGCTCCCGGTGGTGATCCTCCCCTCCGGCAGGGTGCCGGGAAGAGTTCTCCTGGTGCTCCCGATCTTGGAAGCGGCGGCGGCGGCAGAATAGAGATGGGATCGCGCAAAGAGTTCCTGTTCTGAGGGTTCCGGAGGGTCCTTTAAATATATGCCAAAGTAGGGCACCAGGGGAGTTTCGGGGGGCCCAGGCGCCCACAGGGCGCCTGGAGCCCGTGTGCCCCCCCAGGCTGCCCTTCGGACGCAGTGTTGTTTCCGGATTGCTGTTTTTTTATATAATTTTTCTGGATTTTTTTGGGCAGTTCTCGAAACGTGAAAACCTGAAATACAAAAACAGCCGAAAACAGAAATTGGCACTAGGGTGCACTGGATTAGTAAGTTAGTCCAAATATGATCAAAAGTGTATGGAAGTGTATGAATATCATAGCAATATCACCCAAAAGTGGCATGGAGCAAGCAGAAATTATAGATACGTTTTGGACGTATCACCACCTTGGTCATATTGGTGTCAAACGTATGAAGAAGCTCCACTCAGATGGACTTCTAGAGTCTCTTGATTATGAATCATTTGACACGTGCGAACCATGCCTCTTGGGCAAGATGACCAAGACTCCGTTCTCCGGAACAATGGAGCGAGCAACCAACTTGTTGGAAATCATACATACCGATGTGTGCGGTCCAATGAGTGTTGAGGCTCGCGGAGGCTATGGTTATGTTCTCACCCTCACAGATGACTTGAGTAGATATGGGTATATCTATTTGATGAAACAAAAGTCTAAGACCTTTGAAAAGTTCAAGGAATTTCAGAATGAGGATGAGAATCAACGTGATAGAAAAATAAAGTTCTTACGATCAGATCGTGGGGGTGAATATTTGAGTCATGAATTTGGCACGCACCTAAGGAAATGTGGAATTGTTTCACAATTGACACCGCACGGAACACCTCAACGTAACGGTGTGTCCGAACGTCGAAATCGTACTCTGTTGGACATGGTGCGATCTATGATGTCCCTCACCAATTTACCGCTATCTTTTTGGGGTTATACTTTAGAGGCTGCCGCATTCACTTTAAATAGGGCTCCGTCGAAATCCGTTGAGACGACACCGTATGAACTTTGGTTTGGCAAGAAACCTAAGTTGTCGTTTCTGAAAGTTTGGGGTTGCGATGCTTATGTCAAGAAACTTCAACCTGAAAAGCTCGAACCCAAATCGGAAAAATGCGTCTTCATAGGATACCCAAAGGAAACGATTGGGTACACCTTCTACCACAGATCCGAAGGCAAAGTCTTTGTTGCCAAGAATGGATCCTTTCTGGAGAAAGAGTTTCTCTCGAAAGAAGTGAGTGGGAGGAAAGTAGAACTTGATGAGGTGACAGTCACCCCTCCTGAACCGGAAAGTAGCACAGCGCAGGAAATTGTTCCTGAGGTGCCCGCACCGACAAGGGAGGAAGCTAATGATGATGATCATGAAGAAACAGATCAAGTTACTACTGAACTTCGAAGGTCCACAAGGGCACGTTCCGCACCAGAGTGGTACGGCAACCCTGTCCTGGAAATCATGTTGTTAGACAACGGTGAACCTTCGAACTATGAAGAAGCAATGGCGGGCCCGGATTCCAATAAATGGCTTGGAGCCATGAAATCCGAGATAGAATCCATGTATGAAAACAAAGTATGGACTTTGGTGGACTTGCCTGATGACAGGCACGCCATAGAAAACAAATGGATATTTAAGAAGAAGACAGACGCGGATGGTAATTTGACCATCTATAAGGCTCGGCTTGTCGCTAAGGGTTATCGACAAGTTCAAGGGATTGACTACGACGAGACTTTCTCTCCCGTAGCGATGCTGAAGTCAGTCAGAATCATGTTATCTATTGCCGCATTCTATGATTATGAGATATGGCAAATGGACGTCAAAACGGCATTCCTTAATGGCTTCCTCAAGGAAGAGTTGTATATGATGCAGCCGGAAGGTTTTGTCGATCCAGAGAACGCTAACAAGGTATGCAAGCTCCAGCGCTCGATTTACGGGCTGGTGCAAGCATCTCGGAGTTGGAATATTCGCTTTAATGATGTGATCAAAGCGTTTGGCTTTATACAGACTTATGGAAAAGCCTATATCTACAAGAAAGTGAGTGGGAGCTCTGTGGCATTTCTCATATTATATGTGGATGACATATTGCTGATGGGAAATGATATAGAATTCTTGGAAAATGTAAAGGCCTACTTGAATAAGAGTTTTTCAATGAAGGACCTGTTGGGGAACGTAGCAGAATTCAAAAAATTTCTACGCTTTCACCAAGATCCAACTAAAGAGACATCTAGCAACGAGCAAGTAAGAGTGCATCTACATACCGTTATGTAGATCGCGTGCGGAAGCTTTCGAAGAAGCGTGGATGAAGTAGTCGTACTCTTCGCGTTCTTCGTCACCGATGATCTAGCGCCGAACGGACGACACCTCCGCGTTCAACACACGTCCGGTGCAGCAACGTCACCTCCTTCTTGATCCAGCAAGGGGGGAGGAGAAGTCGTCAGAGATCCAGCAGCACAACAGCGTGGTGGTGGATGCAGTGGAGATCGCAGCAGGGCTTCGCCGGGCGCCCTGCGTTGGGAGTATGGAGGTGTGACAGGAGGGGGAGAGGCGCCAGGGCATGGGTGCGGCTGCCCTCTCCCCCCCACATATATATTGGGGGCCAGGGGGCTGCACCAGGGCCCTGCAGATCCAATCTGCAGGGGGGCGGCGGCCAGGGGGGTGTCCTTGCCCCCCAAGGCAAGTGGGGCGCCCCCTTCCCCCTAGGGTTTCAACCCTAGGCGCATGGGGAGGTGGGCCCCTAGTGGTGCGCCAGCCCATTAGGGCTGGACACTTCCCCTTGCGGCCTAGGAGCCCCACCGGGATGGGTGGCCCCACCCGGTGGACCCCCGGGGCCCCTCTGGTGGTCCCGGGAAACTCCCGGTGACCACCGGAGATCACCCGATGGCCGAAATTGGACTTCCTATATATCATTGTTTACCTCCGGACCATTCCGGAACTCCTCGTGACGTCCGGGATCTCATCCGGGACTCCGAACAACTTTTGGGTTTCCACGTGCATGTATCTCTATGACCCTAGCGTTACCGAACCTTAAGTGTGTAGACCCTACGGGTTCGGGAGACACGTAGACATGACCGAGACCACTCTCCGGTCAATAACCAACAGCGGGATCTGGATACCCATGTTGGTTCCCACGTGTTCCTCGATGATCTTCATCGGATGAACCACCGTGTCAAGGATTCACTCAATCCCGTATGTTATTCCCTTTGTCCATCGGTACGGTACTTGCCCGAGATTCGATCGTCAGTATTCCCAATACCTTGTTCAATCTCGTCATGGCAAGTCTCTTTACTCGATCCGTAATCCATCATCCCGTGACTAACTACTTAGTCACATTGAGCTCATTATGATGATGTCTTACCGAGTGGGCCCAGAGGTACCTCTCAGTCATATGGAGTGACAACATCCCAATCTCGGTTCGTACCAACTCAACAGACACTTTCGGAGATACCCGATGCGTACCTTTATAGCCACCCAGTTACGTTGTGACGTTTGGCACACCCAAAGTATTCCTACGGCATCCGGGAGTTGTACAACCTCATGGTCTAAGGAATAAATACTTGACACTGAAAAGCTTATGCATTACGAACTATACGATCTCGTGCTATGCTCAGGATTGGGTCTTGTCCATCACATAATTCTCCTAATGATGTGATCCTGTTATCACTGACATCACATGTCCATGATGAGGAAACCGTGATCATCTATTGATCAATGAGCTGGTAACTAGAGGCTTACCAGGGAATCATTGTGGTCTATGTATTCACAAATGTATCGCTGTTTCCGTATAATACAATTCAAGCATGAATAACAGACGATTATCATGAACAAGGAAATATAATAATAATACTTTTATTATTGCCTCTAGGGCATATTTCCAACAGTCTTCCGCTTGCACTAGAGTCAATAATCTAGTTACATTGTGATGAATCGAACACCCATAGAGTTCTTGTGTTGATCATGTTTTGCCCGTGAAAGAGGTTTAGTCAACGGGTCTGCTACATTCAGATCCGTATGCACTTTACAAATATCTATGTCTCCATCCTGAACATAATTCCGGATGGAGTTGAAACGGCGCTTGATGTGCTTGGTCTTCTTGTGAAACCTGGGCTCCTTGGTAATGGCAATAGCACCAGTGTTGTCACAGAAGAGAGTCATCGGGCTTGACGCGCTTGGAATGACTCCTAGGTCGGTGATGAACTCCTTCATCCAGACTCCTTCCTGCGCTGCTTCGGAAGCAGCTATGTACTCCGCTTCACATGTAGATGCTGCCACAACGCTTTGCTTGCAACTGCACCAGCTGACTGCCCCTCCGTTCAAAATATACACATATCCGGTTTGAGACTTAGAGTCATCCAGATCTGTGTCGAAGCTAGCATCGACGTAACCCTTTACGACGAGCTCTTCGTCACCTCCATAAACGAGAAACATATCCTTAGTCCTTTTCAGGTACTTTAGGATGTTCTTGACCGCTGTCCAGTGTTCCGTACCGGGATCACTTTGGTACCTCCCTACCAAACTTATGGCAAGGTTCACATCAGGTCTGGTACACAGCATGGCATACATGATAGAACCTATGGCCGAGGCATAGGGAATGACACTCATCTTTTCTCTATCTTCTGCCGTGGTCGGCGAGTGAGCCTTGCTCAATCTCATACCTTGTAAAACAGGCAAGAATCCTTTCTTTGATTGATCCATATTGAACTTCTTCAATATTTTGTCAAGGTATGTACTTTGTGAAAGACCAATGAGGCGTCTCGATCTATCTCTATAGATTTTGATGCCTAATATGTAAGCAGCTTCTCCAAGGTCCTTCATTGAAAAACCTTTATTCAAGTAGGCCTTTACATTTTCCAAGAATTCTATATCATTTCCCATCAGCAATATGTCATCCACATATAATATGAGAAATGCCACAGAGCTCCCACTCACTTTCTTGTAAATACAGGCTTCTCCATAAGTCTGTATAAATCCAAACGCTTTGATCACTTCATCAAAGCGAATATTCCAACTCCGAGATGCTTGCACCAGCCCGTAAATCGAGCGCTGGAGCTTGCATACCTTGTTAGCATTCTCTGGATCGACAAAACCTTCCGGTTGCATCATATACAACTCTTCCTTGAGGAAGCCGTTAAGGAATGCTGTTTTGACGTCCATTTGCCATATTTCATAATCATAGAATGCAGCAATAGCTAACATGATTCTGACTGACTTCAGCATCGCCACGGGAGAGAAAGTCTCGTCATAGTCAATCCCTTGAACTTGTTGATAACCCTTAGCGACAAGCCGAGCCTTATAGATGGTCACATTACCATCCGCGTCTGTCTTCTTCTTAAATATCCATTTGTTTTCTATGGCGTGCCTATCAACAGGCAAGTCCACCAAAGTCCATACTTTGTTTTCATACATGGATTCTATCTCGGATTTCATGGCTCCAAGCCATTTATTGGAATCCGGGCCCGCCATCGCTTCTTCATGGTTCGAAGGTTCACCGTTGTCTAACAACATGATTTCCAGTACAGGGTTGCCGTACCACTCTGGTGCGGAACGTGCCCTTGTGGACCTTCGAAGTTCAGTAGTAACTTGATTTGTTTCTTCATGATCATCATCATTAACTTCCTCCCTTGTCGGTGCAGGCACCTCAGGAACGGTTTCCTGCGCTGCGCTACTTTCCGGTCCAGGAGGGGTGACTGTCACCTCATCAAGTTCTACTTTCCTCCCACTCACTTCTTTCGAGAGAAACTCTTTCTCCAGAAAGCATCCATTCTTGGCAACAAAGACTTTGCCTTTGGATCTGTGGTAGAAGGTATACCCAATTGTTTCCTTTGGGTATCCTATGAAGACGCATTTCTCCGATTTGGGTTCGAGCTTTTCAGGTTGAAGTTTCTTGACATAAGCATCGCAACCCCAAACTTTTAGAAACGACAGCTTCGGTTTCTTGCCAAACCAAAGTTCATACAGAGTCGTCTCAACGGATTTTGACGGAGCCCTATTTAAAGTGAATGCGGCAGTCTCTAAAGCATAACCCCAAAAAGATAGCGGTAAATCGGTGAGGGACATCATAGATCGCACCATGTCCAACAGAGTACGATTTCGACGTTCGGACACACCGTAACGTTGAGGTGTTCCGGGCGGTGTCAATTGTGAAACAATTCCACAGCTCCTAAGGTGTGTGCCAAATTCATGACTTAAATATTTACCCCCACGATCTGATCGTAAGAACTTTATTTTTCTGTCACGTTGATTCTCAACCTCATTCTGAAATTCCTTGAACTTTTCAAAGGTCTCAGACTTGTGTTTCATCAAATAGATATACCCATATCTACTCAAGTCATCCGTGAGGGTGAGAACATAACGATAGCCTCTGCGAGCCTCAACACTCATTGGACCGCACACATTGGTATGTATGATTTCCAATAAGTTGGTTGCTCGCTCCATTGTTCCGGAGAACGGAGTCTTGGTCATCTTGCCCAAGAGGCACGGTTTGCACGTGTCAAATGATTCATAATCAAGAGACTCTAGAAGTCCATCTGAATGGAGCTTCTTCATACGTTTGACACCAATATGACCAAGGCGGCAATGCCACAAGTATGTGGGACTATCGTTATCAACTTTACATCTTTTGGCATCTACACTATCAATATGTGTATCATCACGTTCGAGATTCATCAAAAATAAACCATTGACCAGCGGGGCATGACCATAAAACATATCTCTCAAATAAATAGAACAACCATTATTCTCTGATTTGAAAGAGTAGCCATCTCGCATAAGACGAGATCCAGAAACAATGTTCATGCTCAAAGCTGGTACTAAATAACAATTATCGAGGTTTAAAACTAATCCCGAGGGTAGATGTAGAGGCAGCGTGCCGGCGGCGATCACATCGACCTTGGAACCATTCCCGACGCGCATCGTCACCAAATCCTTCGCCAGTCTCCGTTTATTCTGCAGCTCCTGTTTTGAGTTACAAATGTGAGCAACTGCACCGGTATCAAATACCCAGGAGCTACTACGAGTGCTGGTAAGGTACACATCAATAACATGTATATCATATATACCTTTGACGTTGCCGGCCTTCTTGTCTGCTAAGTATTTGGGGGCAGTTCCGCTTCCAGTGACCCGTTCCCTTGCAATAAAAGCACTCTGTCTCAGGCTTGGGTCCATACTTTGGCTTCTTCCCGGCAACAGGCTTGCCGGGCGCGGCAACTCCCTTGCCGTCCTTCTTGAAGTTCTTCTTACCCTTGCCTTTCTTTAACTTAGTGGTTTTATTGACCATCAACACTTGATGTTCTTTCTTGATGTCCACCTCCGCTGATTTCAGCATCGAATACAGCTCGGGAATGGACTTCTCCATCCCCTGCATATTGAAGTTCAACACGAAGCTCTTGAAGCTTGGTGGGAGCGACTGGAGGATTCTGTCAACGACCGCTTCATCTGGGAGATTCATTCCCAGCTGAGACAAGCGGTTGTGCAATCCATAAATCTTGAGGATGTGCTCACTGACATAACTGTTTTCCTCCATCTTACAGCTATAGAATGCGTCGGAGACATCATATCTCTCGACTCGGGCATGAGCTTGGAAAACCATTTTCAGCTCTTCGAACATCTCGTATGCTCCGTGGTGCTCAAAACGTTTTTGGAGCCCCGACTCTAAGCTGTAAAGCATGCCGCACTGAACCAGGGAGTAATCATCACTATGCGACTGCCAGACGTTAAAAACGTCTTGGGTCGCATCGGGAGCAGGTGCATCACCTAGCGGTGCTTCTAGGACATATGATCACTTGGCAGCTATGAGGATAATCCTCAGGTTACAGACCCAATCCGTATAGTTGCTACCATCGCCTTTCAGCTTGGTTTTCTCTAGGAACGCGTTGAAGTTGAGGGAAAGTGGAGCGTGGGCCATTTGATCTACAAGAGATATTGTAAAGAATTTAGACTAAGTTCATGATAATTAAGTTCATCTTAATCAAATTTTAATGAACTCCCACTCAGAATGACATCTCTCTAGTCATCTAAGTGATACATGATCCGAATCGACTAGCCCGTGTCCGATCATCACGTGAGACGGACTAGTCATCAATGGTGAACATCTTCATGTTGATCGTATCTTCTATACGACTCGTGTTCGACCTTTCGGTCTTCCATGTTCCGAGGCCATGTCTGTACATGCTAGGCTCGTCATGTGAACCCTAAGTGTATCGCGTGTGTAAATCTGTCTTACACCCGTTGTATGCGAACGTTAGAACCTATCACACCCGATCATCATGTGGTGCTTCGGAGCAACGAACTTTAGCAACGGTGCACAGTTAGGGGAAACACAATACTTGAAATTTTAGTGCGAGATCATCTTATTTACTACCGTCGTTATAAGTAAACAAGATGCATAAACATGATAAACATCACATGCAATCAATTAAAGTGACATGATATGGCCAATATCATCTTGCTCCTTGGATCTCCATCTTCGGGGCACCATGATCATCTTGTCACCGGCTCGACACCATGATCTTCATGATCATGATCTCCATCATCGTGTCTTGAAGAAGTCGTCACGCCAACTATTACTTCTACTACTATGGCTAACATTTAGCAATAAAGTAAAGTAATTACATGGCGTTATTCAGTGACACGCAGGTCATACAATAATTAAGACAACTCCTATGGATCCTGCCGGTTGTCAAGTTCATCGACATGCAAGTCGTGATTCCCTATTACAAGAACATGATCAATCTCATACATCACATATATCATTCATCACATCTTCGTTTTGGCCATACCACGTCACATAGCACATGCTGCAAAAACAAGTTAGACGTCCTCTAATTGATGTTGCAAGTTTTACGTGGCTTCTATAGGATTTCTAGCAAGAACGTTTCTTACCTACGCCAAAAACCACAACGTGATTTGTCAATTTCTATTTACCCTTCATAAGGACCCTTTTCATCGAATCCGATCCGACTAAAGTAGGAGAGACAAACACCCGCCAGCCACCTTATGCATCTAGTGCATGTCTGTCGGTGGAACCAGTCTCACGTAAGCGTACGTGTAAAGTCGGTCCGGGCCGCTTCATCCCACAATACCGCCGAATCAAGATTGAATAGTAACAGCAAGAAAGTTGAACAAACTCAAACGCCCACAACTTTTTGTCTTCTACTCGTGCAAGATGCTACGTATAAAACCTAGCTCAGATGCCACTGTTGGGGAACGTAGCAGAATTCAAAAAATTTCTACGCTTTCACCAAGATCCAACTAAGGAGACATCTAGCAACGAGCAAGTAAGAGTGCATCTACATACCGTTATGTAGATCGCGTGCGGAAGCTTTCGAAGAAGCGTGGATGAAGTAGTCGTACTCTTCGCGTTCTTCGTCACCGATGATCTAGCGCCGAACGGACGGCACCTCCGCGTTCAAAACACGTCCGGTGCAGCAACGTCACCTCCTTCTTGATCCAGCAAGGGGGGAGGAGAAGTCGTCAGAGATCCAGCAGCACAACGGCGTGGTGGTGGATGCAGTGGAGATCGCAGCAGGGCTTCGCCGGGCGCCCTGCGTTGGGAGTATGGAGGTGTGACAGGATGGGGAGAGGCGCCAGGGCTTGGGTGCGGCCGCCTCTCCCCCCCCACATATATATAGGGGGCCAGGGGGGTGCGCCAGGGCCCTGCAGATCCAATCTGCAGGGGGGGCGGCGGCCAGGGGGGTGTCCTTGCCCCCCAAGGCAAGTGGGGCGCCCCCTCCCCCCCTAGGGTTTCAACCCTAGGCGCATGGGGAGGTGGGCCCCTAGTGGTGCGCCAGCCCATTAGGGCTGGACACTTCCCCTTGCGGCCTAGGGGCCCCACCGGGATGGGTGGCCCCACCCGATGGACCCCCGGGGCCCCTCCGGTGGTCCCGGGACACTCTCGGTTACCCCCGGAGATCACCCGATGGCCGAAACTAGACTTCCTATATATCATTCTTTACCTCCGGACCATTCCGGAACTCCTCGTGACGTCCGGGATCTCATCCGGGACTCCGAACAACTTTCGGGTTTCCACGTGCATGTATCTCTACGACCCTAGCGTTATCGAACCTTAAGTGTGTAGACCCTACGGGTTCGGGAGACACGTAGACATGACCGAGACCACTCTCCGGTCAATAACCAACAGCGGGATCTGGATACCCATGTTAGTTCCCACGTGTTCCTCGATGATCTTCATCGGATGAACCACCGTGTCAAGGATTCACTCAATCCCGTATGTTATTCCCTTTGTCCATCGGTACGGTACTTGCCCGAGATTCGATCGTCAGTATTCCCAATACCTTGTTCAATCTCGTCATGGCAAGTCTCTTTACTCGATCCGTAATCCATCATCCCGTGACTAACTACTTAGTCACATTGAGCTCATTATGATGATGTCTTACCGAGTGGGCCCAGAGGTACCTCTCCGTCATATGGAGTGACAACATCCCAGTCTCGGTTCGTACCAACTCAACAGACACTTTCGGAGATACCCGATGCGTACCTTTATAGCCACCCAGTTACGTTGTGACGTTTGGCACACCCAAAGTATTCCTACGGCATCCGGGAGTTGTACAACCTCATGGTCTAAGGAATAAATACTTGACACTGAAAAGCTTATGCATTACGAACTATACGATCTCGTGCTATGCTCAGGATTGGGTCTTGTCCATCACATGATTCTCCTAATGATGTGATCCCGTTATCACTGACATCACATGTCCATGATCAGGAAACCGTGATCATCTGTTGATCAACGAGCTGGTAACTAGAGGCTTACCAGGGAATCATTGTGGTCTATGTATTCACACATGTATCGCTGTTTCCGTACAATACAATTCAAGCATGAATAACAGACGATTGTCATGAACAAGGAAATATAATAATAATACTTTTATTATTGCCTCTAGGGCATATTTCCAACAGGACCTTGGAGAAGCTGCTTACATATTAGGCATCAAAATCTATAGAGATAGATCAAGACGCCTCATTGGTCTTTCACAAAGTACATACATTGACAAGATATTGAAAAAGTTCAATATGGATCA
This sequence comes from Secale cereale, assembly GCA_902687465.1. Taxonomy (NCBI): domain Eukaryota; kingdom Viridiplantae; phylum Streptophyta; class Magnoliopsida; order Poales; family Poaceae; genus Secale; species Secale cereale. The sequence goes on along the minus strand of LR738710.1, from coordinate 621,413,995 downwards.
GTCCAAGAAGGGATTCTTGCCTGTTTTGCAAGGTATGAGATTGAGCAAGGCTCAGTCACCGACCACGGCAGAAGATAGAGAAAAGATGAGTGTCATTCCCTATGCCTCGGCCATAGGTTCTATCATGTATGCCATGCTGTGTACCAGACCTGATGTGAACCTTGCCATAAGTTTGGTAGGGAGGTACCAAAGTGATCCCGGTATGGAACACTGGACAGCGGCCAAGAACATCCTGAAGTACCTGAAAAGGACTAAGGATATGTTTCTCGTTTATGGAGGTGACGAAGAGCTCATCGTAAAGGGTTACGTCGATGCTAGCTTCGACACAGATCTGGATGACTCCAAGTCACAAACCGGATACGTGCATATTTTGAATGGTGGGGCAGTCAGCTGGTGCAGTTGCAAGCAAAGTGTCGTGGCAGCATCTACATGTGAAGCGGAGTACATAGCTGCTTCCGAAGCAGCGCATGAAGGAGTCTGGATGAAGGAGTTCATCACCGACTTAGGAGTCATTCCAAGCGCGTCAAGCCCGATGACTCTCTTCTGTGACAACACTGGTGCCATTACCATTACCAAAGAGCCCAGGTTTCACAAGAAGACCAAGCACATCAAGCGCCATTTCAACTCCATCCGGAATTATGTTCAAGATGGAGATATAGATATTTGTAAAGTGCATACGGATCTGAATGTTGCAGACCCGTTGACTAAACCCCTTCCACGGGCAAAACATGATCAACACCAGAACTCTATGGGTGTTCGATTCATCACAATGTAACTAGATTATTGACTCTAGTGCAAGTGGGAGACTGTTGGAAATATGCCCTAGAGGCAATAATAAAAGTATTATTATTATATTTCCTTGTTCATGATAATTGTCTGTTATTCATGCTTGAATTGTATTGTACGGAAACAGCAATACATGTGTGAATATATAGACCACATTGAGTCCCTGGTAAGCCTCTAGTTACCAGCTCGTTGATCAACAGATGGTCACGGTTTCCTGATCATGGACATGGGATGTCAGTGATAATGGGACCACATCATTAGGAGAATGATGTGATGGACAAGACCCAATCCTGAGCATAACACGAGAGCGTATAGTTCGTAATGCATAAGCTTTTCGGTGTCAAGTATTTATTCCTTAGACCATGAGGTTGTACAACTCCCGGATGCCGTAGGAATACTTTGGGTGTGCCAAATGTCACAACATAACTGGGTGGCTATAAAGGTACGCATCGGGTATCTCCGAAAGTGTCTGTTGAGTTGGTACGAACCAAGACTGGGATGTTGTCACTCCGTATGACGGAGAGGTACCTCTGGGCCCACTCGGTAAGACATCATCATAATGAGCTCAAGGTGACTAAGGAGTTAGTCACGGGATGATGGATTACGGATCGAGTAAAGAGACTTGCCGTGACGAGATTGAACAAGGTATCGGGAATACCGACGATCGAATCTCGGGCAAGTACCGTACCGATAGACAAAGGGAATAACGTACAGGATTGAGTGAATCCTTGACACAGTGGTTCATCCGATGAAGATCATCGAGGAACATGTGGGAACCAACATGGGTATCCAGATCCCGCTGTTGGTTATTGACCGGAGAGTGGTCTCGGTCATGTCTACGTGTCTCCCGAACCCGTAGGGTCTACACACTTAAGGTTCGGTAATGCTAGGGTCGTAGAGATACATGCACGTGGAAACTCGAAAGTTGTTTGGAGTCCCGGATGAGATCCCGGACGTCACGAGGAGTTCCGGAATGGTCCGGAGGTAAATAATGATATATATAGGAAGTCCAGTTTCGGCCATCAGGTGAACTTCGGGGGTCACCGGGAGTGTCCCGGGACCACCGGAGGGGTCCCGGGGGTCCACCGGGTGGGGCCACCCATCCCGGTGGGGCCCCTAGGCCGCAAGGGGAAGGGGGCCAGCCCCTGGTGGGCTGGCGCACCCTACTGGGCCCTCCCTCATGCGCCTAGGGTTGGAACCCTAGGGGAGGGATGCGCCCCCTATGCCTTGGGGGGCAAGTCTCCCCCCCCCAGGCCGCCGCCCCCCCTTGCGGATCCCATCTGCAGGGGTTGGCGCACCCCCTGGCCCCCTATATATATTTGGGGGGGGGGAGAGGGCAGCCGCACCCAAGTCTCTGGCGCCTCTCCCCCTCCCGTCACACCTTCCTCCTCCTCCGCAGGGGGCCGACGAAGCCCTGCAGGAATTCCCGTTGCATCCACCACCACGCCGTCGTGCTGATGGATCTCCGACGACCTCTCCTCCCCCCTTTCTAGATCAAGAAGGAGGTGACGTTGCTGTACCGGACGTGTGTTGAACGCGGAGGTGCCGTACGTTCGGCGCTAGATCATCGGTGACGAAGAACGCGAAGAGTACGACTATTTCATCCACGCTTCTTCGAAAGCTTCCGCTCGTGATCTACAAAACGGTATGTAGATGCACTGTAATATGCTCGTTGCTAGATGTCTCCTTAGATGGATCTTGGTGAAAGCGTAGAAATTTTTTGAATTCTGCTACGTTCCCCAACAGTTTAACACAGACCTTCGGGTCCATAGCTAGTATCTAGATGGCTTCTTCTCTCTCTGGATCTCAATACAAAGTTCTCCTCGGTCTTCGAGGAGATCTATTTGATGTAATCTCTTTTTGCGGTGTGTTTGTCCAGATCCGATGAATTGTGAGTTTATGATCAAGGTTATCGATGAAATACATTTGGTTCTTCTCTGAACTTTTTATGTGTGCTCATAATATCCTTGCAAGTCTCTTCGAATTATTGGTTTGGTTTGGCCTACTAGATCTATAGTTCTTGCAATAGGAGAAGTGCTTGGCTTTGGATTCAATCTTGCGGTGTCCTTTCCCAGTGACAGTAGGGGCAACAAGGCACGTATTGGATTGTTGCCAGCGAGGATAAAAGATGGGGTTTTCATCAAATTGCTTGAGTTTATCCCTCTACATCATGTCATCTTGCTTACGACGTTACTCTGTTCGTATGAACTCAATACACTAGATGCATGCTGGATAGCGGTCGATGTGTGGAGTAATAGTAGTAGATGCAGGCAGGAGTCGGTCTACTTGTCTCGGACGTGATGCCTCTATACAATGATCATGCCTATATAGTCTCATAATTATTCGCTTTTCTATCAATTGCTCGGCAGTAATTTGTTTAACCGCGTAGAATACCGCTATCATGAGAGAAGCCACTAGAGAAAACTATGGCCCCCAGGTCTATTCTCAACATATCAATCTACATCTACTTTATTTTTCTTGCTTTTATTTGCTGTTTTATTAAACCAAAAAGTACCAAAAATATAATTATCATCTCTATCAGATCTCACTCTCGTAAGTGACTGTAAAGGGATTGACAACCCCTTATCGCGTTGGTTGCGAAGTTCTTATTTGGTTGTGCAGGTGCGAGGGATTTGCGCGTGGTCTCCTACTGGATTGATACCTTGGTTCTCAAAAACTGAGGGAAATACTTACGCTACTGTGCTGCATCTCCCTTTCCTCTTCGAGGGAATACAACGCAATCTCAAGAGGTAGCAAGAAGAATTTCTGGCGCCGTTGCCGGGGTGACTTACGCAAAAGTCATATACCAAGTACCTATCACAAACCCTTATCCTTTGCATTACATTTATTTGCCTCTCGTTTTCCTCTCCCCCACTTCTCCCTTGCCGTTTTATTTGCCCTTCTTCCGACGTGTGTTTATTGTTCGCTTGCTTCTTGTTTGCTTGTGTGCTATGTGCCTTCTATGTGCTTGCATCTTTGCTTGCTAAAAATCTATTGTTATGGATCACCTTAAAGTGTTCTACTTGGATCATCTTTGATCCTTATGCGCTCGTGCTGAAACCCCAACTAGCCTAGTTAATGGGAAATCTTTAGATGAGCATGCTCATTTTGTGCGTCACCGTTTGTCCGAAAAGGGGATACTCTTATGGGATCAGATAAACAGATTGCTGTGTTATGCTGGGAATCTTTGTGAAATCTGTGATTTTACTTGTTGCTCTAAAAACCCTGAAAAACACCTCCCCTACCTATGTGAGTTTAATAATAATGAGATCTTATCTTATTATGCAAAGGGTGTTTATAGTTACTATGATATCGAACGAATTAAAGAATTCGTTGCTTTTAAGGGTGCTTATGAAGTTGCTGCTTTGATTGAAAAGTATGATATTACTCTCTATGAATCTGAAAATTTTGACATACTTAAATATTGCTATGAAAACTATGCTCATAATGCCAGTATCAAAGAATTTATTGAAGGAATGACCGCGGCTTTGAAGGAAAATAATGATATGCATGAATCTATAGATAATTATGATTCTGATGATTTGATTGAAATATCCCTTGATAAACATGCTGCTTGCTATTCTTGTGGACATGTTGCCAATATTTATGAAGAAGAATTTGCTATAGTTCCCTATGTTAAACATGAGATCGTTGCTATTGCACCCATACTTGATAGTTCCTTCGATGAAAAGCATGATTGCTATGATGCTATTATAAATTCTCTTGATGTCAATTGTGCTAATGATATGCAAAACCCTAAGCTTGGGGATGCTAGTTTTGCTATGACTACTATTTTTTGCAATGATCATGATTGGGGTAATGATTCTTATGTTTTTGAAAATTTATTCATTCCCCATGATGAATATGATATTGGTAATAATGTTTGCAATAATATTGAAAGTGGGTTTGGAAGATTGTCAACTTTAGATCCAACTATTTTGGAAGAGTGCCAACTTTGCATGCATGTGGATCGTGTTGACAATATGTTATGTGATAGCTATTTTGTTGAATTTGATCATTATCCTACATGCAATTATTATGAGAGAGGGAAATATGGTTGTAGAAATTTTCATTTTATTAAATTACCTCTCGTTATGTTGAGATTGCTATTGGATCTTTCTTCTTCCTTGCATATGCTAGATCTTGCTTGTCTTGGTCATTTGTTTTCCTATAAAATGCCTATGCATAGGAAGTATGTTAGACTTAGATGTGATTTTCACATGCTTTATGATGCTCCTTGTGTACTTCAAATCTTGTCTTTCATGAGAGCATCGCTAAAATCGTGCCTAGCTAGGGGCGTAAAACGATAGCACTTGTTGGGAGGCAACCCAATTTTTTGTTTTTTGTTTTTGTTGCTGTTAGGGAATTAATATTGCATCTAGCCTCTGATTAGATGTGTTTTCATGTTTTGTTTAGTGTTTGTGCCAAGTAGAACCTTTGGTAAGACTTGTGTGAAGTTTATTTGATCTTGCTGTGAAAAAACAGAATCGTTAGCGCTCGCTAAAGTAGACTTCAGATTTTACTGGAGCGTGCTTTTTAGTTGATTCTTTTTGCTTATGATTGGTAGACAAATTGCGCAAATGTACCAATTTAGTTTGAATTTTTTGGAGTTCCAGAAGTAGGCGAACCCTGCAGATTACTACAGACTGTTCTGTCTTTGACAGATTCTGTTTTTCGTGTGTTGTTTACCTATTCTGAGGCATCTATGAGTAATATTGGAGGATATGAACCATAGAGAACTTGGAGTACAGTAGGTTTAAAACCAATATAAACAAAGAATGAATTCATTGCTGTAACTTTGAGTAGTGGTTTGCTTTCTCTTACTAACGGATCTCACGAGAATTTTTGTCTAAGTTTTGTGTTGTGAAGTTTTCAAGTTTTGAGTATTGCTTTGATGGACTATGGAAAAAGAAGTAGCAAAGGCCTAAGCTTGGGGATGCCAATGGGACCCCAAGTAAATTCAAGATAATCAAAAACCTAAGCTTGGGGATTCCCCGAGAAGGCATCCCCTCTTTCGTCTTCATCCATCGGTAACTATACTTGGAGCTATATTTTTATTCGCAACATGCTATGTGTTTTGCTTGGAGCGTCTTGTATAACTTGAGTCTTTGCTTGTTAGTTTGCCACAATCATCCTTGCTGGACACACCTATTTGAGAGAGTTAAATATGGCCTAGAAATTATTAGAACACTATATGTGCTTCACTTATATCTTTTGAGTTGAATAGTTTTTGCTCTAGTGCTTCACTTATATCTTTTAGAGCATGCTGGTGGTAATATTTTGTAGAAATTGTTGAACTCTCATGCTTCACTTATATCTATTTGAGAGTCTATTAAAACATCATGGTAAAGTGTTTAGGCTAAAGAAACTAGTCTTCACATGATAAACATCCAATGTCAATGTAGTAAAAAATTTCACATCAAGTTCATTGAATAGAAAGAGATGTTGGATGCTTGATAATTGTTTTGAGACATGCGGATAGTGATATTAGAGTCATGCTACTGGAGTTATTATGAAATTCAGAAATACTTGTGTTAAGGTTAGTGATTCCCGTAGCATGCACGTATGGTGAACCGTTGCGTAACTAAGTTAAAGCATGAGGTATTTGTAGAGTGTCAACCTTTGTGTGGAGGTCGGGGGTGCGCGATGGTTAACTCCTACCAACCTCCCCCTAGGGGCATGCGTTCATTGCTTTGTTTTGATGACTCGTAGATTTTTGCAATAAGTATATGAGTTCTCATGACTAATGTTGAGTCCATGGATTATACGCACTCTCACCCTTCCACCATTGCTAGCCTCTCTTGTACCACGCAACTTTCGCCGATGCCCATAAACCCACTATATATCCTTCCTCAAAACAGCCACCATATTGTTCCTCAAAACAGCCACCACTACCTACCTATCATGGCATTTCCATAGCCATTCCGAGATATATTGCCATGCAACTTTCCACCGTTCCGTTTATATGACACGCATCATATTGTCATATTGCCATGCATGATCATGTAGTTGACATCGTATTCGTGGCAAGGTCACCATGCATAATCCTTTCATACATGTCACTCTTGTTTCATTGCACATACCGGTACACCGCCGGAGGCATTCACATAGAGTCATACTTTGTGGTTGTAGAATCGAGTTGTAATATTGTGTTGTAATGAAAGTGTGATGATCATCATTTTTAGGGCATTGTCCCATGGGAGGAAAGGCTAAATCTATAAAGCCCCTCCGCAAAAAAAGGAGAAGAAAGGCCAAAGAAAAAAAAGAAAGGCCCAAAAAAAAGAAAAAAAATAAAAAAAGAGAAAATAAAAAAGGACAATTGCTACTATCTTTTTCCACACTTGTGCTTCAAAGTAGCACCATGCTCTTCATTGTAGAGAGTCTCATGCTTAGTCACTTTCATATACTAGTGGGAATTTTCATTATAGAACTTGGCTTGTATATTCTAACGACGGGCTTCCTCAAATGCCCTAGGTCTTCGTGAGCAAGCAAGTTGGATGCACACCCACTAGTTTCTTTTGTTGCGATTTCATTCATATTTAGCTCTAGTGCATCCGTTGCATGGCAATCCCTACTCACTCGCATTGATATCTATTGATGGGCATCTCCATAGCCCGTTGATACGCCTAGTCGATGTGAGACTATCTCCCTCCTTTTGTCTTCTCCACAACCACCTCTATTCCACCCATAGTGCTATATCCCTGGCTCACGCTCATATACTGCATGAAAGTTGAAAGGTTTGAAAAGATAGAGCATGAAAACAAATGCTTGGCTGAAATCGGGGTTGTGCATGATATGAATATATTGTGTGATAACGAGGGAGCATAGCCAACAATATATGATTTTGTAGGGATAACTTTCTTTAGCCGTAGTATTCTGAGAAGACATGATTGCTTTGTTAATATTGCTTGAAGTATTGTTATTTCTTATGTCAATATAGACTTTTATCTTGAATCTTCCAGATCTGAACATTCATGCCACAATTAAGAGAATTACATTGAAAAACTATATTGGTTAGCATTCCACATCAAAAAAAAATTCTTTATCATTTACCTACTCGAGGACGAGCAGGAATTAAGCTTGGGGATGCTTGATACGTCTCCACGTATCTATAATTTTTGATTGTTCCATGATATTATTTATGAAGGCTTGGATGTTTAATGGGCTTTATCATTCACTTTTATATCATTTTTGGGACTAATGTACTAACCCAAAGGCCCACTCCAGATTGCAGTTTTTTGCCTGTTTCAAGGTTTTGCAGAAAAGGAATATCAAACGGAGTCCAAACGGAATGAAACCTTCGCGAGAGATATTTTTGGTGGAAATCACGCTCGGGAAACGTCAGGACCAAGTCAGGGGGCAAAGAGCCAGCCCTCGAGGGTGGGGGGCGCGCCCCCCTTCCCAGGGTGCGCCCCCTGCCTCGAGGTTGGCCCACACGGCCCCCGGTGCCCTCCTTCTTCCTATATATGCCTACGTACCCCAGAAAGTCCATACGCGGAGAGAAAACCCTAATTCCACCACCGTAGCTTCTGTTCCCGTGGAGATCCCATCTTGGAGCCTGTTTTGGGAGGGGGGTCAATCACGGAAGCCTTTATCATCATGTTCATCGCCCTCACCATGAGTTGTGAGTAGTTTACCACAGACCTTCGGGTCCATAGCTAGTATCTAGATGGCTTCTTCTCTCTCTCTGGATCTCAATACAAAGTTCTCCTCAGTCTTCGAGGAGATCTATTCGATGTAATCTCTTTTTGCGGTGTGTTTGTTGAGATCGGATGAATTGTGAGTTTATGATCAAGGTTATCTATGAAAGATATCTGGTTCTTCTCTGAACTTTTTATGTGTGCTCATAATTTCCTTGCAAGTCTCTTCGAATTATTGGTTTGGTTTGGCCTACTAGATCTATAGTTCTTGCAATGGGAGAAGTGCTTGGCTTTGGGTTCAATCTTGCGGTGTCCTTTCCCAGTGACAGTAGGGGCAGCAAGGCACGTATTGTATTGTTGCCGTCGAGGATAAAAAGATGGGGTTTTCATCATATTGCTTGAGTTTATCCCTCTACATCATATCATCTTGCTTAAGGCGTTACTCTGTTCGTATGAACTCAATACACTAGATGCATGCTGGATAGCGGCCGATGTGTGGAGTAATAGTAGTAGATGGAGGCAGGAGTCGGTCTACTTGTCTCGGACGTGATGCCTATATACAATGATCATGCCTAGATAGTCTCATAATTATTCGCTTTTCTATCAATTGCTTGAAAGTAATTTGTTTACCCGCCGTAGAATACCGCTATCATGAGAGAAGCCACTAGAGAAAATTATGGCCCCCAGGTCTATTCTCAACATATCAATCTAAATCTACTTTACTTTTCTTGCTTTTATTTGCTGTTTTATTAAACCAAGAATTCCAAAAATATAATTATCATCTCTATCAGATCTCACTCTCGTAAGTGACCGTAAAGGGATTGACAACCCCTAATCGCGTTGGCTGCGAAGTTCTTATTTGTTTGTGCAGGTGCGAGGGACTCGCGCGTGGTCTCCTACTGGATTGTTACCTTGGTTCTCAAAAACTGATGGAAATACTTACGCTACTGTGCTGCATCTCCCTTTCCTCTTCGAGGGAATGCAACGCAAGCTCAAGGGGTAGCAATGGGCACCGGCACGGGTGCGCACGTCAGTGCACGCGCATGCGCATGCGCTGGCAGGTGCACGGGCACCGACACGGGCGTGCGCATTAGTGCACGTGCAGGCGCATGCGCTGGCAGGTGCACGGGCGCGTGAAAGTCGGCGGGGACCTCGTGGAACCCCGTGGCATCAAGCTCGGCAACAATGTGCGGCTCCCAGCCCATCAATGCCACGGGTATGGGCGCTGGCGCAGTCGCGGCGACGGGAGTCAGAACGGGAGCGGGGGCAAGCGCGGCTTCTTCCCGCAAGGCCAATTCAAGCTTGTCGCCTTATGTTCTCGAGACTCCGGCTGGGTGTCTTCCTCAGGAAACTGGAAGACTAAGGGCAGACCATCGTGATGCGGCATGGCGTACGTTTAGGTCAGGCTGGTTGGAGGTAGACGACATGAGAATCGGATAGGAAGAGAGAAGATTGTAGCGATATCGAGTAGTGCGGGGGTTGATTTTAAATTGCGGCGCCGGCGACATTAAAAGTGGGAGCAGTTGGGACGAAGGTCGGCGGCGGAGCCTGGTCAAAGGGCTCGCCTCCCGATGAGTCTGCACAACGGTCTACTCGCACGCCTCCTTGTCAATCGGCGCAGAGGTCTGCTTGCACGCCTCCCGTTGACTCACATGCTTGCTCGGACGGCACCTGCCGATGAGAAGCGGGACTCGTGGCGGCACGTAAACGCCGACGGTTTCAATAGTGAAAGCATTCGCCTTTAACGTGACACGTGTTTGTTCCAAAATACCTTGGCTCTTCATTTCTGCAACTTGTCATAAGCAGCTTGTCTCAAATTGAAGAAAAAACTACGAATTAATATTTGTGCCATATCACGTGACCATGCTCAGTTTCAAGAATTTATGGTCACTTTTGGATTTTCTGGAATTTAAGATCCAGGATTCGAAACAATATCATAACCTGCATCATGCAATAAATTTTCAAGCCATACATTTGTCCTATTGTATTTCTTAAGAAAGGATTTGGTCAAACATTTTGCTTAGTTAGACTTCAGACAAGTTATATATGCAGAGCAAAAGGATAATCCCTCCGTACCAGTGCATTGCCTGATATATTAACTCAAGTACTAGGCACGAACAAGTGGGCTCAATTCTGTGCTCATCCTGGTGTAGTAGTAGTAGTACTAGGCAATGCAGTTGACAGGTGACCTTGGCGAGAGGCGACCGAGGGAATTGAACCGTGCTCGGCACGGTAGGTAACATGATGAGCACAGAATTCTGGCCGCCAGATATTTCAACTCGAAATGAGGAGGCTCGACTGGTTGGGGATGCCTAATGTGCGTACCACGCACGCCACCAGAAGGACATGAGCCCGTTTTTTTTTTACTTTTTTAGGATCAACATGAGCCAAGATCTGGCTGGTACTCCGTTGGGTCCTACCATTCGAGAATACGAAAGGAACCTTTTAAATTGAGGAACGAATCTATGAGTATTACAATGCCCGTATTTTCCTTGCAAATACTAATCTCAACGTGGTAATTGATTTATGACGAGTTGTTGAATTAGAGTGAGTTTGTGATATAGTGATCTCAACGTGGATTTCACATTTCATGGTATCCCTGGTAAGTTTTTCAAAGCAAATTCAAATTTAAAAGATGAACAATATGGAGGTGAGAAAACTTTGTATATATCAAGCATATGACCACACACACACACACACACACACACACACACACAAACACACACACACACACACACACACACAAACAGAGAGACACCCACACACGGACACAACAACAATCCAATAAGTATAGTGAATCTATTTTTCCAAACCATGCATGTATGACACGAATTCAAAAATACTCCTTCGTTTCCTAAATATTAGTCTTTTAAGATTTCAACAAGCGACTACATACGGAGCAAAATGAGTGAATCTACACTCTAAAATATGTCTTTTTCCAAAACCATATGTGCCAGTCCACTTGAAATCTCTAAAAAGACTAAAATTTAGGAACGAAGGGAGTAAAATTTAAGACATGCATGGTCTTCAATTCAATATTTAAAACGAACATGAAACTGAAACATTAATATTAGGTCTAGTACTACATTACATGCAAATTTTGTGTTTAATTAGGCGGAGCTATGATTGTTGGGGGTCACCCCCTCGACCTTAGATAAAATTGTGAAGCTCTGTTTAGGGTTGTTTAGATTATATTTGTCCCCACCCTTCCAACCATCGATTGGTTGTGCACCCCCACCCCTCCTCCCCGAGAGAATATCATGTGCCCCCATACCTTAGATATGGCGATACGAGTTGCTTGGAGCTTGTAGATCTGAGATATAGCAGCTCACATGATGTCTTAATATTTTTACAGGAAACCTTGATGAGTTTGAGAATTGCACACAATTTGTACAAAAACTACTCAGATGCCCTTGGATCCCATATCCAACGACCTCGAAGCTCGTATCACTATAGCATATAAGATGAAGGAGGACATCATATTCTCCTATATGTAAGAATATCATGTGCTACCACACCTTAGATGCTTTGGTGATACAAGCTCTTCGGAGCCGTTGGATTTGTGACCCAACACCTCCTCGGTGGTTCGAATGATTTTTTGTAGAAAAGCCCCCAAAGAGTTCGGCCATTGCTTAAAAGCACAAAGACTGCTCAGATGCCATTGGATCTCAAATCAAACGACCTCGAAGCTCGTATCACCGTAGCATCTAAGATGAAGGAGGACATCATATTCTCCTGTATGTAAGAATATCATGTGCTACCACACCTTAGATGCTTTGGTGATACAAGCTCTTCGGAGCCATTGGATTTGTGACCCAAAACCTCCTCGGTGGTTCATATGTTTTTTTTGCAGGAAAGTTCCCAAAGAGTTTGGCCACTGCTTACAAGCACAAAGACTGCTCAGATGCCATTGGATCTCAGATCAAACGACCTCGAAGCTCGTATCACCGTAGCATCCAAGCTGTGAGAGCACCTTATGTTTTCTCGCACGGAAGAATATGAGGTGCTCCCACACCGTAGATTCTATGGTGATACGAGTTCACGGAGATCTAACGGCCCACAGTAGGAGGTTTGAATGTTTTTGCAATATACGGTTGAGATAGTTTGGGAATTGCGCAGAAAGTACAAGTACTACGCATGTGCCATCTCATCACTGATCATACGACCTAGATGCTCATATCACCGTAGCGGGTAATTAAGCTACGGGGAGCACCTAATATGAGAAACCGGCAACCGTTGGATCCAAGATGGAGTGGCACACATGAGGCCTGAATGTTTTATTTGCAAAAAAACATTTGGAGAGTTTGGAAATTGCGCATAATTACAAAGACTACTCCCAAGCCATTGGATCTCACTTCCAACAGTGTAAAAACTCGTATCACCATAGCATCTGAGAAGCGGGGTGGATGTGATATTCTATGCCGCTGTCATTTTTGTTCGTAAACTTGCAAAATACGTGTAACTTGTGCCATTACTAGTCTAACCGTGCAAACTGTTTGTTCAAAAAAACCATCCTACACTGAAATATCGGAACAACACACTGGGGTCCCACTTGTCATTAATCAAATTTGGACCTAAAACTAACAAATATGAAAGATGAGATTGGAACTGGCAACCTGGACAACAAAGCGTAAGTCGATAGCCTGAAACAACAACGGTTGCTGGCTTTGTTCCATAACTTAATTTTATACAGTATTACGTTGAGTAGAGTAGAGGGAGTGTCTCGTCAACACGTGCATGACCGTTGACTCACTTACTGGTGGGTCCCAGGTCTGCGATCTCTCTCTTCTCTCCATCGTCTAACCTTTGCACGGGCACACATGAAGAGTGGCGCTAGCTTGCTGTGGTGTTATTACAACTAAAAGAAAAAGCTTGGAAAATAGAAGAATAGCCTAGAACAAGAGACGTTGTGGCTGGTCGAGACGGAGCTAACCACACCTATCCTCTGTGCCATGTTAGCATGATGATGCTGTGTGGCTAGTGGCGTGTTTTCGACCGACTGGCTGGGTCCCGAGGTCGAACCATAGGCACTACGTCTGATACAGTAAATTTTTACACACACATTTTTCCTCCATGCCGAGACATGGCACACCCTACCGCGCGGTTTCGGGGTCCTCCCGGGTGGTGCACGCATATATTCTTCCTGACGTGGGATGCCCTACCGCGCGTTTTCGCCGAAGCAAGTAAATGAGTCGTCAAATCACAAAAGACCACTTTTCCCGCCGAGTACATCAGTGAAGCACGGTGGCTAGCTAGTTGGGCTAGTTCGACCGATTAGCTAGGCCGCCGCCACATTTGTTTTTTCACCCCTTTTTTTATCTACTTGCCGGCAGGTAAATTTAAATATCCACTGCGGCGTTGCTCTGGTGTTTGTGTGCGGCAGGATTTTTAATTTTTTGATTGACGGGAGCAGGCGCTGCAGGAATTTTAATTTTTTGATTGACGGGAGCAGGCGCGACAGCAATTAGTCATGATGACTCCACCTATAAAACCCACTGCTCCCTGATGTGAGAAGTCGTCGACTGGTGTTTTACCATGGTGAAAACCAAAAGATTCCCCACTCTTCGGCTGGCTCCCTCTGGCTTACCGTAGATTGCATTGCCTTTCAGCCGTTCCGCCCCCTGCATCACCAACGTCCTGTGCCTCGAGAAGCACAGGGACTTCGGTGGTGTTTAGGCGCCCTCTGCATGGGCATGTCCATGTGTCGGCGCAACATGACCGTTGGATCAAACTCATACGGTGCAGATCAGTCACTGTAGCACAAAGCGTGTGGGTGTGTTTGGTTGCATTCTCATCTCAATATACTCCTCTATCTACGTGTGTAAGTTACCTTACGAAAACCAAATAATCCCAAAACACTTAGGCACGGTACATTAACTCCCTCCCCATTTCTTGTTTTGTGACATATCAACCAATAAGAGACGTGGGCCGTGCATGCTTTCAATGACTTGAGACTAATAAACATGACATGCAGTGGTTAGTTCATTGCATGCAATGCTATTAATTAGCAAAAAGACATTAAGTTTTCTCGTTTTCCTCCCCGCCTTGGTCGCAGTGCACAACGTAAGATGACTTACACACCTAGACGGAGGGATTAGTTGTTTCCTCTTAGTGTATTTGTGGTAACCTACTAGTGTGGACTCATGCACCCTTCATGCCCTCTGCCAAACACCCAAAAGTGGGTCGAGAAGGGAAATTTTGCTCCCATCCCGTGCACCCTTCATACACCCTGCCTAACACTATTCGTGCTTCATATGGTTCATGTTTCATGGAGTACTATAGCACCGTACTCTCAGTGCACTGTAGACCTAGTTCTTTTAACATTGATCTCACCGTTCATTCTCGACCGGACAGTCGAGAAAGCGGTACTATGTTACTACATTACTTTTCATATAGTTGACATGCGCACAACATCATTTGTTGTCGTCACATCTTACTACACTAGCAACAAGATTATGTAGTACTGACGTGTGAACCACTGCACATGCCTAGTAGTAGGAGCACTGTGTATGTTCAAGTGGTTGCCGTGCTTCGCACTCCTTCGTCGTAAGAGTGGAAACGCTTGCTGTAATCATTTTTTTCTTCAGAAAAATAGTGGACATGCTCTGCGGTGCGGATCCTCCTCCAGCCATGCACTAAATTACTTACTTTCGCTGATGTGTGGGACAACCAGCATCGGGGTCCACCAGCCATGCACTAAATTACTCCGTAGTAGAGTTACGGTAGACTACCCCGATCGAAGCGCCGCAGTAATGCCCAATGAGCCGTCAAATCACAAAAACCCTCCTTCCAGCAGTAAGTTGGACGGACAAAGCAACCATCATTTCAATATTCTCTCTCAGCTTCCTCTCTACCCAACTCGCTTCTCCCTCATCTTGTTCCTCATTTCTTCAAGAAAACGCCGACCTGCTTCTGCCATTGTTCTTCTCTCCCAAAGAAGGAAAGGTGAGCGCATCAATGGTGTTGATTCTGGCCAAGGCCTGGTCTTGCAACCCCGAGACTGATACTATAACTCCCTCTCTTTTCTTCTTTTGGGTTTGTGATTATGGTCTCTTTTCTTATATTTCTATTCGACAGTTTCTTGATGGACGCTGGAGCACCGACCAAAGTGATGTCTATTGCTCTGGCCAAAATCGTCGAGGCTCATGGTACGAAGAAGCGCAAGCACCCTGCCGAGACTATCACAGACAAGCTCAAAGCCATCGCCCTGTCCAAGCCCCCCTCTCCGGGATCCCTCATTAAGCAAGCCCAGGTAATATCTCTTCTTGACGATCTTTTTCTCGATCTTGATCGTGTTTTTTCATCTAACACGCAGTACTAGTACTAGTAGTACAACTTTCTGGGTGATCTTGCATGTGATTTTTGTGTGCCAAATGACGGTTCTAAATTCCTATTTTGACCAAAACATGCGAGAGGTTGACACTAATTTCTTATAGATTACTTTCAACTACTCCCCCTGTTCCAAATTTCTTGTCTTAGATTTGTCTAGATATGGATGTATCTAATACTAAAATGTGACTTGATACATCCGTATCTAGACAAATCTAAGACTAGAATTTTGGGATGGAGGGAGTACTTTATGAACATCAATGCTACTGTACCTTTGAAGAGGGTATATTCGCCTCGGTAACTTGTGTTATGGATATTGCAAGTAATCCCTCTGCTCTCATGCCTTTGAAGACATGTTCTAGTGTCTTTGTTCACTCATTTCTGTATGTATATGTAGTCATTTATGGAGTATAATATCGAAAATCATCTTATATTTCTGAACGGAGGTAGTAATAAAATATGGTTTCTGTTTGAATTAGAACCAGGTCCGCGGTGGAGATGAAGTTCTCAAAGTCATGCCGTGTGAACTGGAAGACCCGAGGATGAATTCTACTACTAAACTATCCAGCTGCTGTGTCCTTGTCGTCATGTGTCCTGAACTAGTGTTTTCCTGTAGCATTGTTGTCAGGCGTATTCTCGAGGCTGTACTTGACCACAACAATTTCCTGGCTGTGCCTTCGATTACGAAGGGTGTGGTTCTTGTAAAGCTTCCCAACAAATCTGATGCGGCATGTCTTCATCATCATGTTTATGAGTGGAAAGACCACTCTGTTAGGTTCTCCAAGGTTGTCGAGATGGTGATGGTGCATGTAGACATCTCTCACGAAGTCCATGGCCTAGTCAGTTATGCTGGGTTCATCCCGTAGGTCGGTGGCAAGAAATAGTCTGCAGAGTTTAATTAGTGCAACTTTGCTTGTCTTTAGTAAGTACTATTGTTCAGTACTTGATTTGTGTTTGTGAACCCTGTATTGTTTATTAGTACTGCCGCTTTTGGTGTGTGGTCAGTCCTGAGAACTGTCTATGTTAATGTCTGTCCACTCAATTCAGTCTGTATATTTTGAAGTATCCAGATCATTTTTTTTGTGAGGACAGTTTATCAATTATGGTTACACTCCAATATCTTTATGCATTGCAGGGTTTATCGCACCCACCAGGATTTCTAGTCCCATGAATGTTTGGTCCATACGATTTGTCACAACCTTTGGACTGTCCTGCTTGTGGGAGTAGGCGGGGCCCCTGCATGCCACCCATAGTTGGACGATCAATCTTATGTTTAGTACTTCAACATAGTGATTTCCTGGTAAGGATTCACTCGTGTCACATCAAGTAAATCTTATTGATTTACTGTCTAAACCTTATTGATTTAATGTCATGTTTTCTTTCTTTTCCTGCAATTTTACGATGCAAGTTTTGCCATGTGACATTCATCACAAAAAAACCGTTTGGTTTGCTCTACGATGGCTATTTTTGCAGGTTTCACTTCTTATGTTATGTCAATAATGAAGGCACTGTCCATCACTTATATTACTGGAAAAATTTGGATCAGTCTTTTGTCTGAGTACAAGCTGAATCCCTATGATGAGCTGCAGTTTGGTTTAACAAAAACGCCACAATTAGTCTTTCTCGCGTTTAAAAGAAATGAAGAAAAAAAGTGGATCATGGTCACGAAGCCTAGTCAAGTTAGAAAGCTGATCATAGCAGACCATACACGATCGCCGCGGTCTCGCACATGGGTACCACCTTCAGCAACGGATCGAGCACCGGCAGTTGATCTAGCACCGACAGCGGCAGCAGCTCAGTCTGATCCAGCTGAGGATTGGGCACCGACCGCGTCAGCGGATCAGGCTAATCTACCAGAGAATCGGGCATCGACACCGGCACCTGCTCCGACACCGGCACCAGCTCTACAAGGAGCACCATCTCCGACAGCAGCAGCGGCTTCGGCACCTGCACCAACACTTGCACTTGCATCTGCTCCGGCCCGTGCAGCGGCAACAGACTGGGCTGCAGTTCGCACTTCATATACCAAAGTACTTACAAAAACCGACATGTCCACCTTCTTGGTAAGCATTGGCCGCCCAAGTGTTTAGTTCTTTTTTCATTCCATGTTGTTTCGCATGATTCACTGTGTTGATCTAACTGTTGGGTATGTCTTCTTGTTTTCAAACAGAGAATTCCTAGAGCAACGAGGGAGCCGTTCAACAATCCGGGCGACAGCGGCCAAGTTTCTCTTACCATGCACAGCCTTGGTGTGAATGAACCTGCTCAATATACTGGTAAGTACAAAGGATGGTTGCATGATGATTGATGCAAAAGGATGGCCAAGGTTTAAATCTAAATCATATCTTGCGAAAGGGGATGATCTCGAAATTGAACTTTCTCGGCAAGGAGAGCTGGTCCAAATCAACTTTGAAATTCTTCAGTAGCAGCACGCAACTGCCGAACTAATCTATCCTACGAGAGATTTTGATGTAATAATCTGGCATGGTGAAACAAGTGTCCTGTGTGTATAATTAATACGACAGTATTATTTATCACATCGTATATCCTTGATAGAATATAAACTCTCATTGCTGGTTAAGAACTGTCGTTTGATTTCATTCCAACAGCTGCCGTGCATTATTCAATTTTGTGTAATCGCCTTGCGACAGCATCTAAAACCAGCGCCGTACCGATCGCTTGCAATATGAAAAGCACTGAGGTAGAACACATGGCCCCCCAAACATGCAGGGTGGGCCGGCGGCCCAAGTCTAGAACCGTGAGCCTGTCTGAGTATTATATTCTCAGCTGAACCCCCATAATTGTCTCAAAAAAAAAAGCTGAACCCCCATAATGCCCGTTGCTACTTCTCGAGCTTGCGTTGTATTCCCTCGAAGAGGAAAGGGTGATGCAACACAGTAGCGTAAGTAATTCCCACAGTTTTTGAGAACCAAGGTATCAATCCAGTAGGATACCACGCCCGAGTCCGTCGCACCTGCACAAAAAATAAGAACTTCGCAGCCAACGCGATAAGGGGTTGTCAATCCCTTTACAGTCACTTACGAAAGTGAGATCTGATAGAGATGATAGTTTGATATTTTTGGTATTTTTGGATATAAGAACATAAAGTAAAAGCGGAAAAGTAAAGTAGATTGTAGATTGATATGTTGAGAATAGACCCGGGGGCCATAGTTTTCTCCAGTGGCTTCTCTCATGATAGCGATATTCTACGACGGGTAAACAAATTAATGTCGAGCAATTGATAGAAAAGCGAATAATTATGAGACTATCTAGCCATGATCATTATATATAGGCATCACGTCTGAAACAAGTAGACCGAAACGATTCTGCATCTACTACTATTACTCCACACATCGACTGCTATCCAACATGCATCTAGAGTATTAAGTTCATAAGAACAGAGTAACGCCTTAAGTAAGATGACATGATGTAGAGGGATAAAATCAAACATAGCGATATAAACCCCATCTTTTTATCCTTGATGGCAACAATACAATATGTGCTTGATGCCCCTACTGTCACTGGGAAAGGACACAGCAAGATTGAACCCAAAGCCAAGCACTTATCCCATTGCAAGAACTATAGATCAAGTAGGCCAAACCAAACCAATAATTCGAAGAGACTTGCAAGGATATTATAATCATACATAAAGAGTTCAGAAAAGAACCAAATATTTCTCAAAGATAATCTTGATCATAAACCCACAATTCATCGGATCTCGACAAACACATCGCAAAAAGAGATTACATCGAATAGATATCCTCGAAGACCAAGGAGAACATGGTATTGAGATCCAAAGAGAGAGAAGAAGCCATCTAGATACTAGCTATGGATGCGAAGGTCTGTGGTAAACTACTCACAACTCATGGTGAGGCGATGATGATGATGTAGAAGCATTCCGTGGAAGCCCCCCCTCCCGGCGGAGCTCCGGAACAGGCCTCAAGATGGGATCTCACGGGAACAGAAGGTTGCGGCGGTGGAACTAGGGTATTCTCTGTTTGTCTGATGGTTTCGGGGTACGTAGGTATTTATAGGAGGAAGGAGGGCACCGGGGGCCAGACGGGGTGCCCATGAGGTAGGGGGCGCGCCCCCACCCTTGTGGACGCCACGTCAGCCCTACTCCATGGTTCTCAAGTCTCCCATGTGTATTTTGCTCCAAAAATATCTCTCCAGAAGTTTCATTCCGTTTGGACTCCGTTTGATATTCCTTTTCTGTAAAACCCTGAAATAGGCAAAAAAAACATCAATCTGGACTGGGCTTTTGGGGTTAGTAGGTTAGTCCCAAAAATAATATAAAAGTGTATAACAAAGCTCATTAAACATCCAAAACATCATAAATAATAGCATGGAACAATAAAAAATTATAGATACGTTGGAGACATATCAAGCATCCCCAAGCTTAATTCCTTCTCGTCCTCGAGTAGGTAAATGACAAAAACGAAATTTTTGATGTGGAATGCTAACCAACATAGTTTTTCAATGTAATTATCTTAATTTTGGCATGAATGTTTAGGTCTGAAAGATTCAAGACAAAAGTCTATATTGACATAAGAAATAATAATACTTCAAGCATACTAACAAAGCAATCATGTCTTCTCAAAATAATATGGCTAAAAAAAGTTATCCCTACAAAATCATATAGTCTGGCTATGCTCCCTCTTCACTACACAAAATATTCATATCATGCACAACCCCGGTTTCAGCCAAGCACTT
The DNA here is from genome assembly GCA_902687465.1 of Secale cereale. NCBI lineage: Eukaryota > Viridiplantae > Streptophyta > Magnoliopsida > Poales > Poaceae > Secale > Secale cereale. The sequence goes on along the minus strand of LR738710.1, from coordinate 621,393,527 downwards.
GTTTTCATACTCTATTCTTTCAAACCTTTTAACTTTCATGGAATACATGAGCGTGAGCCATGGACATATCACTATGTGGAATAGAGAGGTGGTTGTGGAGAAGACAAAAAGGAGGGAGATAATCTCACATCAACTAGGTGTATCAACGGGCTATGGAGATGCCCATCAATAAATATCAATGTGAGTGGGTAGGGATTGCCATGCAACAGATGCACTAGAGCTAAAAATGTATGAAAGCTCAACAAAAGAAACTAAGTGGGTGTGCATCCGACTTGCTTGCTCACGAAGACATCGGGCATTTGAGGAAGCCCATCGTTGGAATATACAAGCCAAGTTCTATAATGAAAATTCCCACTGGTATATGAAATTGACTAAACATGAGACTCTATATCATGAAGAACATGGTGCTACTTTGAAGCACACGTGTGGAAAAAGATAGTAGCAATTGTCCCTTTTTTTTCTTTTCTTTTTTTTTCTTTTTTTTGGGCCTTTCTTTCATTCTTTGGCCTTTCTTTTTTTTTCTTTTTTTTGGAGGGGCCTACTTGATTTAGCCTTTCCTCACATGGGACAATGCTCTAATAATGATGATCATCACACTTTTATTGAATTACAACTCGATATTACAACTCGATACTAGAACAAAGTATGACCTATATGAATGCCTCCGGTGGTGTACCGGGATGTGCAATGAATCAAGAGTGACATGTATGAAAAAATTATGCATGGTGGCCTAGCCACGAATACGATGTCAACTACATGATCATGCATGGCAATATGACAATATGAAGCATGTCATATGTACGGAACAGTGGAAAGTTGCATGGCAATATATCTCGGAATGGCTATGGAAATGCCATGATAGGTAGGTATGGTGGCTGTTTTGAGGAAGATATATGGTGGCTGTTTTGAGGAAGGATATATAGTGGGTGTATGGTACCGGCAAGAGTTGCGCGGTACAAGAGAGGCTAGCAATGGTGGAAGGGTGAGAGTGCGTAATGTCCATGGACTCAACATTAGTCATAAGAACTCATATACTTATTGCAAAAATTTATGAGTCATCAAAACAAAGCAATCAACGCATGCTACTAGGGGGGAGGTTGGTAGGTGTTAACCATCGCGCGCCCCCGACCTCCACACAAAAGATGACACTCTACAAATACCTCATGCTCTAACTTCGTCACATAGCGGTTCACCATACAGGCATGCTACGGGAATCACTAACTTTAACACAAGCATTTGTCAATTTCATAATAACTCCACTATCATGACTCTAATATCACTATCCTCATATCTCAAAATAATTATCAAGCATCCAACTTCTCATCATATTCAATGCACTTAGTGTGAAAGTTTTTACTACATTGATCTTGGATGCCTATCACGTGAATGCTAGTTTTATAGCCAAAGCACATTACCATGCTGTTTTAATAGGCTCTCAAAAGGATATAAGTGAAGCATGAGAGATCAAAAATTGCTACAAATAATAATTACCAGTGTGCTCTAAAAGATATAAGTGAAGCACTAGAGCAAAAACTATTCAACTCAAAAGATATAAGTGAAGCACATAGAGTGTAATAACAATTCCTAGGCCATATTTAACTCTCTCAAAAAGGTGTGTCCAGCGAGGATAATTGTGGCAAACTAACAATCAAAGACTCAAATTATACATGACGCTCCAAGTAAAACACATATCATGTGGTGAATAAAAATATAGCTCCGAGTATAGTTACCGATAGATGAAGAGGAAAGAGAAGATGCCTTCCCGGGGCATCCCCAAGCTTAGGCTTTTGGTTGTCCTGGAATTTTACCTTGGGGTGCCTTGGGCATCCCCAAGCTTAGGCTCTTTCCACTCTTTGTTCCATAGTCCATCAAAGCAATACTCAAAACTTGAAAACTTCACAACACAAAACTTAGACAAAAATCTCGTGAGCTCCGTTCGTATAAGAAAACAAACCACTACTCAAAGGTACTACAATGAATTCATTCTTTGTTTATATTGGTGTTAAACCTACTGTATTCCAACTTCTCTATGATTCATACTTCCCAATACTACTCATAGATGCATTGAAATAAGCAAACAACACACGAAAAACAGAATCTGTCAAAAACAGAACATTCTGTAGTAATCTATAGCTTTCGCATACTTATGTAAATCCAAAAAAATTGAAATATATTGGTAAACGTGAGGAATTTGTCTACTAATTATCTGCAAAATGAATCAACTAAATAGTACACTCTAGTAAAATCTGGTGACCATTCTAGCGAGCGCTAACGATTTTGTTTTTCACAGCAAGATCATAAAAACTTCACACAAGTCTTCCCAAAGGTTCTACTTGGCACAAACACTAATTAAAACACAAAACCACATCTAAACAGAAGCTAGATGCAAAATTTATTCCTAAACAGAAGCAAAAACAAAAAATAAAATTGGGTTGCCTCCCAACAAGCGCTATAATTTTACGCCCCTAGCTAGGCACGATACATGGATATATCTACGTATTGTCATCTTTGGAAGGCAATCCATAAGTGGCTCTCATAATAGATTCATATGGTAATTTAATTTTCTTCCTAGGAAAGTGTTCCATGCCTTTCCTTAATGGAAATTGGAATCTAATATTTCCTTCCTTCATACCAATAATTGCACCAATCGTTCTAAGGAATGGTCTACCAAGAATAATAGGACATGAAGGATTGCAATCTATATCAAGAACAATGAAATATACGGGCACATAATTCCTATTGGCAACAATAAGAATATCATTAATCCTTCCCATAGGTTTCTTAATAGTGGAATCCGCAAGATGCAAATTTAAAGAACAATCATCAAGCTCATGGAAACCTAGCAAATCACACAAAGTTTTTGGGATAGTGGAAACACTTGCACCCAAATCACACAAAGAAAAGCATTCATGATGTTTAATTTTTATTTTAATAGTAGGTTCCCACTCATCATAAAGCTTTCTAGGGATAGAAACTTCTACTTCAAGTTTTTCTTCATAAGATTTCATCAAAGCATCAACTATATGTTTGGTAAAAGCTTTATTTTGACTATAAGCATGCGGAGAGTTTAGTACGAATTGCAACAAGAAAATACAATCAATCAAAGATCAATTATCATAATTGAATCCCTTGAAATCCATAGTAGTGGGTTCATCACTATGCAAAGTTTTAATCTCTTCACTCCCACTTTTAACAATTTTGGCATCAAGATCTAAAAACTCCGAATCATTGGGATACTTTAAAGTAGACTCATCTCCAATCCTATCTTTATCAAGATTCATACTAGAAAACAAGGATCTAATAGGAGACACATCAATAAATTTAAGATCTTCATCTTTATTTTCATGATAACTAGAAGAACACGCTTTTATATAGTTCTCTCTTTTAGCACGCATCCTAGCGGTTCTTTCTTTGCATTCATCAATGGAAATTCTCATGGCTTTGAGAGACTCGTTGATATCATGCTTAGGTGGGATAGATCTAAGTTTCAAAGAATCAACATGAAGAGTAATTCTATCCACACTTCTATCCTATTCATCAATCTTAAGCAATTTTTCTTCAAGCATAGCATTGAAATTCTTTTGCGAAATCATAAACTCCTTAACACTAATTTCAAATTCAGAAGGCATCTTTTCATAAGAGTTATTGTAGGAATTACCAAAATTATTAGAGGAATTACTAGGAAAAGGCCTAGGATTAAAGTTCCCTCTATAAGCATTGTTACCAAAATTATTCCTACCAACAAAATTCACATCCAAAGATTCATTATTATTTTCAATCAAAGTGGATAAAGGCATATCATTAAGATCAGAAGAAGCACTCTTAGCAGCAAATAATTTCATAAGTTCATCCATCTTTCCACTCAAAACACTAATCTCTTCAATAGCATGCACCTTTTTACTAGTAGATCTTTCGGTGTGCCATTGAGAATAATTAACCATAATATTATCTAGGAGTTTGGTAGCTTCTACTAAGGTAGTTTCCATGAAAGTGCCTCCTGCGGCCGAATCAAAAAGATTTCTAGACGCAAAATTCAAGCCAGCATAAAAGTTTTGAATAGTCATCCATCAGTTCAAACCATATGTAGGGCAATTACGTATCATTAATTTCATTCTCTCCCAAGCTTGTGCAACATGCTCATGATCTAGTTGCTTAAAATTCATAATATCGCTTCTAAGAGAGATGATCTTAGCAGGACGAAAATACTTAGAGATAAAAGCATCTTTGCACTTATTCCACGAATCAATACTATTTCTAGGCAAAGAGGAAAACCAAGTTTTAACACAATCTCTAAGTGAAAACAGAAATAACTTCAATTTAACAATATCGTTATCCGTATCGCTTTTCTTTTATATATCACACAAATCAACAAAGTTGTTTAGATGGGTAGCAGCATCTTCACTAGGAAGGCCAGAAAATTGATCTTTCATAACAAGATTCAACAGAGCAGCACTGATCTCACAAGATTCAGCATCGGTAATAGGAGCAATCGGAATGGTAATAAAATCGTTATTGTTGGTATTGGAGAAGTCACACTATTTGGTATTGTTCTGAGCCATAGTGACAAGCAGGCAATCCAACACACAAGAAAACAAGAAGCAAGCGAACGATAAACACACAGCAGAAGAAGAGCGAATAAAACGTCAAGGGTGAAGTGGGGGAGAGGAAAACGAGAGGCAAAAAAATTAATGCAAAGGATAAGGGTTTGTGATAGGTACTTGGTATATGACTTTTGCGTATGCCTCCCCGGCAGCGGCGCCAGAAATTCTTCTTGCTACTTCTCGTGCTTGCGTTGTATTCCCTCGAAGAGGAAAGGGTGATGCAGCATAGTAGCGTAAGTATTTCCCTCAGTTTTTGAGACCCAATGTATCAATCCAGTAGGAGACCACGTGCGAGTCCCTCGCACCTGCACAAACAAATAAGAACTTCGCAGCCAACGTGATAAGGGGTTGTCAATCCCTTTACGGTCACTTACGAAAGTGATATCTGATAAAGATGATAGTTTGATATTTTTTGTATTTTTGGATATAAGAACAGAAAGTAAAAGCGGAAAAGTAAAGTAGATTGTAGATTGATATGTTGAGAATAGACCCGGGGGCCATAGTTTTCTCTAGTGGCTTCTCTCATGATAGCGATATTCTATGGGGGGTAAACAAATTACTGTCGAGCAATTGATAGAAAAGCGAATAATTATGAGACTATCTAGGCATGATCATTATATATAGGCATCACGTCCGAAACAAGTAGACCGAAGCGATTCTGCATCTACTACTATTACTCCACACATCGACCGCTATCCACCATGCATCTAGAGTATTAAGTCCATAAGAACAAAGTAATGCCTTAAGCAACATCACATGATGTAGAGGGATAAACTCAAACATAGCTATATAAACCCCATCTTTTTATCCTCGATGGCAATACAATACGTGCCTTGCTGCCCCTACTGTCACTGGGAAAGGACACTGCAAGATTGAACCAAAAGCCAAGCACTTCTCCCATTGCAAGAACTATAGATCTAGTAGGCCAAACCAAACCAATAATTCAAATAGACTTGCAATGATATTATAATCATACATAAAGAGTTCAGAAAAGAACCAAATATTTCTCAAAGATAATCTTGATCATAAACCCACAATTCATCGGATCTCGACAAACACACCACAAAAAGAGATTACATCGATTAGATCTCCTCGAAGACCGAGGAGAACTTGGTATTGAGATCCAAAGAGAAAGATGAAGCCATCTAGATACTAGCTATGGACCCGAAGGTCTATGGTAAAATACTCACGACTCATGGTGAGGCGATGATGATGATGTAGAAGCATTCCGTGGAAGATCCCCCCCCCGGCGGAGCTCCGGAACAGGACCCAAGATGGGATCTCACGGGAACAGAAGGTTGCGGCGGTGGAACTAGGGATTTCTCTGTTCGTCTGATGGTTTCGGGGTAGGTAGGTATATATAGGAGGAAGGAGGGCACCGGGGGCCAGACGGGGTGCCCACGAGGCAGGGGGGCGCGCCCTATAGGGGGGGGGGCCACCCTCGTGGATGCCACGTCAGCCCTTCTCCATGGTTCTCAAGTCTCTCGTGTGTATTTTGCTCCAAAAATATCTCTCCAGAAGTTTCATTCCGTTTGGACTCCGTTTGATATTCCTTTTCTGTAAAACCCTGAAATAGGCAAAAAACAACAATCTGGACTCGGCCTTTGGGTTTGTATGTTAGTCCCAAAAATAATATAAAAGTGTATAACAAAGCCCATTAAACATCCAAAACATCATAAATAATAGCATGGAACGATAAAAAAATATAGATACGTTGGAGACGTATCACCCGTGCGTTGCACGTAACATCAAGATGCATTTGTATGAGTATTTTATCTTGTGAGAGAAAATGATGAACGAGGGAAGGCCTTATTTGCAAATGTGGAGAGGTTTGTGGGTACCTTTTTGCAAAATTGCCATAGTTTCCTTCCTATCCGTCAGATATAATTTTGTATGTATAAAGTTGTGATATAAAAGATTTGTATATTTCTTTACAGAGGGAGTATCTCTCTGTCAAAAATATATTTTTGTGTAACTAGTTACTCTTGTCTTTCTACTTCCTTTCGCTGATATGTGGGGCATTCGGCAACGGGGTCCACGTGCCATATGCACAAATTAGAGTGCACAACTGCACGGTTGACAGACCCCGGTCGTAGCGCCACAGTAATGCCCAATGAGCCGTCAAATCACAACCCCCCCTTTCCAGCTTTAGCAGTAAGCTGGACAGACGAAGCGACAATATTTAACTGGGCCTGAATCCCCTTCTCCCTCATTCGCTTGTTCAGAGAAAACCCCCACTCAGCGATTGCATTGGGTTTTCTCATGGAGAACCAGGTACGAATTCTTCATCCATCCCCGATAAATCCAACTCCCTTGGTCGCGGGTAATCCTAGGATGGCAGCTGCCGCCGTTGATGCATTTTTCTTCCTACTGAATCTAGTGTGTTTCATTTGCAGTGCCCAAAGTGCGAGGACCCTACAGGTTTCTGCGCCCTCGGCGAGACGGCACACTAGTTCCTTCTCATCCTAACACATGATTTTAAAACACGCACAGTATGTTCCTAGAATCCTCTTTTCTATCTGGGAGGGTGGTGTTTTTTTGAACATGTTGTCGACTAATTTGGAAATTTGGATTTCTATATTTGGATAAAAGGTACTACCAGTACGATGGTCAACACTGACGTGAAGGAGGAAGTTATTTCTAGATTTGGATAGGGAATACAGTGTGTTCTCATATTAATTTTCCTGCAGTGCATTATTTGCTCTGCCAGAACACTTGTACTCAAGATGCTCGGCCTTGCCATAACTGAATACACCAGTTTAATGGTCACAGTGAAAACAAGCCATGGATATAAGTTCCAAGTTCGGTTCATGAACCAAGAAGATCGCTGCTTTTCTTATGGCCGAACTTGGATAAACTTTCCCAACTGTTACGGACTGAAAGTTGGCGCACGAATGTTGATGGAAATAGCAGAACCTGGTCTCATCTTCACTGCGATCTTCCACCCCGACGTCGTTCCAATTGTTCATCCATGTTAGTATCTGGTTCTTGCTTGTTGCCTCGATTACTTCTTAATCCACCTATTCTGTCTAACTAATCATAATTTAACTTTAGAAGTAGCAACGAATCTCTCACGAAGATGCTACTTCTAACTAATATTTTCTTATAATTGGTGGCACGTGTAGGTTTTTTCAGAGTTAAGCAGGCTACTCGTTTGTTATTCTGTAACAACTCAGCTGTTACTGATGGCACTGAAGTTGACTAGGAAGACATCCACAAGTTCCTACACTTTATTGATCGTCTTGAGGTCCTTGTGGGGTGTTTCAATGGTGGAAGGCCACGTGGGATATGCGTGCCACTGCTGCACTCGTTGAAACTGTGTTGAGAAACTTATGGTACGAGCTATTTTCTGTTATATATGTTGTTCATAAACTATTGCTTATACACAGTTTTACAGCTGTGATCTTCTTGAAACAAAAACTACCCAGTTCTATTGTTCCTATACAGATGCCTGACCATGGTCGGGTCAGACTTGCGCTTGGTCACAACATGATGTTTATGTCGACCTATTCCATTCCCCTTGGAGGTGAAAATATACTTATTCATGGGTGGTCTCAAATAATGAAGGCTCGTCCATCTTTCAGCTATGGTTGTTAAGTGCCCTTGCTGGTTTCAGTTAAGGTTGTTAAGTACTCCTACTGCTTTTACAGTCTGTCGTGTTTCTTCAGTCCTGTCTTCCTCCAGCCGCCAAAACCAAACCAGCGCCGGCGGGGCCGTCTGCTTCCGCCTCCCACGGCTGGCTGTGCCTCAGCGCACGCATTGCCGCCCCCGTCTCCTAAATCGTTAACGCCGACATTCAAGGCGCGCTTTGGTGCGCTCGCCGTGGCGCCGCCCTCTCGCTTTGTCAACATGGTCAACAAACAACAGGAATCGGCAGAAGTACATGGAGAGGGTGACAGCATGGGCCCACCATGTCAGCGTATGGAAAAATAAAATGCTTCCTCCTAGTTTTTTCCTGACATCTGAAACCCACGACATTGTGAGCGTATATTGTGAGCAGTACTTTTTTGTTATTGTTGAGACGGAGCAGGGTTTGAACTGGCCTGTGGCCCATCTAGCCCAGGCTTATATTTTATGTTCCCCATGTGACCAGCCCGGCTATTTTTTCTTTGTGAAAATGAGCGCAGTTTACTTTTTCTCAAGAATACCCAATTTAGGCCTATTTATTTTTCTACGCCCTGATGGGCTGCAACTCTTTCAAGGCGCCTGCAAATCTTGAAAGTAATACGAAATTGGCTGTAAATATAAAAACAGATGCCAAATTGGCAATTACTTTATAATTTTTGAATTTTTTCACATTTTTAGATTCCTATTTCACTCGGCATTAACCTAATTTAAATATATCTTCAAAGTACTTTAAATCTGGCTCGACATTTCGGTATTAAAAATAGTTTGGAACCCACTGAAATATGCAAAATTAGCCCTGGCCAACAAAAAAAAACGGACTGCAATAAATTGCATAAGAAGTCGCAATGAGCTATATATAAATTATTAAAAAAAGAGGGAATGGTCTGACTTATGGGCCTATTAAGTTGACGCGTATGCAAGATTTTTTTAGTTATTATATATGTCAACAAACGATTCTAGCAAACGTAACCGTTGGATGTCAATCCAACGGCCGTCGTGTTTCTTCAATATCTGATCTTCTTGCTCCAGCCGCCAAATCCAGCGCCGGCGGGACCGCCTGCTCCCGCCTCCCGTGCAGGCCTCCCCGGCCCCTACTACTCCCACAGCTGGCCAGGGCATCCCTCCACTCACCCACACCCGCTGTTATTCTGTGGTGGCGGCAGCCTCACAACGCAGCCAAACTAGTGAACCCTCGTACTCCTCTCCGCGTGGGCATCCACTGCCGCGTCTTCCCCGGCTCTGCGTCGTCCCCTTCCTAGGTCTTGCCTCGTCCACTGCCCTGGTGCTCTCGGCGCAGCATGGTCAATGATAACCCACAAGTGTAGGGGATCGCAACAGTTTTCGAGGGTAAAGTATTAAACCCAAATTTGTTGATTCGACACAAGGGGAGCCAAAGAATACTCTTAAGTATTAGCAGCTGAGTTGTCAATTCAACCACACCTAGAAACTTAGTATCTACAGCAAGATAGTTTAGTAGCAAAGTAATATGATAGTGGCGGTAGCGGCAATAAAAGTAACGATAGTGTTTTTGTAGTTTTTGTGATAATAGCAACGGAAAAGTAAATAAGCAACTAGCAATATAGGTAATGCTCGTAGGCATTGGATCGGTGATGGGAAATTACGTCGGATGCAATTCATCATGTAGAAGTTATAACCTAGGGTGACACAGAACTAGCTCCAGTTCATCAATGCAATGTAGGCATGTATTCTGAATATAGTCATACGTGCTTATGGAAAAGAACTTGCATGACATCTTTTGTCCTACCCTCCCGTGGCAGCGGGGTCCTATTGGAAACTAAGGGATATTAAGGCCTCCTTTTAATAGAGTACCGGACCAAAGCATTAACACATAGTGAATACATGAACTCCTCAAACTATGGTCATCACCGGGAGTTGTCCCGATTATTGTCACTTCGGGGTTGCCGGATCATAACACATAGTAGGTGACTATAGACTTGCAAGATAGGATCAAGAACACACATATATTCATGAAAACATAATAGGTTCAGATCTGAAATCATGGCACTTGGGCCCTAGTGACAAGCATTAAGCATTGCAAAGTCATAGCAACATCAATCTCAGAACATCGTGGATACTAGGGATCAAACCCTAACAAAACTAACTCGATTACTTGATAGATCCCATCCAACCCATCACCGTCCAGCAAGCCTACGATGGAATTACTCACACACGGCGGTGAGCATCATGGAATTGGTGATGGAGGAAGGTTGATGATGACGATGGCGACGATCTCCACTCTCCAAAGCCCCGAACGGACTCCAGATCAGCCCTCCCGAGAGTGATTAGGGCTTGGCGGCGGCTCTGTCTCGTGAAACGCGATAATTCCTTCTCCTTGATTTTTTTCTCCCTGAAACGAAAGATATAGGATCTGGGGATACATCGGTGGAGCATCGGGGGGCCCTCGAGGCAGGGGAGCGCGCCCTGGGAAGGGAGGCGCGCCACCCATTCTCGAGGACAGGCCGTGGGCCCCCTAGTGAGTATCTTCTTGCAGATATTTTTTATATTTTCTAAAATAATTCTCCGTTGATTTTTAGGCGATTCCGAGAACTTTTTATTTCTGCACAAAAACAACACCATGGCAGTTCTGCTGAAAACAACGTCAGGCCGGGTTAGTTCCATTCAAATCATGCAAGTTAGAGTCCAAAACAAGGGCAAAAGGGTTTGGAAAAGTAGATACGTTGGAGACGTATCAACTCCCCCAAGCTTAAACCTTTGCTTGTCCTCAAGCAATTCAGTTGATAAACTGAAAGTGATAAAGAAAAACTTTGACAAACTCTGTTTGCTCTTGTTGTTGTAAATATGTAAGCTAGCATTCAGGTTTTCAACAAGATCATGAACTAACCACATTCACAATAACTTTCAGGTCTCAAGACTACTCACATCAATGGCATAATCAACTAGCGAGCAATAATAATAAACCTCGGATGACAACACTTTCTCAACACAATCATGATATGATATAACAAGATGGTATCTCGCTAGCCCTTTCTGAGACCGCAAAACATAAATGCAGAGCACCTTTAAAGATCAAGGACTGACTAGACATTGTAATTCATGGTAAAAGAGATCCAATCATGATCATACTCAATGGGGATTAATTGTAATACATGCAATGACAGAGGTGCTCTCCTACTGGTGCTCTTTGATAAGAGGATGATGACTTTGCATAAAAGTAAATAGATAGACCCTTCGTAGAGGGAAGCATGGCTTTGTAGAGGTGCCAGAGCTCGATTAATAAATAGAGATTGAATAACATTTTGAGCGGTATACTTTCATTGTCAACATAACAACCAAGAATCCCGATATCTCCCATGATACGCACATTATAGGCGGTTCTCAAAAAGAATGGTAAAGTTTATACTCCCCCAACCACCAACAAGAACACTCCATGGCTAGCCCAAAACAACGGGTACCGTCCAAACCAGCAACAGCCTTGGGGAGTTTTGTTTAATTATTATGATTTTGAGCATGGGACTGGGCATCCCGATTACCAGCCATTTTCTCATGAATGATGAGCGGAGTCCACTCATCGTGAGAATAACCCACCTAGCATGGAAGATATAGACAACCCTAGTTGATACATGAGCTGTTCGAGCATACAAAACCGAATTTCATTTGAAGGTTTAGAGTTTGGCACATACAAATTTACTTGGAACAGCAGGTAAATACCGCATATAGGAAGGTATGGTGGACTCATATGGAATAACTTTGGGGTTCATGGAAGTGGATGCACAAGCAGTATTCCCGCTTAGTACAGGTGAAGGCTAGAAAGGGACTGGGAAGCGACTAGCTAGAGAGCAACAACGGTCATGAACATGCATTAAAATTAATCAACAATGATTGCAAGCATGAGTAGGATATAAGTCACCATGAACATAAATATCGTGAAGGCTATGTTGATTTGTTTCAACTACATGCGTGAACATGTGCCATGTCAAGTCACTTAAATCGTTCAGAGGAGGATACCACCCATCATACCACATCACAACCATTTTAATATCATGTTGGCACGCAAGATAGTCCATTACAAACTCTCAGCTAATTAAGCATGGCATAAGCAGCTATGATCTCTAATTGTGATTGCAAACATGTTTCATTCATAACAAGCTGAATCAAGAACGATAAGCAATCATATTTACAAAAACAAGAGAGGTCGAGTTCATACCAGCTTTTCTTATCTCAATTAGTTCATCATATATCATCCTTATTGCCTTTCACTCGCACGACCGAACGGTGTGGAAAGTAATAATAGTGCACGTGCATTGGACCAAGCTGGAATCTGCAAGCATTTAATACAAGAGAGAAGACAAGGTAATATGGCTCAAGATTAAATCAACAACAAAGCATATGAGAGCCACTAAGCATTTTCAATCATGGTCTTCCACTCATAACCACTAAAGAAAAGAAACTATTTACACGGGAAAGATCCCAACAAGCAAAATAAGAACGGGAAATCTTTTTGGGTTTTCATTTTTTTGGCTACTACCACACACAAAGAAAGTAAACTAGCTAGAAGCTACAACTAATATTTTTTGTTTTTCTGGGTTTTTCTAGCACACAAGAAAAAAACTAAGAAAAGGAAATTGAAACTAAACATGGATGGTACAGTGAAAGAGTGTGAGCACCGACAACTAAAATAAGTGTGAACATGAGTGTAAGTCGGTGAGAAACACGTACTCCCCCAAGCTTAGGCTTTTGGCCTAAGTTGGTCTATGGCCAGTACTGGCTTGACGGATATCCAAAGTTGTAGTTGGGGTCATACTGAGATGCAGCAGATGCTGCCTGCTGAGCTGCAGCTCGAAGGCGGGTTGCCTCCGTCATGTTATAATAGGCATTTGCCTACTCCATAGTTGTAGTGTATCTTCATGTTTCCTGAAAGTTAAACAAAGTAGGGGCAGGAAGAAATGGCATGCTGCCGGTTAAAGATTAGTCGATATTTGAGAGTTTTATTATCCCACTCTATAAACCGGTGACTAGCCATAGCATTGCAATCTAAATAAGAAGGAGGTAAAGGTTCATCATACGTGTGCACAGACACACCCAGATAGCGGGCTATGCGAGTAGCATAGATCCCACCAAATAAATCTCCATGCAAATCATTATGGTGTAGTCTACGTGCAACTATAGCTCCCAGATTATATTGCCTATCACCTAGTATAGCACTCCTGAGAACACTAAGATCAGGGACACACATGTGACAAGCCTCATCTTTACCATTTATGCATCTACCGATTAAGAGAGCAAAGTAATGAATAGCAGGAAAATGTATGCTCCCCGTGGTAGCTTGTGTAATGTCCCTGGATCCCCCCACTGTAATACTAGCTAGGAATTCTCTAAATTCAGATTTGCGAGGATCACTCATACTGCCCCACTGTGGGAGCTTGCAGGCAACATTAAAGTCCTCTAAGTCCATGGTGTAAGATTTATCATAAAGGTCAAACAGAACAGTGTGAGAATTACGTGAAGATGAAAATTTAAACCTTCTCACAAAGCTACCAGTTAAGCCACGGTATTGGAGACACTTATCTTGCATGAAGTCCTCGAGGTCAGCGTTACGCACATATGCGTAAAATTCATCTTTGATGCCCGCTTGACTCATAAATTCATCTGACGGCCATTCACAAAGCCGCACATCAGCATCCCTTGGTGGTTCATCATCCGGCTCACGGAACGCGAGCCTCGGTTCTTGCTTCCTCGAAGGACCACCTTGGAAGTTTCTCCTAGACATTTTTCTGAAATTTTTAGTAACTCTCAATAAAAGTTAACCAAACTCAACAAGATTGATAGCAACAACTCCTATAAGTGCTTAGAGGCTATATCATGCATTAGAACTACTTGGGACCAAGAAAATTTGACATGCAAGCTCAAGAACAAGGTCACCACAGCAGCATAAATTTGCAAAGCACTATAACAAAAACTAATTGGACCAATGGAGGAGTCACATACCAAGGAACAATCTCCCCAAATAGTTTGGTGAATGGTGCTTCGAGCAAGGAGATCGAAAATGGCAGCAAAATGAGCTAGAACTCGGGTTTGAGCTGGTTGAGGATTTTTTTGAGAGGAAGGAGAAGATCATGGGTAAAAGGATAAGTGGAGGGGGGCCACGTGGGGCCCTCGAGGCAGGGGGCGCGCCCTGGGCAGGGGGGCGCTCCCTGTGCCCTCGAGGCCACGTGCTGGCTCCCCTCGCTGTGTGTTCAGTGCCATATTTTATTAAATATTCTAGAAAAAATCATATTTCATTTTCATGGCATTTGGAGAACTTTTATTTTCGGGATATTTTTTTATTGCACGGATAAGCCTGGAAATAGACAGATAATGCTATTTTTTCTTTATTTATCCTAATCAATAGAAAGTAAAAGGAGGTACAAAAGGTTTGTGCTATCTAGATTCACCTATCTCATGCTCATCAAAAGGAATCCATTAACAAGGTTGATCAGGTCTTGTTAATAAACTCTTTCCGAGTAACATGAAACTGGAGAATTTTCGAATAACACTATCTTACCTCAATGGGGATATGTATGTCCCCAGCAATAAGTATGTCATATGCCTTCTTGATAGTAGGAATAGGAAACTCAAAACCTCCAATAATGATAGTTAAAGTTTTTCCAATATAATTGATACTGTGGACATGAGGTTGTTTCCTCGGAAAGTGTACCGTATGCTCATTACCATTGACATGAAAAATGATATTGCCTTTGTTGCAATCAATAACGCCCCCTGCAGTATTCAAAATAGGTCTTCCAAGAATAATAGACATACTATGGTCCTCGGGAATATCAAGTATAACAAAGTCAGTTAGAATAGTAACATTTGCAACTACAACAGGCACATCCTCACAAATACCGATAGGTATAACAGTTGATTTATCAGCCATTTGGAAGGATATTTCAGTAGGTGTCAACTTACTCAAGGCAAGTGTACGATATAAAGAGAGAGGCATAACACTAACACCTGCTCCAAGATCACACAAAGCAGTTTTAACATAGTTTCTCTTAATGGAGCAAGGTATAGTAGGTACTCCTGGATCTCCTAATTTCTTAGGAATTCCACCATCAAAAGTGTAATTGGCAAGCATGGTGGAAATTTCTACTTCAGGTATCTTTCTTTTGTTGATAATAATATCTTTCATATACATAGCATAAGGATTTGTTTTAAGCACATCAGTCAAACGCATACGCAAAAAGATAGGTCTAATCATTTCAGCGAAGCGCTCAAAATCCTCATCATCATTTTTCTTGGATGGTTTCAGAGGAAAAGGCAAGGGTTTCTGAACCCATGGTTCCCTTTCCCTACCGTGCTTCCTAGGAACAAAGTCTCTCTTATCATAACGTTGATTCTTTGATTGTGGGTTATCAAGATCAACAGCAGGTTCAATCTCTACATCATTATCATTGCTAGGTTGAGCAGTATCATGCAAATCATTATTAATATTGTGACTAGGTTCATGTTCATTACCAGATTGTGTCTCAGCATCAGAAACAAATATATCATTGGGATTCTCAAGTGGGTGAGCTACAGGTTCTCTGAAGCATGCAAAGTTCTATCATTTTTCTTTTTCTTCTTCTTAGAAGAACTAGGTGCATCTAAATTAGCTCTCTGAGAATCTTGTTCAATTCTCTTAGGGTGGCCTTCAGGATACAGAGGTTCTTGAGTCATTTTACCACCTCTAGTTGCAACTCTAACAGCATAGTCATTATTCTTACTATTTAATTCATTGAGAAAATCATTCTGAGCCTTAAGTACTTGTTCTACTTGAGTGGTAACAATAGAAGCATGTTTACTAATAAGTTTCAGTTCACTTTTAGCACTAGACAGATAATCACTCAAGCGTTCAATCATATAAGCATTGTGTTGTAATTGTCTACCAACATAAGCATTGAAATTTTCTTGTTTCACAATAAAATTGTCAAACTCATCTAAGCATTGGCTAGCAGACTTATAACAAGGAATATCAGCTTCATAAAATCTATAAAGAGAATTTACCTTTACTACATGTGTCGGGTTATCAAGACCATGTATTTCTTCAATAGGCGGTAAATTCTTAACATCTTCAGCTTTAATTCCTTTTTCTTTCATAGATTTATTTGCCTCTTGCATGTCTTCAGGACTGAGAAATAGAATGCCTCTTTTCTTCGGAGTTGGCTTAGGGGCTGGTTCAGGAAGTGTCCAATTATTTTCATTGGCCAGCATATTATTCAATAGTAATTCAGCTTGTTCAACAGTTCTTTCCCTGAAAACACAACCAGCACAACTATCCAGGTAGTCTCTGGAAGCATCGGTTAGTCCATTATAAAAGACATCAAGTATATCATGCATCTCAAGAGGATGATCAGGCAAAGCATTAAGTAATTGGAGAAGCCTCCCCCAAGCTTGTGGAAGACACTCTTCTTCAGTTTGAGGAAAGTTATATATTTCCCGTAAGGCAGCTTGTTTCTTATGGGCGGGAAAATATATAGCAGAAAGGTAATACATCATATCCTGGGGACTACGCACACAACCAGGATCAAGAGAATTAAACCAAGTCTTAGCATCACCCTTTAACGAGAAAGGAAAAAGCTTAAGGATATAGTAGTAACGAATCTTTTCATCATTGGTAAACAGGGTGGCTATATCATTCAACTTGGTAAGATGTGCCACAACAGTTTCAGACTCATAGCCATGGAAAGGATCAGATTCAACCAAAGTAATTAACTCATGATCAATAGAGAATTCATAATCCTTATTAGTAACACAGATAGGTGAAGTAGCAAAAGCAGGGTCATGTTTCATTCTAGCATTCAAGGACTTTTCTTTCAGCTTAGCTAATAATATCTTAAGATCATATCTATCATTGCAAGCAAGAAAGTCTCTAGCAGTTTCTTCATCCATAACATAACCCTCAGGCACAACAGGCAATTCATATCTATTGGGAGTAGTTTCATCATCACTTTCATAAATATCATCAACGTTCGCACTCTCCCTAACCTTAACAATTTGTTTATCTAGAAATTCACCTAGTGGCACAGTATCAGGCATAGAGGTAGTTTCATCATACATAGCATAAGTAGCATCATCAAGAACATAAGACATATCAGATTCAATAGCATGAGTAGGTGTCGCAAGTTTACTCATAACAGAAGGAGAATCAAGTGCAGAGCTAGATGACAGTTCCTTACCTCCCCTCATAGTTGAGGGTAAGATCTTGGTTTTTGAGTCCTTCAAATTCTTCATAGTGATAAAATGATATAAATCCCAAGTGACTTAAATAATAGAGCTATGCTCCCCGGCAACGGCGCCAGAAAATAGTCTTGATAACCCACAAGTGTAGGGGATCACAACAGTTTTCGAGGGTAGATTATTAAACTCAAATTTGTTGATTCGACACAAGGGGAGCCAAAGAATCCTTCTAAGTATTAGCAGCTGAGTTGTCAATTCAACCACACCTGGAAACTTAGTATCTGCAGCAAGATAGTTTAGTAGCAAAGTACTACGATAGTGGCGGTAGCGGCAATAAAAGTAACGATGGTGTTTTTGTAGTTTTTGTGATAATAGCAACGGAAAAGTAAATAAGAAACTAGCAATATAGGTAAAGCTCGTAGGCATTGGATCGGTGATAGGAAATTACGTCGGATGCAATTCATCATGTAGAAGTTATAACCTAGGGTGACACAGAACTAGCTCCAGTTCATCAATGCAATGTAGGCATGTATTCTGAATATAGTCATACGTGCTTATGGAAAAGAACTTGCATGACATCTTTTGTCCTACCCTCACGTGGCAGCGGGGTCCTATTGGAAACTAAGGGATATTAAGGCCTCCTTTTAATAGAGTACCGGACCAAAGCATTAACACATAGTGAATACATGAACTCCTCAAACTATGGTCATCACCGGGAGTGGTCCCGATTATTGTCACTTCGGGGTTGCCGGATCATAACACATAGTAGGTGACTATAGACTTGCAAGATAGGATCAAGAACACACATATATTAATGAAAACATAATAGGTTCAGATCTGAAATCATGGCACTTGGGCCCTAGTGACAAGCATTAAGCATAGCAAAGTCATAGCAACATCAATCTCAGAACATAGTGGATACTAGGGATCAAACCCTAACAAAACTAACTCGATTACATGATAGATCCCATCCAACCCATCACCGTCCAGCAAGCCTACGATGGAATTACTCACACACGGCGGTGAGCATCATGGAATTGGTGATGGAGGAAGGTTGATGATGACGATGGCGACGATCTCCATTCTTCGGAGCCCCGAACGGACTTCAGATCAGCCCTCCCGAGAGAGATTAGGGCTTGGCGGCGGCTTTGTCTCGTGAAACGCATTAATTCCTTCTCCTTGATTTTTTTTCTTCCAGAAACGGAAGATATATGATCTAGCGATACATCGGTGGAGCATCGGGGGCCCTCGAGGCAGGGGGGCGCGCCCTGGGAAGGGGGGCGCGCCCCCACCCTCGAGGACAGGCCGTGGGCCCCCCGATGAGTATCTTCTTGCAGATATTTTTTATATTTTCTGAAATAATTCTCCGTTGATTTTCAGGCGATTCCGTGAACTTTTTATTTCTGCACAAAAACAACACCATGGTAGTTCTGCTGAAAACAGCGTCAGTCCGGGTTAGTTCCATTCAAATCATGCAAGTCAGAGTCCAAAACAAGGGCAAAAGGGTTTGGAAAAGTAGATACGTTGGAGACGTATCAGTCAACGTGGTCAAGGAACAACTTCCATCGGAAGAGTACTGTCGTGGAGATGCTGACAGTTGGGTCCATGCCAGCCGCAAGGAAGTGCCTCCTTATTACGCGGAAAATAATTATTCTTCCACATGACAGCAGGGACCCACCGGACGGGCCAGCGTATTTGGCGAAAAAATGTTTTCCCCTGACTACTGGGACCCACCGGACGGGCCACCGCATTTTGTGAAAAAACGTTCCCCCCGCTGTCAGCTCGGACCCACCGGAAGTGCCTCCTTATTACGCACAAAAAAATGAATAATCCCCCTGCTAGCTGGGACCTAGTATAGTGGGAGGCTGACTTTTGGGCCTACTAAGTTGACGGGGACAGAGGGCTTTGTCAACTTAGTTAATATGCACGGTTCTATCTCCATTGACCCTACGATGTCCATCCAACGGCCGTAGTGCTTCTTGAACCTCTGGTCTTCTTTCTCCAGCCGCCCAAACTAGCGCCGGTCGTGCCTCGTGCTCCTGCCTCCCGTGGCCGGCTGCGATGCCGCAAAGGCCTCACCGCCCCCTACTTCTCGCACCGCTGGCCAGGCCATCCCTCTACTCACACACACCCCCTGTTATTCTGCGGCGACGGCAACCTCACACCATAGCGAACCAGTTAACCCTCATACTCCTCTACACGTGGGCATCCACTGCCACGTCTTCCCCGGCTCCGCGTCGTCCACTTCCTCGGCCTCTCCATCGTCCACCGCCCTGGTGCTCTCGGTGCGGTGTGGTCAACGTGGTCAAGGAACGGTTTCCATCGGACGTGGACTGTACGTGGAGAGGCTGACAGATGGGTCCACGGCCACAGCAAGGAAGTGCCTCCTTATTACGTGCAAAATAGTTATTCCTCCACCTGACAGCGGGGACCCACCGGACGGGCCACCGTATTTTGTGAAAAAAAGGTTTTCCCCCTGACTGCTGGGACCCACTGGACGGGTCACCGTATTTCACGAAAAAAACGTTCCCCCCGCTGTCAGCTCGGACCCACAGGAAGTGCCTCCTTATTACGCACAAAAAAAATGAATACTACCCCTGCTAGTTGGGACCCACCTTGGTGGGTGTCTGACTTGTGGGCCTACTAAGTTGACGGGGACGGAGTGCTTTGTCAACTTAGTCAATATGAATGATTCTAGCTCCAGTGACTGTACGATGTCCATCCAACGGCCATAGTGCTTCTTCAACCTCTGGTCTCTAGGCTAGCCTACGCATGGCTAGTCTCCTCCATTAGGATCTCAACCCTGGGATCTCTGTGGCCAAACAGGTGCGCGCAAGGTTTGGTTCAACGGTGCACTTCTCTTCTTCTTCGCATACCAAAGAGTTCTTCTTGGTTGCCTCCTTCTCTTCGGCGTCTTTCCCTCTCACGACAGAATCGGTTGGCCTAGTGCTCCAATGTTGCATTGGTGGTTCTCCGTTGGGGTTCAATGTTTTTCAATTGGGCAAAAGATCTTTTCGTTTCTCGGTCGCTTCTAACCATGTGGGGCATTTCATTTACAAGTTGAAGGATCGGATCTGGCCGGACTTTGTATGTCATTTTCATTTGTTCAAACCATCGGTGAATTATTCCAGTTTGGACAATGGTTGGCATCTAGATGATGAGCTTGGTGAGGTGGTTACTCGCACCCCATTGCAATCAAACCTAACCTCGACTTCCTCCGCAAAAGTGCTAGCAAAGATCATTCAGCTAATGAGGAACTCTCGAAATTTGGGTTTCATTTTATGTATAAACATCGGGGGAAGCATCTCACTTTTGATCCAAATTGTTCAAATGATACGTGTGCTCAGCCTCCAGACGAGGATTGCATCATTTTGGGCAGTTTTCAAAATGCATTTAATATTCCCCCGTCGGCCGGGAATCGGGCTTTTCAGGGTATTCAATTTGAGCCGAGGAATTGGGAACACATCCCGGATTTCATGCTATTCCATATTTTGGACCAACGGGTGTTT
The DNA here is from genome assembly GCA_902687465.1 of Secale cereale. Taxonomy (NCBI): domain Eukaryota; kingdom Viridiplantae; phylum Streptophyta; class Magnoliopsida; order Poales; family Poaceae; genus Secale; species Secale cereale. The sequence goes on along the minus strand of LR738710.1, from coordinate 621,372,613 downwards.
GGATATTCTGATGAAAAAATTGCCTCAATATGGAAATTAAAATCCATCCCGCCATCGGAGGTAATATTTTGCCGTTTAAATTTATGTGTTGTCTACCATCAACTGGGCCATCTTGCGGATAAATGTCCTGAGGGACGAGTATACACGCACGTGACCACCTCTCGAACCCATGTTGGGCCGGGCCATTCTATCTGCACGACCTATGGTTCAATTCACCACCTCTTCTTTGAATGCCTGGCACGGTTTTGTGCTCCTCCTGTGGCTTTCTAGGACATGTCGCGAAATCTTGCCTAGACGGAGACTCTCCTCATTTTCTTTGGAAACCTAAAACCCTACATATCCCTACCGCAGATAAACCCAAATCCACCCGTAGCCAATCCTTCCATAAGACGAGGATTTCCCAACCGAGGCAACTTCCCACTGATCATACCTGGGTATGGAGGCCAAAAACTAGTATAGTATCAACCCCAGTTGGGAAACGTCGAGGCTGTGGTGGAAACAAAAAACAGAAATTGGCATGTCATATCAAATCAAGCGATACGCAGCGCCAGGACACGCGCTCATTGCCTATTGGGGGCGACGGTCCGCCTCCTCCTACCCTACACCCTATCACTTCGATCACCTCTAGACTACTCAACCTGCCACCCCCACTACCAAATCGCCAGAAACCCCCATCAATTCATCCGCCTGCTAGCGCTTCCACCCCTCGCCAGAAACCCCCTTCGACACATCCGCCCGCTAGCATCCCCGCAAACACTTCCACTCATCCTCCCATGGCGAACTTCCCTGTAATGCCCTACCAGTTCATCCCTGGCCCCCTTGCCATCTTCAATGGCCCTGCTGATAGGCTCCAGCGGAATATGATGGTCGTCGGCGCTCCACCAATGCACCACGAAAGCTACGCGCTCGTCCTCACCAACCCTCCGACGCCTGATCTGCAGCGTCCAATGGTGCTCGCAGAAATCCTTCAAATCTTGGCTGATGACTTCAATGCTGAGGTGATATACTCTGACATTTTTCATCTAGGAGTTGGGATGATTGGGTTTAGATCAACCGCTATCAGAGACTTCCTAATCACAACTGGGCCGCATCCGATAGATGAGGATAGAACCTTTTACTTTGCTCGCCATGATGAAGGACCCAATATGCGCATACCAATCTTTGAAGCAGTAGCTTGGGTGGTGTTCCTTGGCTTTCCTCTTGATTACCAGAATGAATTTTATGTGAACAAAGCTGTCAGTTGTTTCGGTAACTTTGAGATCTGGCACAACCCTGGGCAAGTAAAGACTAAAGTCCTTGTTCGTGTTCTTATCAATTAGTTCTCTAATGTGCCGCATAGCCTGATCATTAAAAGAGCCAATGTATTTGGAGGTCTGGGTCGATCATGGACGATTCCTGTTTATATTCTGACAAATTGGCCTACTAATCCGCCTAATGCGGGCACAGAGGAGCCGCCGCCACCTATGAACGCCTCGCCGCATCCGAGGGAACTGCCGTTCCTGACAGCCTCCCAACAAGTCTCCTTTGAAGCCATGGTTGCACAGCAGCAACAGGCAAATGCGGCTTGGGGGCAAGATCTTCAACCGCCCGCGCAGCAGCAGTTGGCCAACGGATGGCGGCCATGGCCTGAAATCCCACCTCAGTACAGGGCAAGAGCTGGCGTCAGATCACCGGGTACACTGGTCCGTCCATGATGGATGGAGTAACCCCTGAAGAGAATGTCCATGATGATGGACTGGAGGCCTGGAATGCGCATGTTGCTCAGGTTGAATTGACAGTGGAAGACATTGTCCCGGGGTCACATCACAGTTCCCTTACTTTTGTCAGAGGAGCAGCGGAAGAGGCAAATCTTCGTGTCCTACCCTTCGCTCAACTGATCTCATTCCTCAGGAAGTACATTTATAAGCCCATGCTCCCCATGCTCCTCCCTGCAGATGACACGCTGGAGAAGGCCACTCTGTTCTACCACTCGCTCCAATATCTGTTTGTGGCTCATGCTGTCAGGTCCTGGTATACCCCAATTGCAAAAACGTCAGAAATTCTTTTCGTGAAACTGGACAAGCGCAGTTGGATGGCGCCTTTCACCCACTGCTCAGTCAACAGTCTGCGGTTGATTTGGAAATCAGTGTGGATCCACGAGATGAGCGCTGTGCTACTGCGGAGGTGTTCACTGAATATGTTGAAGGCTCCCGGGCTCTGACACACACTGTCAAGAAGAAAAAGAAGGCAGGTGAGATCGCACCGCTGACACTCAGGCAGCACCAGAAACAATCGCTATGATGGCTTCAAGGCCCCCTCCATGGCTGAAGCACGCCCATACAAGACCAAGGTCAAGCCACGTCAAGCCCCAATTGCTCCTCTCAGGCTCTCAGCGACCGCCACAAAACCTGCTTATGAAGATGTTCCGCTGCCAACATCTATTTCTCAGCTCCAGATGATCGTTACGGTGCGTTGCGGCATTCCTGCAGCTGAGCTCTCCCCGGCCAAGCTCATTGCGCCGCTGGAGGATGAGCAACCCGCTGCCACCACCTCCACCAACTAGACCACATGGCCCACCAAGTACACTGGAATGTGCTGGTGTGGAACATCCATGGTATAAATTCAGACGATAAAACTTTAGCAGTTAAAAATGCGATTGCAGCTTCGGGTTGTAATATCGTATGCCTCCAGGAGACTAAGCGTAATGATCTTGCTTTCATTAAGACTTTCTGTCCACGCCGTCTTGATCAATTTGCCTTTATCCCTTCGCGTGGTGCCTCGGGGGGCATACTTACTGTCTGGAATGGCTCTCTCTTTGATGGAAGTATGATTTTCTCGGATTTATTCGCATTATGAGTCAAATTAACTTCCAAGGCGTCTGGACACATATGGACTCTCTTCAATATCTATGGGCCTTGCAGAGGGGATGATCGAGCGATATTCACCAACTGGCTCTATGAGCTGGAAATACCAGACACTGAAGACTGGCTTCTTGTAGGAGATTATAACTACATTCGATCATCCAACAAAAGAAATAAACCTGGGGGGATTGGCAATGACATACTCACTTTCAATGATATTATACGTACCCAAGCCTTGGTTGAAATCCCTCTTAAAGGACGATCATACACTTGGAGCAATATGCAGGACGGCCCCTTGCTGGAACAGTTGGACTGGTTCCTCTCGTCGTGTCACTGGACTCAGTCGTACCCAAATACAATAGCCACTCCACTTGGAAAACCTGTATCAGATCACACACCATGTGTGGTTGAAATTAAGACTACCATACCCAAGAGCAAGATCTTTCGTTTTGAAAATTATTGGACTAATCATCCGGGTTTTCTTGAAGTTGTGCAGGCATCCTGGGATAGGGACTGTTAAGCTAAAAATATCTCTGCCCTTATATGCAAAAAGATGAAGTGACTGTGGTATGATCTTAAAAAATGGAGCAAAGGGATTTCCCGCCTTTCGATACTCATTCAAAACTGTAATTGGGCTCTCAAGGAGCTAGATGGGCTAGAAGACCGGAGGCCCCTTACGGTGCCAGAGAAAAACTTTAGGAAAATTATTAAGGCCCATCTACTCAAACTACTGCTATATCAGAATCGGTATTGGAGGGAGCGTTGTACGATTCGGTATATCAAATTTGGGGAAGAAAACACGAAGTTGTTCCATGCTCTGGCGACTGAACGTTATAGGAAAAATTTCATCTCCTCCCTAAAACTACAAGACGGATCAGTGATCACAGACCATAAATTAAAGGAGGCGGAGCTGTTCGATATGTACAAAGGAAGGCTTGGCGCTTCTTCCACCCCGGCCATGAAGTTTAACCTAGCTTTGATCATCAAAAAGATCGACGGCCTTGAAGCACTATCGATCCCCTTTACGCACGCTGAAATCGACGGAGTGGTTAAATCCATGCCAGCAGATCGAGCCCCTGGCCCTGATGGGTTTAACGGACACTTCATCAAAACATGCTGGCACATTATCAAAAAGGATTTCTATAAACTGTGTGAGGACTTCTACTACGGCACACTTGACATCACCAGCATCAATACATGGTTCATCACTCTCATCCCAAAAACCAACTCGCCTGAATCGGCAAATGACTTCCGCCCAATCACACTTTTAAACTGCTGCCTAAAGATCATCACCAAAGTACTCGCGAACAGACTGCAGACAGTTGTCCTCAAGATCATACATAAAAACCAATACGGTTTTCTGAAGAACCGCTCCATACAAGACTGCCTAGCATGGGCCTTTGAGTACATTTATCAGTGCCAACGATCAAAAAAACCCATAGTGCTGCTCAAACTTGATTTTGCGAAAGCCTTCGACACCATCAACCACTCTGCTATGCTGGAGATCATGAAACATATGGGCTTTGATGATAGGTGGGTGGGGTGGATCAAAAATATATTTGGATCGGGCAAATCCTCGGTCCTTCTGAATGGAGTACCAGGAAGACAATTTGACTGCAACTGCGGGGTACGGCAAGGGGACCCGCTCTCTCCCCTCATCTTTGTCCTTGCGGCCGATCTGCTACAGGCTGCCATCAACAACGCATACCAGCATGGTTTAATCGAGCTGTCGATCCCTTCACGCATCGGGATGGACTACCAGGTGGTGCAGTATGCCGATGATACCATCTTGGTCATGCCGGCCGATCTAGCTCAAGCGCGGGCCATGAAGCAGATCCTGATGGACTATGCGGACTCGATTGGACTCAAGATAAACTTTAACAAATCCATTCTGGTGCCACTTAATGTGGATGGACGCCTTGTTGCGGAACTGGCGCAGACCTAGCAATGCTCGGTTGGGGGGATGCCCTTCACTTACGTGGGGCTGCCCATGGGGACAACAAAACCCACGGTGAGCGAGCTCATGCCGCTGGTGGAAAGGGCGGAACGCAGGCTCTCCTCTTCGCTATGCTTGATGAACTATGGGAGTAAGCTAACGTTGCTCAATTCTCTGATTACCTCCCTCATGGTCTACCCCATGTGCACACTTAAGTTCCTGCTCAAGCTGATAGAACAACTAGACAAGATCCGTCGCAGGTGCCTCTGGCGTAAAAACGGAACAAGGGGAAACATGTAACCCCCTGGCCTCTTGGGACCTGGTGTGTAGGCCTAAGAAACATGGGGGACTGGGAGTTCTTGATATCAAGGTTCAAAATGAAGGGCTTCTTCTCAAGTTTCTACACTGTTTTTACAATAAAAAAGACACCCCCTGGTGCTCGCTGATGTGGGACACATACTACGAACACCAAGTCCCACACGCGGCAGATGCCTGCGGCTCGTTCTGGTGGAGGGATGTGATGAAGTTAAATGACAAATACAGAGGAATTACCAAGGTTGTGGTGGGTGATGGCTCGTCGGCGCTTTTCTGGAAGGACCTATGGCTGGCCGAAACCCTTGAGCTCTCGCATCCGTGGGCCTTTTCTTTCACTACGCTGGAAGATGCGTCTGTCAGAGACTTCCTGTCCATCACAAACATTCAGCAGGGGTTCTGTCTGCCCCTTTCTCAACAGGCTAGAGACGAAGTGTTGGAGATACAAGACCTGTCGAGGGACATCGCCCCCCTAGATGATCTAAAGGATTCGTGGACCTGCTTGTGGGGGGAAAGATACTCCTCACGGAAATACTACGCAAACTACTTCAAGGAAACGATAGCGGATACGGCCTTCAAATGGATCTGGAAGAGCAGATGCACAATGAAAATTAAGGTGTTTGCATGGTTGATGCTAGCTGATCGTGTGAACACCAAAAACATGCTCAAAAGACGCCACTAAAATGTTTCTGAAGGGGTGGAATGCGAGCTTTGTGCGAGTAGAGAGGAAGAAACTGTTGAGCACCTCTTTTTCGCTATGACTTCAGTAGAGCCTGCTGGAGGCGGCTGGGAATGGACTGGACATGCAATGGAGATCGCCTGCAGATCACACACTCCGGGCGGCAGCGCTGGACAAAACCCATGTTTATGGAGATCTTCCTGACGGCGGCCTGGAGTATATGGAAAGAGCGTAACGGCAAAGTGTTCAGGGTGACCCCCCCTTCGTTGGTCTCTTGGCAGGAAAGATTTAAAAAAGACTTTGGTTTCCTTGTGCATCGGGTTAAACCCTCCTTAGAACAGTTTGTAGGAGACTTCTTAAGAACACTAGTATAACCAGTTAGACTCTTTGAATCGCTGGACTTGGGGTGCTTGGCATAGTGGTGGGCCCTTGACCACGCTGTTGATTGGTCTGAGGGCCCCCGCAATGTCTTGCATTTAAACCCCGGCACTATGTAACCTCTGTTGATATATGGAAAGTCAGTAGGATGCTCTCCTACTGTCATTGATAGTTCAAAAAAAACCTCTGGTCTTCTTGCTCCAGCTGCCCAAAGCAGTGCCGGTCATGCCGAATGCTCCTGCCTCCCATGGCCGGCTGTGCTGCCACGGAGGCCTCACCGCCTCCTACTATTCCCACTGCTGGCCAGGCCCTACGGCGACGGGAGCCTCATACCGCAGCCGATTCAGTGAACCCTCGTACTCCTCTCTGCGAGGGCTTCCACTACTGCGTCTTCCCCGGCTTCGCGTCGTCCCCCTCCTAGCCTCGCCGTTGTTCACCGCCCTGGTGCTCTCGACGCGGTGTGGTCAACGTGGTCAAGGAACGACTTCCATTGGAAGAGTACTGTATGTGGAGAGGCTGACAGCTAGGTCCATGGCCGCAGCAAGGAAGTGCCTCCTTATTACGCGCAAAATAATTATTCCTCCACCTGACATCGGGGACCCACCGGATGGGCCACCGTATTTCGTGAAAAAAACATTTCCCCCTGACTGCTGGGACCCACCAGCTACATCTTCGCACGCAAGGAAGTGCGTCCGGGCAAAAAAAACGATTCGCCCCCTGACAGCTGGGACCCACCAGCTACATCTTCGCACGCAAGGAAGTGCGTTCGGGCAAAAAAAACCATTCGCCCCCTGACTGCTGGGACCCACCAGCTACATCTTCGCAGGCAAGGAAGTGCTTGACAGTCGGGACCCACATGGTCGAAGCGTACGTAGCGTTGTCATTCTGGTCGCGAACGTATACGTACATACTGGTCGACGTAGAGGCGCGCACGTGTCGTAGTAGAGGCATGCACGTAGCATGTACACGTATGTACAGTGACAAGTGTGCAAGAAAGAAAATACGTCCACACACGTACATACGGGCAGGGTCTCGAACGCCTACTCGCGCATACGTACGGCCAGGGCTCATGTACATAGCTGGGTCGGAACGGAGAAACAGCGTCGTCGTCGTGTTCATGGGGAGCCAACCGGCTGGGTCGAAACTGAATGCGTCGTCGTGTTCATCGGGAGGGCTTGGATGGAACAGCCGATGGAAACGAGGCTTGGCGTACCGTAGAATGGAGGAAACAACCTTGTGTTCGACCGACCACGTTCGAAACGGGATCCTGTTCATCGGGAGGGGTCTGGCGTATCGCAAAACGGAGGAAACGGACCTCCTACGGTCGAAACGGGGGTCCTGTTGATCGGGAGGGGTGTGGCATACCGCAAAATGGAGGAAACGAACTTGTGTTGGAGCGCTACGGTCGAAACAGGGGTCCTGTTAATCGGGAAGGCTATGGCGTACCGCAAAACAGAGGAAACAGACTTGTGTTGGAGTGCTACAGTCGAAACGGGGGTCCTGTTCATCGAGAGGGGTGTGGCGTACCGCAAAATGGGACTCCACGGGTTATTGTTCATCACCACCGTCGACCCCCTCCAGCCTCCACGGGCTACTGTTCATCCATCGTCGACCTCCTCCAGCCTCCACCCGCGACTGTTCAGCCTCCACCACGTGCTACTCCACCGGCTACTGTTCAACCAGCCCTCTACATGGGCTCCTGTTCAACCACCCCTCCACGGGCTACTGTTCATCCAGCCCTCCATCGTCTACTGTTCATGCAGCCCTCCACGGATCCTGTTCATGCAGCCCCAACCGGCTCGATCGAACGGGGTCCTATTCATGCAGAGGCAACACCACGGGGTCCTGTTCAGCCACCCCCACCGGGAACTGTTCATCCAAACCCCCCCAGCAACGCTCACTATTCATGCAGAGCAGCATCGATCGGCTTCAGTTAGCAGCAGTAGCGTAGGAATCGCTCGATCGGGTTCAGTTAACAGCCATCGATCGATCGCTCGGGTTCAGTAACGCGTAGCCTGCGGTGCAATCGCTCGGGTTCAGTTAGAGCCCAATGCCTCGCTCGGGTTCAGTTAGAGCCCAACGCCTCGCACCCACGTGCGTGCGTGTACGAGATAAACGCACATCGCTTGGCCCTGACCACCCACCGTAACCGGGAACACCCCAATATTTTCCTCGCCCTCGCTTCTACCACAGTTTTTTCCGTCATGGATGGCCCATAGAATGTCATGCAGCTGCGTCTCCCGCCCGCCCAGGAAGAAAAGCCCATTTTCTATCATGATTTTTTGTCATAGAAGTAGGACCCCACCACATCTATGATGATAACGTGTTTTGTCACAATTATTGTCATAGAAGTGTCATAAGTATGACAGAAAAAAGTTTCGTTCGGCCCAAAATGTCATGGATGTGTCTTTTTTTGTAGTGCTTGTTCTTACTTGTTGCATTCTGCATAACTGGATCCTCTAGTGGGGCTTTGATGAACACATGCCTGAGGAGGAAGAGGTCGAGCCTGACGATGTTGTTAGCTCCGGCCATGGTGTGGAGGCATTTGACAATGACGTTTGAAAGAACAAAAGGTTGGAGTGGGCATAGGCAATGTGGCTTAACAGAGATCAATGCAGGATTTGAAGAAGAGGAAGAAGAAGTAGCAGCAGCAGAAGCATAGGAAGATGAAGATGAAGATGAAGATCGGGTAGCACCAGCTGAAGGAAATATGCCCTAGAGGCAATAATAAAGTTGTTATTCATATTTTCTTATATATCATGATAAATGTTTTTTATTCATGCTAGAATTGTATTAACCGGAAACTTGATACATGTGTGAATTCATAGACAAAAACAGAGTGTCCCTAGTATGCCTCTACTAGACTAGCTCGTTAATCAAAGATGGTTAAGTTTCCTAACCATAGACATGTGTTGTCATTTGATGAACGGAATCACATCATTAGGAGAATGATGTTATGGACAAGACCCATCCTTTAGCTTAGCATTATGACCGTTTAGTTTTATTGCTATTGCTTTCTTCATGACTTATACATGTTCCTATGACTATGAGATTATGCAACTCCCGAATGCCGGAGGAACACCTTGTGTGCTATCAAACGTTTCAGTTGGTACTTTTGGTTCTTGAAACTTTCAGTGTGCTTGATACTACGTTTGATGCTACTTTAATGAGTGCTTGGTCGTACTATGCTTTAATGTGTGCTTAATGCTTATCATATGCTATTCCTATCTTGTATGGCTATTTACTCATGTCTTGGTGTTTGGGTGCATGTTATTCATTCTTATCATTTTGTGCGCTCCACCAAGATGTATGTGACATGGAAGAGTGACCCATGATCCTAATTGATTGTGCATTTGCATTCAAACGCAAATTTTAAATAATGCACAAATTTAGGGGGAGCTCTTGCTTATCACATACTTCTCAAAGCGACGATATTATTCATTGATTATATCCTTTGTCGAAGCTTTGATCTATATGTTGTCATCAATTACCAAAAAGGGGGAGATTGAAAGTGCAACTAATCCCCGGGTGGTTTTGGCAATTAATAACAACATATATATCATTGAACTAATAGTTACTTGAGAATCATTTCAGAGAAGTTCAGTGATATGGGTATGGCAATGACTGAAGAAGTGGACCCCTCAAAATGCTAAGGCAAGCATTGGCAAAAGCTCAAGACTCCATTTTTGGTTTAGTGATCCAAGATCACATTGAGTCCATAGGAAAAGCCAATACTATTAAAAGGGGATGAGGTTGTGTTGATGATCTGGTTGCTCAAGTGCTTAGTGATATATGTCCTTCAACTATCAGCAACTTTCACTACAATACACTCATAAGTAATCTCGGACCAACCGATTTTCCAAACTCAGTCCCACCGAGATGAACCACCTCAGCCATAAGCCAAACCCTAGAAAAATCGGTCAATCCGAGTTTGAGATCGGTCTCACCGAAATACGGGCTGCCAAGCTTCTGTAACCGTTTGTCCTCAAATCGGAATAACCGAGTTGATGATTTCGGTCTCACCGAAACTGGCAAGTTCCTGTATTGACTCAAATCGGACAAACCGAGATGGTATTTTCGGTCCCACCGAAAACCCCAACGTTCACTATATTTGAACTTTTGGTCTGACCGAGTTTTCACTTCGGTCTCACCGAGATTGCTCAATTATGTGTGTAACGGTTGGATTTTGTGTGGAGGCTATATATACCCCTCCACCCCCTCTTCATTCGTGGAGAGAGCCATCAGTAAGAACTACCACTCCTACCTTACACTTTCTGAGAAGAGAACTACCTACCCTTGTGTTGAGATCAAGTTGCTCCATTCCTACCATATGAAACTTGATTTCTAAACTTCCCAAGTTGCTTTCCACTCAATCCATTCTTCCACCATAGCCAAATCAGTGAGGAGAGTTGAGTGTTGGGGAGATTATCATTTGAAGCACAAGAGCAAGGAGTTCATCATCATCTACAACATCTATTACCTTTTGGAGGGTGGTGCCTCCTAGATTGGTTAGGTGTCGCTTGGGAGCCTCCGTCATCGAGATGTGGAGTTGAACCAAGAAGTTTGTAAGGGCAAGGAGATCGCCTACTTCGTGAAGATCTACCCTGAGTAAGGCTAGCCCTCCGTGGGCGTAGGCCATGATGGAATAGACAAGGTTGCTTCTTCGTGGACCCTTCGTGGGTGGAGCCCTCCGTGGACTCGCGCAGCCGTTACCCTCCGTGGGTTGAAGTCTCCATCAACGTGGATGTACGATAGCACCACCTATCGGAACCACGGGAAAAATCACCGCGTCTCCAAATTGCGTTTGCTCTTCTCCACCTCTATTTACTACATGTGCAATTTACTTTCCGCTGCTTATACTCTAGAATTGCATGTGTAGGGTGATGCTTGACTTGATCATAATTGTGAATCTGCCAAAAACTGTTCATGATCAAAAGGCAAAAAAATTATAATTACAAGTAGTCTAATCACCCCCCCTATAGACATACTTTCGATCCTACAAGTGGTATCAGAGCTTTGGTCTCCATTGTTTTGGTTTCCATTGCATTGGACTCCATAAGCTTGGTTTCACAACCTAGGAGAGTATGGCGTCTAGTGAGGGTAATTATCGTAGAGGTCCTTACTTTGATGGTACAAATTTTGCTAGTTGGAAGCATAAAATGAAAATGCATATTCTTGGTCATAACCCAGCCGCATGGGGCATTATTTGTGTTGGCATGCCAGGTGAATTCTTCGAGGAAAGAAAAGTTCCGGATCGCGAAGCCACACCTGAAGAATTGCGGATGTTGCAAAACAATGCTCAAGCTTGTGACATTCTCTTCAATGCCTTGTGTCCCGAGGAGTTCAACAAAATCAGCCGTCTTGAGAATGCTAAAGAGATTTGGGATACTTTGGTTGAAATGCACGAAGGTACCGAGTTTGTGAAGGAATCAAAGCTAGATATTCTTCAAGGTCAACATGACAAGTTCAAGATGAAGGATGGTGAAGGAGTCGCTGAAATGTACTCTAGGCTTGCTCTCATCACAAATGAGATTGCCGGCTTAGGAAGCGAAGAAATGACCGACCGATTCATCATCAAGAAGATTCTAAGAGCTTTGGATGGAAAGTATGACACCGTGTGCACTTTGATCCAAATGATGCCAAACTACAAGACTCTCAAGCCAACTGAAGTCATTGGAAGAATTGTTGCTCATGAGATGACACTTAAGGATAAGGAAGAGCTTCACAACAAGTCAAGTGGTGCTTACAAAGCTACAAGTGATGCTCCCACAACCTCAAGTGACAAGTTAATTTCCAATGAAGAGATAAGCCTAATGGTTAAGAACTTCAACAAACTCTACAAGAATAGAGGCAAAGAGAGAAGCTCAAAGTCTAGATCATACGATGAAAAGAGATCTTCTAGTCGTGATCGAAACTGCTACAATTGTGGAAGACCCGGACACTTCTCAAATGAGTGTACGGCTCCCCACAAGAGAAGAGAAGAATCTCCAAGAAGAAGATCAAGAGATGAGTCACCTCGGAAAGAGAGAAGGAGTAGAGATGATCGTTATGAACGAAGACCTTCTCGGAGAAGCAAGGATTCGGAGAGGAAAGACAAGTCATCAAGGAGCTACACAAGAAGAAGACATCAAGCTCATGTAGGTGAATGGGTCTCCGGCTCCGACTCCGACAATCAATCCGATGGAAGTTATCACTCCGACTCCGACTACAGTCAAGATGAAGGTGTTGCCGGTCTTGCTCTATCCTCCAACTCCAACTCCTACGACTTATTTGATTCACCAAATGAGGGAATTGGAAGATGCTTCATGGCTAAAGGCCCCAAGGTAACACACCCTGAATTCATTGACTTCAATAGTGATGAGGATGACTTGCTTGGTGAAGATGAGCTCTTGCATGATAAATCTAGTGAGCTTAGTAACGATGAAAATGCTAGTAGTCTTTATAGTCGAGAAGAGTCGAATGACAATGCTATGAAGGAGATTGAGCGTCTAACTAAAGAACTAAACACTCTTAAGTTAGCTCATGAAACAACTCAAGAAGATCATAGAGAGCTCTTAATATCTCATGAGAAGCTACGCTTCGAGAAGCTCACTCTAGAGCAAGAACATGAGTTTCTAAAAGCGATCAATGACGATCTTCGAAAAAAGAGTTCTTCATATCTTGCCAAACGACTTCTCTTGTCTAATTTCTTGCCACCTATTAAGACTAAGCATGACAAGCATAAGAAAAATTCTTCCTCTAGTAGTAACAATAACCATGTTAAATCTAATATTGTTGCTTCTAGTAGTTCTCTTGATTCCACTAACAATGTTTCAAGCCAAGTTACACTTGAGCAAGAGAATAGCTTATTGAAGGAAATCATAGAGAAAGGTGTCTACAAGAGTCTTGCCGGAAGCAAGAACTTTGAGGAAATTGTTCGCAAACAAGGAAGACACCGGAAGAATCAAGGGATTGGTTTTGAGCGAAAGTTCAATGCCGATGGTGTTGAGTGGGAAGAAGGTCAATACCCTACTCCAAAGTTTGTTTCTCAAAAGGAGAAGTATGATCCTACTTCTTCCAATGTGGAACAAGCTCAAGATGACCTTCCACCACAAGACCACAAGCTAAAAGCCAAGGACAAACTTCAAGAGGAGATTGATGCATTCATTGAAGAACCTCAAGCCATGGTCAAGTGGGTTCCCAAGGACACATCAAGTTCTACTTCGTCAAGCTCAACTACAACCCCAAGGATTCCCATCAAGATGATGTGGATCCCGAAGAAGAAGAACTAGAAGGTTCTTGAGGGTGACTCCGCCAACATACTTCACTCACATACATTTTGGCAAGAACTTGTGCAATCAACTTCCACATCATGCACTAGTTCATGGAGTCACAAACCCTCTTGTTGGTAAGTCAAGGGACAAGGTAATCATTGCTTTCATGGACATCATCTATTGTGAACATCAATCTATGTCTATGGATATCCTTGTTTGTTCCTTGTGGGACTAACCCATGTAGGTATTGAAAGTGCCCTAATCCGAAGGATAGCTCCCAACTCTTGATGATCTACATCAACATTGAGCATCCACATCTTCAACATCTACATGAAGTCTTCTACGACAACCCAAGGTTAGTTTGACCCTTTAAAAGGGGTTCTCACATCTAGGGGGAGCTTTGCTCTAAAAATTGAGTTAAAGCATCTCCAAATGATGTGAACACATCAATGCTTTATGTAAAAGTGGTAACCCCACTTGTGCTTAAACGATGAGTATGACCTATGATCAAATGTTTTCATTTGGCTCCTAAGTCAAAATACTCATATATAGATGACCTAGTCATCGACAAATTGTGTGCTAGTAGCTAGAGTGTTGGTTGTGCATGTTTGACACATATTTCATTTGCTATCTTATTGTGTGAGCATGTTGAATGCATGATTTTATCCATTCGAGGACATCCAATTGTTGTTTTGGTTGTTTTGATTTTTCTGGCCAAATGGATGGACAAGAATACCTAAGTACCTCCCCTAGATATCTATGCTTTCTTGTCTCAAATTCTATTCATGCTTATATCACAAACCTTGAACAAGTCATTTTCGGACCCTCCGAGTGAGGAGCACTCGGAGCCACCGATCCGTCTAAGGCTGACTTCCAAAACCTTCTAAGTAATTTTCGGACAGACCAACTTCTCCCACTCGGTCAAACCGAAAAGCACTTAGACTGATCTAGGTTTCATCTCGGTGAAACCGAGTTCTAAATCTCGGCGTGACCGATATGCGTAACTGCATAGCAGTTATCCATCTCGGTGTCACCGAGTTTTTCAACTCGGTCCCACCGACAGCAAGGGGATATAAATACCGAGGGCAGCGTGCGTTGATTAATCCTTCAAACGTTTTCGCTCCCACGTCCCCTGCTGCCGTCGCCCTGATCTCCGGATCATCGCCATCGTCGCCTGTGCGCCCTCGCCGCAGGACTCCGCCGCCGTCAACGGTTTTCTCCTCCGCGCCGTTGCCACCGTAGAGGGACTCCACCAAGTTAGGGTGAGTCTCGATCCCTCTCGTGCTCCCATCTGATTCATTGCACGTTTGGTTTGCCCTGTATCTAGCCAAGATTGAAAAACTTCCTTTCCATCAGATCGTTCTTGTTTCGAGTAAAATACTTAGGGTTAGGTTTCCACGGAACACATCTCGGTGAAACCGAATTTAAATTTTCGGTGTGACCGATTCGGCCTCTGGCCATTGCACTGCACTTTCGGTCTAACCGAGTCGTGCAAATCGGTGTGACCGAAGTACAGTTTTAGTGAAACCCTAGTTTATCGGCAGGATCGAAACCCATTTCGGTCTGACCGAAAGTGGTGTGTTAAGTTTCTGTTATACACTTCGGATTCACCGAAACTGAAAATCAGTTTGACCGAAATGCATTCTGTGAAAACTTAAAACTAAGATTTGAACTCATTTTGTTTGCAAAAACTTCTGCAGTTTGTGATAACTCTTCTACTCTGCCTATACCTTATCTATTCACAGGTTGTCAGCCATGTCAGATGCCAGTGACAGCCAGAACAGGTCAGAGTCACCTTTTGCAGAGATTCCAGAGGCAGATACTAGTCCTGAGGCTAGTAGCCCTATTGATGATGGTGAGAGGAGTACACCTAGTGGCTTGCCTCCTGCGGCCACCAGAACCAGAAAGGAGAGGAACTCAGATGATGAGGATTCTGATTTTGTAGCTGAGGAAGAAGTATCCTCCAAGCCTAAGAGAAAAGTTGTTGCCAAAGAGCACCAAGGGCATCAGTCAAAGAAAGGCACCAGCAAGGTCAAGCAATCAGCTGTTGCCAAGAAGCTGAACTTGGAAGAGCCAGCTCCAAGTAAAGTGCAGAAAACTTCCAAGAGGAAGAGGGTAGTGTATGCTGAACCTCATGCAGATGCAGCAGTGGATGATGAAGAAGAAGAAGCACCCCAGCCTCCTCCTCAGAAGGCTAAGCTCATGGGTGATGCTATTAGGGCTGGAGCCACTTCAAAGCCCAAGAAGCCTGCTCAAGCTAAGGCAGCTCCAGCAAAGCCTACTGCCAAGCACAAGAGGACTACCAGGAACATTCCAGCATCTGAGAAGAACAAGGATGATGTGCCACCGTCTGAGTCTGAAGAAGAACATGTGTTGCTGAAACTCCGTCCAAAACTGCCACTCCACAATGATGCTCATCCTCAAGCCGAGGATATGAAGGCAAGGAAAGATAGAGGTCTCAGGCTATGGAGACAATCTGATCCATATGCCGTGAGGAGAAGGACTGCTGTGGACCCCAGATTCCACACCAGAGAGCAGCAGGACTTCTATGAGACAGTGCTGATGGACAAGAAGCCTATTGTTGCAGATACCAGGTACGTTGACTGGAAATACATTGACAGTGAAGAGCACCGAGACTTCTTTCCCCATGTGCATGAGAGCTTCACTACATGTGGAGTTGATGAGTTTGTGGGTCAGAAACTGACAGACTGGAACGACGAGATGATTATGCAGTTCTATGCCACAGCTCATTTCTATCCTGATGGGAAGATCACCTGGATGACTGAAGGTCAAAGGTTTTCTTCGTCTGTTGAAGAATTGGCAGAACTTCTGAATGCTCCAGTGCAAAGACAGGACGACATTGATGTCTATGGGATTCCTAAGAAGAACCATGATTCCATGAAGAACATGTACAAGGAGATCCCCGCAACAGATTTGGAAGGTTGGAAGCTTGGCTCAGTGTACTATCTCCAGGCAGGTCTACCTACCACTAACACTATTCTGAGGCATACCTTGATGCCCAAGTCTGGAGATCATCGCATGATTAGAGGCTATTCTATCAACATGCTGCATATTCTTGATGAGAAGGCACCTTTCAAGGTGATGGACTTAATGGTAGAAACCATTAAGAGGACTGCAGCTGACCAGAAGAGGTCATGTGGATTTGCCCCGCAGATTCAGATGCTTATCAATGCCAAGTTTGGCACGGGCAAATTCATGTTGGATAGGAAGCACTTACCACTGCAGCCAGAGCATGAAGATAATGTTGTTGTGATGGACGAGGAGGATCCAACTTCGGTTGAAGGTCAAGCCAAGATTGAAGCTTCTAGGAAAGCCAAAGCTGATAAAGAGGCAGCAGCAGCTAAACCAAAGAGCTTCGGAGAGCAGATTCTTGAAGCTACCCAGAGGATTGAACAACGCCTGGCCAGCATTGAACAATCTCAGGAGAGCCTAGAGAGGATTGTTGACGACAAGATCCACGCTCTGGACGTGAAGCTGACTGAGATTCAGGTGACCGTCAACAAGCTTGAGACAGACATGGAGGAAGCTAGGCAGGACAGGGCAGAGCTCATGCAGGATGACCTAGTCCAGGACTCTCATCGCCAGACTGCTCTAGTTCCCAGAGGATCCCGATCAGCTGCCATTCCAGTGACTGACTCCAGGACAACCACTTCAGCACCTCCTACAGCTCCAGCAGTCACTCCAGCCACAGCTCCAGTTTCCACTCCTCCAGCGCAGACATCAGCTGAAGTCTTCGCCGATGCCGTCATATCTACTCCGACATCTACCCAGACAAGAGCCGCCAGCAGAGCCCACAGTGACGTTTAGCTCTATGCTTTTCAAACTTTTTGGTAACTTGTTGCCAAAGGGGGAGAAATTGTATAGATCATAGGGCTTCGAGAGAGAGAGTGCTCTTTCGTTCTTTTGCCGTTTCAGTTGGTACTTTTGGTTCTTGAAACTTTCAGTGTGCTTGATACTACGTTTGATGCTACTTTAATGAGTGCTTGGTCGTACTATGCTTTAATGTGTGCTTAATGCTTATCATATGCTATTGCTATCTTGTATGGCTATTTACTCATGTCTTGGTGTTTGGGTGCATGTTATTCATTCTTATCATTTTGTGCGCTCCACCAAGATGTATGTGACATGGAAGAGTGACCCATGATCCTAATTGATTGTGCATTTGCATTCAAACGCAAATTTTAAATAATGCACAAATTTAGGGGGAGCTCTTGCTTATCACATACTTCTCAAAGCGACGATATTATTCATTGATTATATCCTTTGTCGAAGCTTCGATCTATATGTTGTCATCAATTACCAAAAAGGGGGAGATTGAAAGTGCAACTAATCCCCGGGTGGTTTTGGCAATTAATAACAACATATATATCATTGAACTAATAGTTACTTGAGAATCAATTCAGAGAAGTTCAGTGATATGGGTATGGCAATGACTGAAGAAGTGGACCCCTCAAAATGCTAAGGCAAGCATTGGCAAAAGCTCAAGACTCCATTTTTGGTTTAGTGATCCAAGATCACATTGAGTCCATAGTAAAAGCCAATACTATTAAAAGGGGATGAGGTTGTGTTGATGATCTGGTTGCTCAAGTGCTTAGTGATATATCTCCTTCAACTATCAGCAACTTTCACTACAATACACTCATAAGTAATCTCGGACCAACCGATTTTCCAAACTCAGTCCCACCGAGATGAACCACCTCAGCCATAAGCCAAACCCTAGAAAAATCGGTCAATCCGAGTTTGAGATCGGTCTCACCGAAATACGGGCTGCCAAGCTTCTGTAACCGTTTGTCCTCAAATCGGAATAACCGAGTTGATGATTTCGGTCTCACCGAAACTGGCAAGTTCCTGTATTGACTCAAATCGGACAAACCGAGATGGTATTTTCGGTCCCACCGAAAACCCCAACGTTCACTATATTTGAACTTTCGGTCTGACCGAGTTTTCACTTCGGTCTCACCGAGATTGCTCAATTATGTGTGTAACGGTTGGATTTTGTGTGGAGGCTATATATACCCCTCCACCCCCTCTTCATTCGTGGAGAGAGCCATCAGAAAGAACTACCACTCCTACCTTACACTTTCTGAGAAGAGAACTACCTACCCTTGTGTTGAGATCAAGTTGCTCCATTCCTACCATATGAAACTTGATTTCTAACCTTCCCAAGTTGCTTTCCACTCAATCCTTTCTTCCACCACAGCCAAATCAGTGAGGAGAGTTGAGTGTTGGGGAGATTATCATTTGAAGCACAAGAGCAAGGAGTTCATCATCATCTACAACATCTATTACCTTTTGGAGGGTGGTGCCTCCTAGATTGGTTAGGTGTCGCTTGGGAGCCTCCGTCATCGAGATGTGGAGTTGAACCAAGAAGTTTGTAAGGGCAAGGAGATCGCCTACTTCGTGAAGATCTACCCCGAGTAAGGCTAGCCCTCCGTGGGCGTAGGCCATGATGGAATAGACAAGGTTGCTTCTTCGTGGACCCTTCGTGGGTGGAGCCCTCCGTGGACTCGCGCAGCCGTTACCCTCCGTGGGTTGAAGTCTCCATCAACATGGATGTACGATAGCACCACCTATCGGAACCACGGGAAAAATCACCGCGTCTCCAAATTGCGTTTGCTCTTCTCCACCTCTATTTACTACATGTGCAATTTACTTTCCGCTTCTTATACTCTAGAATTGCATGTGTAGGGTGATGCTTGACTTGATCATAATTGTGAATCTGCCAAAAACTGTTCATGATCAAAAGGCAAAAATTTTATAATTACAAGTAGTCTAATCACCCCCCCCCCCTCTAGACATACTTTCGATCCTACAGAGGCAGGCCAAGAGAGGAGCCGCGCGCCCTCCCCATGGATTCCGAATTGGACTAGGGGAGGGGCGGCACCTCCCTTGCCCTTTCCTACTCCTTCTCCCTTTCCTTCTTTCCTTCTTCGAAAAGGAAATGGGAATCCTACTAGGACTTGGGAGTCCTAGTAGGACTTCCCACACTTGGCGCGCCCTAGGGCCGACCGGCCTCCCCCTTCTCCTTTATATATGTGGGAAGGGGGCACCCCAAAGACACATAAGTTTCTCTTAGCCATGTGCGGTGCCCCCCCCCCCCCACAGATTACACCTCAGATCATATTGTCGTGGTGCTTAGGCGAAGCCCTGCACGGATCACTTCACCAACACCGGCACCACGCAGTCGTGCTGACGGAACTCTCCCTCGAGCATCTGCTGGATCAAGAGCTCGTGGGACGTCATCCTACTGAACGTGTGCTGAACACGGAGGTGCCGTATGTTCGGTACTTGGATCGGTTGGATCGTGAAGACGTTCGACTACGTCAACCGCGTTAACATAAATCTTCCGCTTCGGTCTACGAGGGTATATGGACACACTCTCCCCTTCTTGTTGCTATGTATCTCCTAGATAGATATTGCATGAGCGTAGGAATGTTTTGAAATCGCATGCTCCGTTCCCCAACAGTGGCATCACGAGCTAGGTCTATGCATAGATGATTTGCACGAGTAGACCACAAAGAGTTGTGGGCGATAATAGTCATACTGCCTACCACCAACGTCATACTTTGATTTGATGGTATTGTTGGATAAAGCGGCCCGGACCGACATTACATGACTGCGTTCATGAGACTTGTTCTACCGACGTCTTTGCACACAGGTGGCTAGCGGGTGTCTGTTTCTCCAACTTTAGTTGAATCGAGTGTGACTACAGCCGGTCCTTGATGAAGGTTAAAACATCGCACTTGACGAAAAATCATTGTGGTTTTGATGCGTAGGTAAGAAAGGTTCTTGCTAGAAGCCCGTAGCAGCCACGTAAAACTTGGAACGACAAAGTAGAGGACGTCTAAGTTGTTTTTGCAGGGCATGTTGTGATGTGATATGGTCAAGACGTGATGAGTTATACGTTATTGTATGAGATGCTCATGCTTTGTAAATTATCGGCAACCGGCAGGAGCCTTATGGTTGTGACTTTATTGTATGAATTGCGAACGCCATGTAATTGCTTTACTTTATCACTATGAGTTAGTGATAGTAGTAGAAGCAATAGTTGGGAAGACGACCACAATTCTACGATGAAGATCGTGGTGTCAAGCCGGTGACGATGGAAATCATTATGATGCTTTTGTAACATCCCAATTTTCAATTTGCATGTTAACATAGATCATTCATATGCATTCATCATTTGAGCATTTTGAATTTGGTTTTATTTGGAAATTGATCTAATGACTTTAAGCAACTCAAGGACCCAAGTGATAGAGTTGGAAGTTTTCCAAAGAGAACCCACAATTTATATTTTTCCAAGTGGGGTTGGATCAAATATTATTTTTGCCAATTTTCATTTTCAATATTTTAAAATAAATGAGAGAAGATAATATGACTTCTTCAAAAACAGAATAAAAATGTTGAAATTTTTATTTTGAGTAAAAATAATTTTTATTGGATTTTTATTTGTAGTTTATTTATTTTAAATTGCATTAAAAAGTTTATTTTATTTTTAGGCATTTTAGTTCAGAAAAATGTTCACTTTGTCCCAAATATTAGGTGGAAACGGTGAAAATTGATTCTCAAATTTTTAGGAATTTATTTTAAATTTTCTTCGTTCTGCGCTTTTTTTAAAAGGTTGTCCGCGCCGACTGGGCCGAAACCCAGCCGGCGGCCCACGCGCGCCGCCCCCAAGACCAAGCCGGACCAGGAGTCCGACCCGACCCCGCCTCCCCTCCTTTCCCCTTGCCCAAGCCACCGGGTCGGCCCCAGGCCTTTATAAGGCCAGCGCTCACTCCTCGCAGCCCACCCCACCGCCTCAGCCTGCCCGCGCTGCTAGCCGCCGCCGCCGCGCCGCGCCGCCGTTTCGCCGTCGCCGACCCGCAGACCCGACCCGCCGATCCGATTCACTAGGTAAAAATCGCCGCCATTTTTTCTTTTTTTTAAACCCTAGATCATTTTTTAGGTTTTATTAAATAGCAAACGTTCGTTGTTTAGATCATAAAAACGAACGTTCTCTATTTAGAGTTTTTCTTTTTCTGTTATTTTCATTAGGACCTTTCTACGATTAAAGTTTTTACAGATCAATCCCTGGTTTTCGAACGATCATTACTTTTTGCTCGTTAGTAGGAATTAGGTGAAACCAACGCCAAACTCTTCGTTTTGATCTTATATTTCTAGTAGTGCAACTCAAATCTGTTTTCGAAAGTTTTAAAATTTGGATTCAAGCAGATTTGTATTTGAACTTCTTTTGATTGTAACTTGAGTTTCGTAACTCCGTTTGAGTTGATTCTTTTTGCAAACCAAAGATCTTGACCTAAACTTTTTGATAAGGCCAAATTCAATTAATTTTGGTACTGTTAGAAATTGTTTTCTGTTACAAGAGTCGTTTGATTGTTTTCGAAGTCTTTTGAGATCTGTTCTTCGATTCTGTTACATGATTGCTTATGTATGCTATTGTTTGATTGCGATAGAATTTCTGGAGTGCGAAGCGTGCTACTAAGAGTCACTATATTTCACCGATCGCCGGCAAGGCAAGTTCACACTTTGATCATACTTTCCAATACCCAGTTTTTATTGCATTAGTTCTATCCTCAAAGATTGCATGTGTAGGACTTGAAGACATGTGGTATTACTATGTAGTTCATGAGGTAGGAACCCAATGACTTGAGATCAACCCAGGGAATATATGCTTTGTTAGTTATTGCTTATCCATGCTCGTGGACGTGGATTGGTAAGAGAGATTCCATGAAAGTTGTGAGTGTAATAACTAAGGGAATGTTTAAGGTGGCAACTTTAATACACAACTGGATGGATTGGTTGTAGGGCACCTAGGGAACCCAGTGTTGTCCTAGGATATCCCGGAGGACCCGTGTGATCATCCTATGGAATGCCACCTAGTCTCAAAGGGATCATATATCATTCATGCCTAGAAACTTCCATGTGCAGCCACATGCCATTATGGGCTCTGGCATAGTTGAGTATGTTGCGTGAGCTCTTTCAGTGGTGGCCTAGCAGATGTAGGGGAATGTAGGTGTTTTGGTCTATCCCAGGGTAAAGAGTAAATGCTTCTGAAAGACCATGCCTCGGTCATCCGGTTCTCAAACACAATGCAGTGCGAGAATATAAACGGAGGCGATCGAGTCTTGTGGGGAAAAGTGCACAAACCTCTACAGAGTGTACAAACTATTCATGAGTAGTCGTGTTCCCGGTTATGGACATCTTGAGTATCCTGGTATTTGAATTATGGACTAATCTCAACACTCTATTTAATTAACTTGTTGGGCTATTAATGATTTTGGTAATTTGGGATTGAGATGGAGGACCCATTTTCATTATTGCATAACTAAACTGAGTAGTAAATAAAAATTTAATCTTTGTTGTAGGAAAAAATTATCTTTATGCAAAACTAAACCTTACAACCTCCACCAGCCAAATATGCATATAGTTGTAGACATTTGTTCTTCATTACTTGCTATAGTGTGTTCTTGCCAGCATATTCAATGTGTTGACCTACACGGCTGCAACGTCTCATGTTGCAGAGTTTACCGACGAAGAATAAGGTGTGATTAGGTCATTGTCATGCACTCAATGTTTGTCGTGGAGTTGGATGGACTCAACTTATCTTCGATGCTTTGGCAAGATTCGTATTAGTTTTTATTATTAGATGGCCTTCAGCCATATTATTGTAATAAGACTCCTTATGAGGATTTTCGATGTAGTAAAGTGTGATTGAAACTTTGCTATAAATCCTCGAAGTACTGTGTGTGTCAGCATACCGATCCAGGGATGACACTGAGCGCAGAGACTCTGGTCCATTGGTATTGAGGTTGCTACAGAGATGGTATCACACCACATGTTGACTGTAGGACGCGACCGGTAGGATAAGCCACATGATGCTCGTCTCTACTCATTCTAATTCTTCTCTATTTCTATTCTATAGATGTCAAACCCCGGGAGCAAGTTCACTCAACCAGACGAGGACACCCCTTTCGGAAGACACTTGAAGGAAGTCACTAGATACCTACACATTGGAATATCAGGTATCATTGGAAATTTCTATGCAACATTGCCGGAAGAGGAGTGGTGGAAGATCAAAGTCAATGTTCCTGGGAGGACTATTGCACCAGTCACGGAACCTCTTGAGCTTGCCTTTGATGCACCTACTTGGAGCTTGAGAAAGAGTGTGGCAGCTCACATCACATTTGGACGCATATGTGAAGTCTACAACAAGGATCTCGAAGACTCCATCTACCAGATTTGTGGACGCCGGGATGAGCAATGGGACATGATTCATACCAGGAATGACAAGTCCTTTGCCGCACTCATTCAGGAGATGGACCAACACATTCGACGCTACGAGAACCAGATGTGCATGCACATGCTGAAGACCAAGATGGTGATGACACGGAACGTGGAGTTAGAAGAGGAATTCAAGATAGTAAGTGATGGATATGAAGAGGAAATCGCCATATTATTGGAACAGAATGAAGCCCTAAAGAAGAAGGTTGGAGTACCCGTGGATTAGCCAGAACCTGAGATGGGCATTCATCCGGAGAACTACATTCTGATAGAAAACACCGGCAATGATGAAAGTGATTATGAAGACGAAGTTGGAGCAGATATCATGGAGTCCTCCGATGATAGTTATTAGATGACCACCCTGTAATCATTAGTATTCTCCCAGGTAGATAAAAATCGTTCACTAGCTTTGTAATAGGATCTTTTTGTGCGACCTTGTTTGAATTGAGTGATTTGATATGAAATTGTTTGTCTCATATGCATATGGGTAGTGAATCCCCTTAGACCTCATTCTATTCTTATTCTCACCCCTCTAAACCCACCAGATGCCTCCGAGACGTGAGCCCGGATTCGAGTTCCCACCTGAGCTCACTCAGTTGATCTAGCAGCAGAACACTTTGATACAACTACTTGTTCAGAACCAAGGCAACAACAACAACAACCCACCTCCACCTCCCCATGACAATCTAACCCGGTTCTTAAGGTTGAATCCACCGGTGTTTTCTAGTAGCACCGAGCCGAGAGTTGCAGACAACTGGCTCCGCAAGATGGGAAGAGTGCTAGAAACTGCTGGATGCACGGATGCAGAAAGAGTGCGCTTTGCCGCACATCAGCTTGAGGGACCAGCATCCGCTTGGTGGGAGAACTACACCGCCACCTACCCACTTGCTACAGTTACTTGGGATTGGTTAGCAAGCCTTTCGCACTGCACATGTCTCAGCTGGAGCCATGAACCTGAAGAAGCATGAGTTGCACAACTTGAGCCAAGGAAACCGTACTGTGGGGCAGTACGTGGATGACTTCAGGCAGTTAGCTTGCTACGCGCTAGATGATATAGCCACTGACGCCGCGAAGCAGGAGAAGTTCCTGGAGGGACTCAACGATGAGTTGAGCATGCAGCTGATGGTAGCCACCTACAACAACTACGAGGAGTTAGTAGACAAGACCATCATGATTGAAGGAAAGCAGCAGCAGATTGAGACTCGCAAGAGGAAGTATGGATCGGGGAAGTTTAACTCTGGAGCCCCGCAAAAGCCCCGTTATTCCCCATACTCAGAAGGGCATAACCATCCCACCACTTGAGGCCATTATCACAATGGAGGAAGTTCACACAACCTTAGTGGCCCCAAAAATGGCAATGGAAATGTAGGAAACAATACTCAGAACCGTTCCACTCCATCAACTCCCGCCAACAGAGATCTGAGTCACGTTACTTGTTTCAAGTGCGGGAAGACTGGACATTATGCCACAGAGTGTCTGCTACCTCTTGAGCTTGCGTTGTATTCCCTCGAAGAGGAAAGGGAGATGCAGCACAGTAGCGTAAGTATTTCCCTCAGTTTTTGAGAACCAAGGTATCAATCCAGTAGGAGACCACGCGCGAGTCCCTCGCACCTGCACAAACAAATAAGAACTTCGCAGCCAACGCGATAAGGGGTTGTCAATCCCTTTACAGTCACTTACGACAGTGAGATCTGATAGAGATGATAATTATATTTTTGGTATTTTTGGTTTAATAAAACAGCAAATAAAAGCAAGAAAAGTAAAGTAGATGTAGATTGATATGTTGAGAATAGACCCGGGGCCATAGTTTTCTCTTGTGGCTTCTCTCATGATAGCGATATTCTACGGTGGGTAAACAAATTATTGTCGAGCAATTGATAGAAAAGCGCATAATTATGAGACTATCTAGGCATGACAATTGTATATAGGCATCACGTCCGAGACAAGTAGACCGACTCATGCCTGCATCTACTACTATTACTCCACACATCGACCGCTATCCAGCATGCATCTAGTGTATTGAGTTCATACGAATAGAGTAACGTCTTAAGCTAGATGACATGATGTAGAGGGATAAACTCAAGCAATATGATGAAAACCCCATCTTTTTACCCTCGATGGCAACAATACAATACGTGCCTTGCTGCCCCTACTGTCACTTGGAAAGGACACCGCAAGATTGAACCCAAAGCCAAGCACTTCTCCCATTGCAAGAACTATAGATCTAGTAGGCCAAACCAAACCAATAATTTGAAGAGACTTGCAAGGATATTATGAGCATGCATAAAAAGTTCAGAGAAGAACCAAATATCTTACATAGATAACCTTGATCATAAACTCACAATTCATCGGATCTCGACAAACACACCGCAAAAAGAGATTACATCGAATAGATCTCCTCGAAGACCGAGGAGAACTTTGTATTGAGATCCAGAGAGAGAGAAGAAGACATCTAGATACTAGCTATGGACCCGAAGGTCTGTGGTAATCTATGGCTGGAGCTCCACCGGAGGGGGCATCGTTCACGGAGGGCTTCTACTTCAACACCATAGCCTCTCCGATGAGTTGTGAGTAGTTTACCATAGACCTTAGGGTCCATAGTTATTAGCTAGATGGCTTCTTCTCTCTCTTTGGATCTCAATACAAAGTTCTCCTCGATCTTCGAGGAGATCTATTCGATGTAATCTTCTTGCGGTGTGTTTGTCGAGATCCGATGAATTGTGGGTTTATGATCAAGATTATCTTTCAACAATATTGGATTCTTTTCTGAAATCTTTTATGTATGATTATAATATCCTTGCAAGTCTCTTTGAATTATTGGTTTGGTTTGGCCTACTAGATCTATAGTTATTGCAATGGGAGAAGTGCTTGGCTTTGGGTTCAATCTTGCGGTGTCCTTTCCCAATGACAGCAGGGGCAACAAGGCACGTATAGTATTGTTGCCATCGAGGATAAAAAGATGGGGTTTATATCATATTTCTTGAGTTTATCCCTCTACATCATGTCATCTTGCTTAAGGCGTTACTCTGTTCTTATGAACTTAATACTCTAGATGCATGCTGGATAGCGGTCGATGCTTGGAGTAATAGTAGTAGATGTAGAATCATCTCGGTCTACTTGTCACAGACGTGATGCCTATATACAATGATCATGCCTAGATATTCTCATAACTATGCGCTTTTCTACCAATTGCTCGACCAGTTATTTGTTCACCCACCATATAATTCTGCTATCATGAGAGAAGCCACTAGTGAAACCTATAGCCCTCGGGTCTATCTTTATCATATTAGTTTCCCGTCAACTTGCCAATTTCTGTAGCCGTTTTTTATTTGCTTTATTTACTTTTTCTCTATGCCAAAAATACCAAAAATATTATCTTATCATATCTATTAGATCTCACTCTCGTAAGTGACCGAGAAGGGATTGACAACCCCTTTTATCGCGTTGGCTGCGAGGTTCTTATTTGTTTGTGTAGGTGCGAGGGACTCGCGCGTGGTCTCCTACTGGATTGATACCCGGGATCTCAAAAACTGAGGGAAATACTTACGCTATTGTGCTGCATCATCATTTCCTCTTCGAGGTAATACAATGCAAGCTCGAGAAGTAGCAAGAAGAATTTCTGGCACCGTTGCCGGGGATATCTATGCAAAAGTCATATACCAAGTACCTATCACAAACCCTTACCTTCGCTTTACATTTATTTGCCTCTCGTTTTCCTCTCCCCCGCTTCACCCTTGCCGTTTTATTCGCCTTGCTTCTTCCATGTGTTTACCGTTCGCTTGCCTCTTGTTTGCTTGTGTGTTGGATTGCTTGCTTGTCACTATGGCTCAAGATAATACCAAATTGTGTGGCTTTTCCAATACCAACAATAATGATTTTATTAGCACTCCGATTGTTCTTATTACTGATGCTGAATCTTGTGAGATCAATGCTGCTCTGTTGAATCTTGTCATGAAAGATCAATTTTCTGGCCTTCCTAGTGAAGATGCCGCTACCCATCTAAACAACTTTGTTGATTTGTGCGATATGCAAAAGAAGAGGGATACAGATAATGATTTTGTTAAATTGAAGCTATTTCCGTTTTCACTTAAGAGATCGTGCTAAAACTTGGTTCTCCTCTTTGCCTAGAAATATTATTGATTCATGGAATAAGTGCAAAGATGCCTTGATCTCTAAGTATTTTCCTCCCACTAAGATTATCTCTCTTAGAAACGATATTATGAATTTTAAGCAACTAGATCATGAGCATGTTGCACAAGATTGGGAGAGAATGAAATTAATGATACGCAATTGCCCTACACATGGTTTGAACTGATGGATGATTATACAAAAAAATTATGCTGGCTTGAGTTTTGCTTCTAGAAATCTTTTAGATTTGGCCGCAGGGGGCACTTTTATGGAAATCACTTTAGGAGAAGCTACCATACTCCTAGATAATATTATGGTTAACTACTCTCAATAGCACACTGAAAGATCTACTACTAAAAAAGTACATGATATTGAAGAGATTAGTGTTTTGAGTGGAAAGATCGATGAACTTATGAAATTATTTGCTACTAAGAGTGCTTCTTATGATCCTAATGATATGCATTTGTCCACGTTGATTGAGAATAATAATGAATCTTTGGATGTGAATTTTGTTGGTAGGAATAATTTTGGTAACAATGCTTATAAAGGAAACTTTAATTCTAGGCCTTTTCCTAGTAATTCCTCTAACAATTATGGTAATTCCAACAATAATTCTTATGGAAATCTTAATAAGATGCCCTCTGATTTTGAAACTAGTGTTAAATAATTTTTGAATTCGCAAAAGAATTTCAATGCTTTGCTTGAAGAAAAATTGCTTAAGATTGATGAATTGGCTAGGAACACGGATAGAATTTCTCTTGATGTTGATTATTTGAAACTTAGATCTATTCCACCTAAGTATGATATCAATGAGTCTCTCAAAGCCATGATAATTTCCATTTATGAGTGTAAAGAAAGAACCGCTAGGATGCGTGCTAAAAAAGATTGCTTTATGAAAGCGTGTTCTTCGAGTTTCCATGATAATAAAGATGAAGATCTAAAAGTGATTGATGTATCTCCTATTAAATCCTTGTTTTCTAGTATGAATCTTGATAAAGATGGGACTGGAGATGAGTCTACTTTAGTTAAAAGGCGTCCCAATGATTCGGAGTTTTTTGATCTTGATGCTAAAACTATTAAAAGTGGGATTGAAGAGGTCAAAACTTTACATATGAATGAGCCCACTATCTTGGATTTCAAGGGATTTAATTATTATAATTTCTCTTTAATAATTGTATTTCCTTGTTGCAATCCGTGCTAAATTCTCCTCATGCTTATAGTCAAAATAAAGCTTTTACCAAACACATAGTTGATGCTTTAATGCAATCTTATGAAGAAAAACTTGAATTAGAAGTTTATATCCCTAGAAAACTTTATGATGAGTGGGAACTACTATTAAAATTAGGATTAAAGATCATGAATGCTTTGCTTTCTGTGATTTGGGTGCAAGTGTTTCCACAATTAGAAAAGCTTTGTTTGATATGTTAGGCTTCCATGAACTTGATGATTGTTCTTTAAATTTGCATCTTGCGGATTCTACCATTAAGAAACCTATGGGAAGGATTAATGATGTCCTTATTATTGAAAATAGGAACTATGTGCCCGTAGATTTCATCGTTCTTGATATAGATTGCAATCCTCCATGTCCAATTATTCTTGGTAGACCTTTCCTTAGAACGATTGGTGCAAGTATTGATATGAAGGAAGGAAATATTAGATTCCAATTTCCCTTAAGGAAAGGCATGAAACACTTTCCTAGAAAGAAAATCAAATTACCTTATGAATCAATTATGAGAGCCACTTATGGATTGCCTACCAAAGTTTGCAATACATATATCTATTCTTGTACCGTGCCTAGCTAGGGGCGTTAAACGATAGCGCTTGTTGGGAGGAAACCCAATTTTATTTTCTTTGCTTTTGCTTCTGTTTAGGAATAAATATTGCATCTAGCTTCTGTTTAGATGTGGTTTGTGTTTTAATTGTGTTTGTGCCAAGTACAACCTTTGGGAAGACTTGTGTGAAGTTTATGCGATCATGCTGTAAAAAACAAAAACTTTAGCGCTCACGAGATTAGCTACCATTTTTTACTGGAGAGTGCTTTTTAGTTGATTCTTTTTGCAGATGATTAATAGACAAATTCCTCACATCCACCAATGTATTTCAATTTTTTTAGGGTTACAGAAGTATTCGAAAGTTACAGATTGCTACAGACTGTTCTGTTTTTGACAGATTCTGTTTTTGTGTGTTGTTTACTTATTTTGATGAATCTATGAGTAGTATCGGGGGGTATGGATCATAGAGAGGTTGGAATAAAGTAGGTTTAACACCAATATAAACAAATAATGAGTTCATTACAATACCTTTGAGTGGTGGTTTGTTTTCTTATACTAACGGAACTCACGAGATTTTTGGCTAAGTTTTGTGTTGTGAAGTTTTCAAGTTTTGGGTAAGGATTTGATGGGCTATGGAAAAAAGAGTGGAAAGAGCCTAAGCTTGGGGATGCCCAAGGCAACCCAAGGTAAGATTCAAGGACAACCAAAAGCCTAAGCTTGGGGATGCCCCGGGAAGGCATCCCCTCTTTCGTCTTCATCTATCGGTAACTTTACTTGAGACTATATTTTTATTCACCACATGATATGTGTTTTGCTTGGAGCGTCATGTATGATTTGAGTCTTTGCTTTTTAGTTTAGCACAATCATACTTGCTGGACACACCTTTTGAGAGAGATAAACATGATTCGTAATTTATAAGAATACTCTATGTGCTTCACTTATATCTTTTGAGCTAGATAGTTTTGCTCTAGTGATTCACTTATATCTTTTAGAGCACGGTGGTGGTTTTATTTTGTAGAAATTATTGATCTCTCATGATTCACTTATATCTTTTTGAGAGTCTCTTAGAATAGCATGGTAATGTGCTTTGGTTATAAAACTAGTCCTAATATGATAGGCATCCAAGATGGGTATAGTATAAACTTTCATATAAAGTGCATTGAATATTATGAGAAGTTTGATACTTGATGATTGTTTTGAGATATGAGGATGGTGATATTGGAGTCATGCTAGTAGAGTAGTTGTGAATTTGAGAAATACTTGTGTTGAGGTTTGCAAGTCCCGTAGCATGCACGTATGGTAACCGTTGTGTGACAAATTTGGAGCATGAGGTATTTCATTGAGTGTCATCCTTTGTGTGGAGGTCGGGATCGCGCGATGGTTAACTCCTACCAACCCTTCCCCTAGGAGCATACGTATAGTACTTTGTTTTGATGACTTCTAGATTTTTGCAATAAGTATGTGAGTTCTTTATGACTAATGTTGAGTCCAT
Organism: Secale cereale; assembly: GCA_902687465.1. NCBI lineage: Eukaryota > Viridiplantae > Streptophyta > Magnoliopsida > Poales > Poaceae > Secale > Secale cereale. The sequence continues at coordinate 621,341,518 of LR738710.1, read as the reverse complement.
GGATTATACGCACTCTCACCCTTCCACCATTGCTAGTCTCTCTTGTACCGCGCAACTTTCGCCGGTACCATACACCCACCATAAACCTTCCTCAAAACAGCCACCATACCTACCTATCATGGCAATTCCATAGCCATTCCGAGATATAATGCCATGCAACTTACCACCGTTCCGTTCATATGACATGCTTCATCATTGTCATATTGCCATGCATGATCATGTAGTTGACATCGTATTTGTGGATAGGCCACCATGCATAATTTTTCATACATGTCACTCTTGATTCATTGCACATCCCGGTACACCGCCGGAGGCATTCTTATAGAGTCATAATTTGTTCTAATATCGAGTTGTAATATCGAATTGTAAATCAATAGAAGTGTGATGACCATCATTATTAGAGCTTTGGCCCAAAGCAAAAAAAAGAAAAAAAAAGAAAAAAAAGAAGGAAAGGCCAAAGAAAAAAAAGAAAGGCCCAAAAAAGAAAAAAAAAAGAAAAGAAAAAAAGAAAAAGAAAAAGGGACAATGCTACTATCTTTTTTCCACACTTGTGCTTCAAAGTAGCAGCATGATCTTCATGAGAGAGTCTCTTGCTTTGTCACTTTCATATACTAGTGGGAATTTTCATTATAGAACTTGGCTTGTATATTCCCAACGATGGGATTCCTCAAATGCCCTAGGTCTTCGTGAGCAAGCAAGTTGGATGCACACCCACTTAGTTTCTTTTGTTGAGCTTTCATACATTTATAGCTCTAGTGCATCCGTTGCATGGCAATCCTTACTCACTCACATTGATATCTATTGATGGGCATCTCCATAGCCCATTGATACGCCTAGTTGATGTGAGACCATCTTCCTCTTTTGTCTTCTCCACAACCACCACTATATTCCACCTATTGTCCTATGTCCATGGGTCACGCTCATGTATTGCGTGAAAGTTGAAAAAGTTTGAAAACATTTAAGTATGAAACAATTGCTTGGCTGAAACCGGGGTTGTGCATGATTTGAGTATTTTATGTGACGAAGATGGAGCATAGCTAAACTATATGATTTTGTAGGGATGAAATTTCTTTGGCCATGTTATTTTGAGAAGACATGATTGCTTTGATAGTATGCTTGAAGTATTATTATTCTTAAGTTAATGTAGACTTTTTTCTTGAATCTTTCGGAACAGAACATTCATGCCACAATAAAGAAAACTACATTGAGAATTATGTTGGTCTGCATTCCACATCAAAAAAAATCATTTTTATCATTTACCTACTCGAGGACGAGCATGAATTAAGCTTGGGGATGTTTGATACGTCTCCAATGTATCTATAATTTTTTATTATTCCATGCTATTATATATTCTGTTTTGGATGTTTAATGGGCTTTATTATACACTTTTATATTATTTTTGGGACTAACCTACTTGTCGTGGAATTAGCACGGCAGATGTCCGGTTTAGCGGACTTAGTTGTGGAACCATCGCACGGGTTAGCTTGAAGGGGTTAAAAGCACACAAAGGACACATAGGGTTTATACTAGTTCGGCCCCTTTTGATGAAGGTAAAAGCCTACGTCTAGTTTGGTTTGGTATTGCTTGGGCGTCGATGAACAGGGAGCAGATTGCTTGCATGTCTCTCGACGGATTGTTGCTTGTCCCTGAACCGTCGCCGGGTCGTTCCTTTATATAGGAGGCAACGCCCGGTCCGGTTTACAGAGTCCCGAGGCCGGTTCATAATCGTGTCCGCCTCGGTCTCTGCTCTTCTTTCCTTGTATATCAAGTTACATGATAGGACGGTTTACAAATCGTAAACTTACACATGGGCCCTAAGCCTTCATGGGCCGTAACTTTTACTGAATTTATAACTATACATCTACATTACCATAATCCGGTTCTCTCTAGCCAGTTTATACCTGCTAGTAATATCCCTGACACTACTAACCCAAGACCTAGTGCAAATTACTGTTTTTTTTGCCTATTTTAGTGTTTCGCAGAAAAGGAATATCAAACGGAGTCCAAACGGAATGAAACCGTGGGGAGAGTTATTTTTGGAACAATATCAACACAGAAGACTTGGAGTACACGCGAGGAAACGAGAGAGGCGGCCACGAGGGCAGGGGGCGTGCCCAGGGGGGTAGGCGTGCCCCCACCCTCGTGGGCCCCCTCTGGCTCTCCTGACGTGCCTCTTCAGCCTATATATACTCTCATACCCTAAAAACATCGGGGAGACGGACAAAACCCTAATTCCATCGTTGTAACCTTCTGTTCCCGTGAGATCCCATCTTGGGGCCTGTTCCGGAGCTCCGCCGGAGGGGCATCGATCACAGAGGGCTTCTACATCAACACCATGGCCTCTCCGATGAATTGTGAGTAGTTTACCACAGACCTTCGGGTCCATAGTTATTAGCTAGATGTCTTGTTCTCTCTCTTTGGATCTCAATACAAAATTCTCCTCGATCTTCGAGGAAATCTATTCGATGTAATCTTGTTGTGGTGTGTTTGCCGAGATCCGATGAATTGTGGGTTTATGATCAAGATTATCTTTGAACAATATTGGATTCTTTTCTCAAATCTTTTATGTGTGATTATAATATCGTTGCAAGTCTCTTCGAATTATTGGTTTGGTTTGGCCTACTAGCTCTATATTTCTTGATATAGGAGAAGTGCTTGGCTTTGGGTTCAATCTTGCGGTGTCCTTTCCCAATGACAGCAGGGGCAGCAAGGCATGTATAGTATTGTTTCCATCGAGGATAAAAAGATGGGGTTTATATCATATTGCTTGAGTTTATCCCTCTACATCATGTCATCTTGCTTAAGGCATTACTCTGTTCTTATGAACTTAATACTCTAGATGCATGCTGGATAGCGGTCGATGTGTGGAGTAATAGTAGTAGATGCAGAATCGTTTCGGTCTACTTGTCACAGACGTGATGCCTATATACAATGATCATGCCTAGATATTCTCATAACTATGCGCTTTTCTATCAATTGCTCGCGAGTAATTTGTTCGCCCACCGTAGAATTCTGCTATCATGAGAGAAGCCACTAGTGAAACCTATGGCCCCCGGGTCTATCTTTATCATATTAGTTTCCCGTCAACTTGCCAATTTCTGTTGTCGTTGTTTATTTGCTTTATTTACTTTTTCTCTATACCAAAAATACTATCTTATCATATCTATCAGATCTCACTCTCGTAAGTGACCGAGAAGGGATTGACAACCCCTTTTATCGCGTTAGCTGCGAGGTTCTTATTTGTTTGTGCAGGTGCGAGGGACTCGCGTGTGCTCTCCTACTGGATTGATACCTTGGTTCTCAAAAATTGAGGGAAATACTTACGCTACCGTGTTGCATCACCCTTTCCTCTTCGAGGGAATACAACACAAGCTCGAGAAGTAGCACCCGACGCAGTGGTTGGTAAGTTTTTAGTTAGTTCATTTACCACCCTAGTTCTTTTTTGACACTGGTGCATCTCATTCATACATATCAAAGGGTTTTGTGGAAAAGTATCATTTACCCTCCGTAGCCCTTAAGTCGCCTATGTTAGTAAGTTTCCCTGGAGCAGAGCACATGGCTAGCCGAGGATGTTATCAAGTGCCATTGACCATTGGGATACATGTATTTCCCACGGACCTCATCATTTTGGAATCCCATGGTTTGGACATATTCATATGTATGCATTGGTTATCCAAGTTTGGAGGAAACATCGATTGCGCTAGTAGATCAATTCTTCTCACTACCCCAGAAGCAAAATAGATCAAGTATGAGTCGAAGCACACACCCCGGAAGACGCATGTAAAGGCACTCTCGGGAGTTATTCAAGAATAAGTACCGGTTGTGAACGATTACCCCGATGTGTTTCCGGAGGAGTTACCAGGCATGCCACCGGATAGAGACATCGAGTTCTTGATTGAGTTGTTACCAGGCACCGGACCTATATCCAAGAGATCGTACCGGATGCCCGCAAATGATTTGGAAGAGATGAAGAAGCAGATCAAGGAGTTAATGGATAAAAGGATATATCCGACCAAGTTCTTCACCTTGGGGAGCTCTAGTGCTTTTAGTTGAGAAGAAGGATGGTTCCCTAAGGATGGTTGTGGATTATCGCTCACTGAATGAAGTGACGATTAAGAACAAGTACTCTCTGCCGATGATTAATGACCTGTTTGATCAGTTGCAAGGAGCCAAAGTTCTTTCTAAGATTGATTTATGATCTGGATATCATTAGTTTAAGATCCGAGAACAAGACATACCTAAGACCGCTTTTACCAAAAGGTACAGGCTTTACGAGTATACGGTTATGTCATTTGGTTTGACTAATGCCCCTTCCTATTTCATGAGTATGATGAACAAGGTATTCATGGAGTTCTTGGATAAGTTTGTGGTAGTGTTCATTGATGACATATTGGTTTAGTCCAAGAACGAAGAGGATCACAAGGAACATTTGCGCTTAGTTCTCGAGAAGCTCAGGGAACATCAATTATATGTCATGTTCAGCAAATGTGAGTTTTGGTTAAAGGAAGTAGGATTTCTCGGACATGTTATATCAAGAGACGGTATAGTAGTGGACCCTTCCAAAGTAGAGGCCGTTATGGAATGCAAGGCACCCACCTCAGTTGGAGAGATTCACAGTTTTCTTGGACTCGCAGGATATTATCGGAGGTTCATTGAGAATTTCTCAAATATTACAAAGCCCATGACGGAGTTGTTGAAGAAGGAAAGTAAGTACAATTGGACCGAAGAATGTGAGGCCAGTTTTCAGGAGTTGAAGAAGCGTTTGGTTACATCTCCAGTGCTGATTCTCCTGAATATTCGCAAGGACTTTCAAGTATATTGTGACGCTTCACGTCAAGGACTTGGAGGCGTTCTCATGCAAGAAGGAAGAGTTGTTTCTTATGCCTCACGTCAGCTTTGACCCCATGAGTTGAATCATACAACGCACGATTTGGAGTTAGCAGCCGTAGTGCATGCACTCAAGACCTGGAGGCACTTTCTTATTGGAAACCGTTGTGATGTATACACGAATCATAAGAGTTTGAAGTATATCTTCACGCAGAAGGAGTTAAACCTCAGGCAAAGGAGATGGCTGGAGCTCTTAAAGGATTACGACATGTCGTGGCAGATGCTCTAAGTCGCAAGAGTTCTGTTAATACTCTCCTAACCGGAGGATTACCCAAGGAGTTGGCAGATGACCTCCGAGAGTTACAGCTGGAGATAGTCCCTAGTGTCTATGTTGCCACATTCGAAATTTAGTCCACTTTGTTGGGTAAGATTCGAGAAGCCCAGAAGATGGATGAAGGAATTGCAGAAATAAAGGGCAGAATGACCAAAGGAAAGGCAGAAGGATTTCGTGAGGATGAACACGGAACACTGTGGTTTGAAGAACGTATTTATTTGCCCAATGACCCGGATATCAGGAAGTTGATTCTTCAAGATGCTCATGATTCGCCTTACTCGATAGACCCAGGCAACACTAAGATGTACCTAGATATGAAGCAAAATTTCTGGTGGACAGGAATGAAGAAGGGCATTGCCGAGTATGTAGCGGTATGTGACGTCTGTTAAAGAGTCAAGGCAGAACATCATAAACCAGTAGGGTTACTACAGCCGTTACCGATACCGGATTGGAAGTAGGACAAGTTAGGGATGGATTTCATCACCAGATTTCCCAGGACATGTTTAGGGTATAATTCCATATGGGTTATTGTTGATCGCTTGACTAAGGTAGCTCATTTAATCCCCGTAAAGACCACTTACACAAGTGCTAAGTTGGCCAAGATATACATGACCAGGATCGTATGTCTGCATGGAGTTCCGAGGACCATTGTATCAGATAGAGGCTAGAGTTTAGTACAGCCTTTCATCCACAGACAGATGGATAGACGGAGAGAGTCAATCATGTTCTGGAGGACATGTTGAGAGCTTGTGCATTAGATTATGGATCTAGTTGGGATGATAATTTGCCTTACGCAGAGTTTTCTTACAACAATAGTTATCAGACTAGTCTGCAGATGGCCTCTTTTGAGGCTTTGTACGGAATGAGGTGTGGGACACCGTTGATGTGGGGTGAAGTCGGAGACCGCAAATTGTTTGGACCCGATTTAATCAGAGACTCAGTGGAGAAGGTCAAGTTGATCCGCGACAGACTGAAGATAGCCCAGTCCCGACAGAAAAGTTATGCAGATACGGAACGCAAGGAAGTGACCTACAAAGTTGGAGATAGAGCATATCTTCGTGTGTCCTCACTTCGAGGAGTTAAGCGTTTTAGAGTTAAGAGTAAACTGGCACCACGATTTGTGGTACCGTAAAGAGTTTTTGAGCGCAGAGGATAAGTAGCTTATCAGCTAGAGTTTCCCGAAACCTTGTCCGGAGTTCACGATGTATTTCACGTAACTCGGTTGAAGAAGTTTCACGCAGAGATGGCCGAGGTTCCACTACGAGATACGGTGCCCCTAGAAGCAATTCAGCTAGAGAGTGATCTGACTTATGATGAGAAACCTGTCAAGATTCTCGAGTTTGCCGACAGAGTTACCCGCAGCAAGGTCATTAAGTTTTGCAAACTTCAGTGGAGTCACCATACAGAGGATGAAGCCACCTGGGAACGAGAGGATGATCTACGCCAGGACCACCCACACCTATTTTCTAGCCAACCCGAATCTCGAGGGCGAGATTTATCTTAAGGGGGGTAGGTTTGTAACATCCCAATTTTCAATTTGGATGTTAACATAGATCATTCATATGCATTCATCATTTGAGCATTTTGAATTTGGTTTTATCTGGAAATTGATGCAAAGACTTTAAGCAACTCAAGGACCCAAGTGAGAGAGTTGGAAGTTTTCCAAAGAGAACCCACAATTTTTATTTTTTCAAGTGGGGTTGGATCAAATATTATTTTTGCCAATTTCCATTTTCAATATTTTGAAATAAATGAAGAAGATAATATGACTTCTTCAAAAACAGAAAAAAATGTTGAAATTTGAATTTTGAGTAAAAATAATTTTTATTGGATTTTATTTTCAGTTTATTTATTTTAAATTGCATTAAAAAGTTTATTTTCTTTTTAGGCATTTTAGTTCATAAAAATGTTCACTTTGCCCCAAATATTAGGTGGGAACGGTGAAAATTGATTTTGAATTTTTTAGGAATTTATTTTAAATTTTCTTCGTTCTGCAATTTTTTTAAATGGTCGCCCGTGCCGACTGGGCCGAAACCAGCCGCCGGCCCACGCGCGCGCCGCCCCCAGGACCGAGCCGGACCAGGAGTCCGACCCGACCCCGCCTCCCCTCCTTTCCCCTCGCCCAAGCCACCTTGCCGGCCCCATGCCTTTATAGGGCCAGCGCCCCCCTTGCAGCCCACCCCGCCGCCTCAGTCCGCCCGCGCCGCCAACCGTCGCCACCTGCGCTACCAGCCGCCTCTGCTGTTTCGCCGCCGCCACCGACCCGCAGACCTGACCCGACCGGCCGATCCGATTCGCTAGGTAAAAACCGCCGCCGGTTTTTTTCGGTTTTGTTTTCGTTTTTTAAACCCTAGATCGGTTTTTTATAAAACCCTAGATTTGTTTTTAGGTTTTATTAAACAACGAACGTCCGCTGTTTAGATCAGAAAAATGAACGTTCGCTATTTAGAGTTTTCCTTTTTTGTTATTTACGCCAGGACCTTTCCGTGATTAAAGTTTTTACAGATCAGTCCCTGGTTTTCAAACGATCATTACTTTTTGCTCGTTAGTCGGAATTAGGTGAAACCAACGCCAAACTCTTCATTTTTTTATCTCATCTTTCCAGTAGGGCAACTCAAATATGTTTTTGAAAGTTTTAAAATTTGAATTCATGCAGATTTGTATTCGAACTTCTTTTGATCATAACTTGAGTTTTGTAACTCCGTTTGAGTTGATTCTTTTTGCAAATCGAAGCTCTTGACCTAAACTTTTGGATAAGGCCAAATTGAAATAAATTTGGTACTGTTAGAAATTGTTTTCCGTTACAAGAGCCCTTTGCTTGTTTTCGAAGTCTTTCGAGATCTGTTCTTTGATTCTGTTGCATGATTGTTTATGTATGATATTGTTTGATTGCGATAGAATTTCCGGAGTGCGACGCGTGCTACTACGAGTCGCGAGGTTTCACCAATCGTCAGCAAGGCAAGTTCAAAATTTGATCATACTTTCCAATACCCGGTTTTTATTGCATTAGTTATATCCTCAAAGATTGCATGAGTAGGATTTGATGACATGTGGTATTGCTATGTAGTTCATGAGGTAGGAAGCCAATGACTTGAGATCAACCCAGGGAATATATGCTTTGTTACTTATTGCCTAGCCATGCTCGTTGACGTGGATTGGTAAGAGAGATTCCATGAAAGTTGTGAGTGTAATAACTAAGGGAATGTTTAAGGTGGCAACTATAATACACAACTAGGTGGATTGGTTGCAGGGCACCTGGGGAACCCAGTGTTTTCCTAAGATATCTCAAAGGACTAGTGTGATCATCCTATGGAATGCCACCCAGGGTAAAGAGTAAATGCTTCTGAAAGACCATGCCTCGGTCATCCGGTCCTCAAACACCATGCAGCGCGAGAAATTAAAAGGAGGCGATCGAGTCTTGTGGGGAAAAGTGCACAAACCTCTGTAGAGTGTACAAACTATTCATGAGTAGCCGTGTCCCCGGTTATGGACATCTTGAGTATCCTGGTATTTGAATTATGGACTGATCTCAACATTCTATTTAATTAACTTGTTGGGTTATTAATGATTTTGGTAATTTGGGATTGAGATGGAGGACCCATTCTCAATATTGCATAACTAAATTGAGTAGTAAAAAAAATAATCCTTTGTTGTAGGAAAAAAATTAGCTTTATGCAAAAATAAACCTTACAGCCTTCACCAGCCAAATATGCATATAGTTGTAGACATTTGTTCTTCATTACTTGCTACAGTGTGTTCTTGCCAGCATATTCAATGTGCTAACCTACACGGCTGCAATATCTCATGTTGCAGAGTTTACCAACGAAGAATATGGTGCAATTAGGTCGTTGCCATGCACTCAATGTTTGTCGTGGAGTTGGATGGACTCAACTTATCTTCGATGCTTCCGCAAGATTCGTATTAGTTATTGTTATTAGATGGCCTTCAGCCATATTATTGTAATAAGACTCCTTATGAGGATTTTTGATGTAATAAAGTATGATTGAAACTCTGATATGAATCCTCGAAGTACTGTGTGTGTCAGCATATCGATCCAGGGATGACACTAAGCACAAACACTCCGGTCCATTGGGATCGAGGTCATTACAGCATTGGAGATGGAGATCAAAAGCACAAGATGATGATGTTCATATCATGTCACATATTTTGATTACATGTGATGTTTATCTTTTTATGCATCTTATTTTTCTTAGAACGATGGTAGCATTATAAGATGATCCCTTACAAAATTTCAAGGTACAAGTGTTCTCCCTGAGTATGCACCGTTGCTACAGTTTGTCGTGCCGAGACTCTACGTGATGATCGGGTGTGATAAGCTCTACGTTCACATACAACGGGTGTAAGGCAGTGTTGCACATGCAGAATACTCGGGTTAAACTTCACGAGCCTAGCATGTACATACATGGCCTCGGAACACTGGAGACCTAAAGGTCGGGCATGGATCATATAGTAGATATGATCAACATAACATGTTCACCATTAAAAACTACTCCATCTCACGTGATGATCAGACATGGTTTAGTTGATTTGGATCATGTGATCATCTAGATGGCTAGAGGGATGTCTATCTAAGTGGGAATTCTTTAGTAATATGATTAATTGAACTTAATTTATCATGAACTTAGTCCTGATAGTTTTTGCATATCTATGTTGTTGTAGATCAATGGCACGTGCTACCGTTCCCTTGAATTTAATGTGTTCCCAGAGAAAGCTAAGTTGAAAGATGACGGTAGCAACTACACGGACTAGGTCCATAACTTGAGGATTATCCTCATTGCTGCACAGAAGAATTATTTCCTTGAAGCACCGCTAGGTGACAAGCCCCCTCCCACTAATGTGGACGCTTTGAACGTCTCGCAGACAGGGTCTGATGACTACTCAATAGTTCAGTGTGCCATGCTTTACGGCTTAGAATCGGGACTTCAAAGATGTTTTGAATGTCATGGAGCATATGAGATGTTCCAAGAGTTGAAGTTAATATTTGAAGCAAACACCCGAGTTAAGAGATATGAAGTCTCCAACAAGTTCTATAGCTGCAAGATGGAGGAGAACATTTCTCTCAGTGAACACATACTTAGAATGTCTGGGTAGCACAACCACATGACTCAACTTGGAGTCAAAGTTGATGATAATGATAGTGTTATTGACAGAGTTCATCAATCACTGCCACCAAGCTATAAAGGCTTCGTGATGAACTATAATACGCAAGGGATGCAAAAGGCAATTCCCGAGCTCTTCGCTATGCTCAAAGCTGCGGAGGTAGAAATCAAGAAGGAGCATCAAGTGTTGATGGTTAACAAGGCCACTAGTTTTAAGAAAAAGGGCAAGGGAAAGAAGGGGAACTTCAAGAAGAATAGCAAGCTAGTTGCTACTCGTGGGAAGAAACCCAAGTCTGGAGACAAGCCTGAAACTGAATGCTTCTACTGCTAAGGGACTGGTCACTGGAAGCGGAACTGCCCCAAGTATTTGGCGGATAAGAAGGATGGCAAAGTGAACAAAGGTATATTTGATATACACGTTATTGATGTGTACCATACTAATGCTCGTAGTAGCGCCTATGTATTTGATACTGGTTTGGTTGCTCATATTTCTAACTCGAAACAGGGGCTACGGATTAAACGAAGATTGGCTAAGGACGAGGTAACGATGCACGTGGGAAATGGTTCCAAAGTCGATGTGATCGCCGTTGACACACTACCTCTACATCTACCTTCAGGATTAGTTTTAGACCTAAATAAGTGTTATGTGGTGCCAGGTTGAGCATGAACATTATATATGGATCTTGTCTGTTGCGAGCTGAACATGTGCAGATCGCGGAGGTGCCGTACGTTCGGTACTTGGGTCAATTGGATCATGAAGACGTTCGACTACATCAACCGCGTTACTAAACGCTTCCGATTTCGGTCTACGAGGGTATGTGGACACACTCTCCCCGCTCGTTGCTATGCTTCTCCTAGATAGATCTTGCGTGATCATAGGATTTTTTTTAAATACTACGTTCCCCAACAGTGGCATCATGAGCCAGGTCTATGCGTAGATGATATGCATGAGTAGAACACAAAGAGTTGTGAGCGATAATAGTCATACTGCTTACCAACATGTCATACTTTGGCAGTATTGTGAGATGAAGCGGCCCGGACCGACATTATGCGTACCCTTATGCGAGACTGGTTTCACCATTACGAGCACTCGTTGCTTAAAGGTGACCGGTTGGTGTCTGTCTCTCTCACTTTAGTTGAATCGAGTGTGACTACGCCCGGTCCTTGTGAAAGTTAAAATAGCAAACTTGATAAAAAATCGTTGTGGTTTTGATGCGTAGTTAAGAACAGTTCTTGCTAAGCCCGTAGCAGCCACGTAAAACTTGCAACAACAAAGTAGAGGACGTCTAACTTGTTTTTGCAGGGCATGTTGTGATGTGATATGGTCAAGACATGATGAGTTATACATTATTGTATGAGATGATCATGTTTTGTAAATTATCGGCAACCGGCAGGAGCCTTATGGTTGTCTCGTTATTGTATGAATTGCGAAAGCCATGTAATTGCTTTACTTTATCACGATAAGTTAGCGATAGTAGTAGTAGCAATAGTTGGCGAGACGACCACGACGCTGTGATGAAGATCATGGTGTCAAGCCGGTGATGATGGAGATCATGACGATGCTTTGGAGATGGAGATCAAAAGCACAAGATGATGATGGCCATATCATGTCACATATTTTGATTGCATGTGATGTTTATCTTATTATGCTTCTTATTTTGCTTAGTACAACGGTAGCATTATAATATGATCCCTTACAAAATTTTAAGGTACAACTGTTCTCCCTGAGTATGCACCGTTGTGAAAGTTTGTCGTGCTGAGACACCACATGATGATCGGGTGTGATAAGCTCTACGTTCAAATACAACGGGTGTAAGACAGTTTTGCACATGCAGAATACTCAGGTTAAACTTGACGAGCCTAGCATGTACAGACGTGGCCTCGGAACACTGGAGACCGAAAGGTCAAGCGTAAATCATATAGTAGATATGATCAACATAAGATGTTCACCATTGAAAACTACTCCATCTCACATGATGATCGAACATGGTTTACTTGGTTTGGATCACGTGATCATTTGGATGACTAGAGGGATGTCTATCTAAGCGGGAGTTCTTTAGTAACATGATTAGTTGAACTTTAATTTATCATGAACTTAGTCCTGATAGTTTTTGCATATCTATGTTGTTGTAGATCAATGGCCCGTGCTACCGTTCCTTTGAATTTTAATGCGTTCCTAGAGAAAGCTAAGTTCAAAGATGATGGTAGCAACTACACGGACTAGGTCCGTAACTTGAGGATTATCCTCATTGCTGCACAGAAGAATTATGTCCTTGAAGCACCGCTAGGTGACAGGCCTGCTGCAGGAGCAACTCCGGACGTTATGAACGCTTGGCAAGCTCGTTCTGATGACTACTCGATAGTTCAGTGTGCCATGCTTTACGGCTTGGAATCAGGACTTCAAAGACGTTTTGAACGTCATGGAGCATATGAGATGTTCCAAGAGTTGAAGTTAATATTTCAAGGAAATGCCCTAATTGAGAGATATGAAGTCTCCAATAAGTTCTATAGCTGCAAGATGGAGGAGAACAGTTCTATCAGTGAACACTTACTCAGAATGTCTGGGTACTACATTCACATGACTCAACTTGGTTGCAAAGTTCATGAAGATAGTATTATTTATAGAGTTCTTCAATCACTGCCACCAAGCTATAAAGGCTTCATGATGAACTATAATATGCAAGGGATGTAGAAGACTATTCCCGAGCTCTTCGCTATGCTCAAAGCTGCGGAGGTAGAAATCAGAAAGGAGCTTCAAGTTTTGATGGTTAGCAATACCACTAGTTTCAAGAAAAAGGGCAATGGAAAGAAGGGGAACTTCAAGAAGAATAGCAAGCCATTTGCTAACCCCGCAAAGAATCCCAAGTCTGGAACCAAGCCTGAAACTGAGAGCTTCTACTGCAAAGGGACTGGACACTGGAAGCGGAACTGCCCCAAGTATTTGGCGGATAAGAAGGATGGCAAAGTGAACAAAGGTATATTTGATATACATGTTATTGATGTGTACCTTACTAAATGCTCGTAGTAGCACCTGGGTATTTGATATTGGTTCGGTTGCTAATATTGGTAACTCGAAACAGGGGCTACGGATTAAACAAATATTAGCTAAGGATGAGGTGACGATGCACGTGGGAAATGGTTCCAAAGTCGATGTGATCGCCGTCGGCACGCTACCTCTACATCTACCTTCGGGATTAGTTTTAGACCTGAATAATTGTTGTTTGGTGCCAGCATTAAGCATGAACATTTTTATCTAGATCTTGTTTCTTGCGAGACGGTTATCCATTTAAATCTGAGAATAATGGTTGTTCTATTTATATGAGTGATATCTTTTATGGTCATGCACCCTTGATGAGTGGTCTATTTTTGTTGAATGTCGATCGTAGTGATACACATATTCATAATATTGAAGCTAAAAGATGCAAAGTTGGTAATGATAGTGCATCTTATTTGTGGCACTGCCGTTTAGGTCATATTGGTGTAAAGCGCATGAAGAAACTACATGCTGATGGGCTTTTGGAATCACTTGATAATGAATCACTTGGTGCTTGCAAACCATGCCTCATGGGCAAGATGACTAAGACTCCGTCCTCCGGAACAATGGAGCGAGCAACTAACTTATTGGAAATAATGCATACTGATGTATGTAGTCCAATGAGTGTTGAGGCTCGCGGCGGGTATCGTTATTTTCTGACCTTCACAGTTGATTTGAGCAGATATGGGTATATCTACTTAATGAAACATAAGTCTGAAACATTTGAAAAGTTCAAAGAATTTCAGAGTGAAGTAGAGAATCATCGTAACAAAAAAATAAAGTTTCTATGATCTGATCGCGGAGGCGAATATTTGAGTTACGAGTTTGGTCTTCATTTTCAACAATGTGGAATAGTTTTGCAACTCACACCACCTGGAACACCACAGCGTAATGGTGTGTCCGGACATCGTAACCATACTTTATTAGATATGGTGCGATCTATGATGTCTCTTACCGATTTACCACTATCGTTTTGGGGTTATGCTTTAGAGACGGCTGCATTCAAGTTAAATAGGGCACCATCTAAATTCGTTAAGACGACAAATTATGAACTGTAGTTTGGCAAGAAACCCAAGTTATCATTTCTAAAAGTTTGGGGCTATGATGCTTATGTGAAAATGCTTCAACCTGATAAGCTCAAACCCAAATCGGAGAAATGTGTCTGCATTGGATACCCAAAAGAAACTGTTGGGTGCACCTTCTATCACAGATCCAAAGGCAAGATATTCGTTGCTAAGAATGGATCCTTTCTAGAGAAGGAGTTTCTCAAAAGAAATGAGTGGGAGGAAAGTAGAACTTGATGAGGTAATTGTACCTTCTCCCGAATTGGAAAGTAGTTCATCACAGAAATCAGTTCCGGTGATTCCTACACCAATTAGTGAGGAAGCTAATGATGATGATCATGAAACTTCAGATTAACTTACTATTGAACCTCATTGGTCAACCAGAGTGTGTTCCGCACCAGAGTGGTTAGGTAACCCTGTTTTGGAAGTCATGTTACTAGACCATGACGAACCTACGAACTATGAGGAAGCAATGATGAGCCCAGATTCCGCAAAATGGCTTGAGGCCATGAAATATGAGATGGGATCCATGTATGAGAACAAAGTGTCAACTTTGGTTGACTTGCCCGATGATCGGCAAGCCATTGAAAATAAATGGATCTTTAAGAAGAAGACTGATGCCGACGGTAATGTTACTGTCTACAAAGCTCGACTTGTTGCGAAAGGTTTTCGACAAGTTCAAGGAGTTGACTATGTTGAGACCTTCTCACCCGTAGCGATGCTTAAGTCTGTCCGAATCATGTTAGCAATTGCCGCATTTTATGATTATGAAATCTGGCAAATCGATGTCAAAACTGCATTCCTTAATGGATATCTCAAAGAAGAGTTGTATATGATGCAACCAGAAGGTTTTGTCGATCCTAAAGGTGCTAACATAGTGTGCAAGTGTCAGCGTTCTCGGAACGGGGGTACCCAGACTTGCCTGCCTACGGCCCAAAGCGTGGCTCATCCAGCGGCCTGGTACGGCCCGACTTCATCAGCAACCACTCAAGACCCTCGCGAGGGGCCAAGCCTCGCGAGGCGGGCGACACAAGACCTCCCCTTGGGCGGCCTCACAAGGCTAGCTCCCGAGGAGCGGAGATATCAAGGCAAGGGGCACCTCACGAGGTTCCCGTGACATGAGCCATGATGACCAAGGCTAGGCAGGCGCCAGTGGGCGCATGATGCCAGTTTTCTCTTTGGTGCTAAAGGGGCAAGCGCAGGCGAAGAGTTCCGAGGCATCAAGCAAAGGTTTCCATATCGGTGCAACAAGACCAAGACCAGCAGGACGGCAGAGCGAAGGTCACCACGGAGCCCACGGCGGTGTCACCACCATAGCCTTTGGCAGGCAAAGACCACATTTTGTCACGATAGCTTATACTAGTTGTCCCCCTTCAAACTTCGCCGTTGTGGGATCCCTTCCCGCTCAATATTTGGGAAGAGGACCTAGCCCCCCTATAAATAGGACTAGCCACCACCATATGGGGTATCTCATTTGATCGAGATCTAACCCAAGCTAGGACGGTTAGATCATCGAGACCACACTTACACCCAATAGCTCACCGAGCACAAGAACACCTCTCCTCAAGGGGCTGTTCTTCCCATGTACTAGTTCATCCTCAGCCTACAAGGCAATCCACCACACCACACTGGATTAGGGTATTACACCACAATGGTGGCCCGAACTAGTATAAACCCTTGAGTCTCTTATTCTTCGGGTTCGACGAGCTAGGCCTAGGAATCGGTGTGAGAGCGACCTAGAGCGAAAAGGAGAGATCTTCGTGCGCACCCCAGTGTTTGAACCTCAAGAGTTTGCTGGAACCCACGATCCAACATTTGGCGCACCAGGTAGGGGTGTGTCGAAGCTTCCCTTATTTCTATCCACGCTCCGTCATCCCACCGGTTCCATGGCTGACACTCGCCGAGCCCGTGCTGAGCGGCAGGCCACCCTTGTCGCTCGCGTCGCTCAGACAGCTCCAGTCGGCGGACCTCCTCGCAATTCTCCATTGCCCGCTGCCAACGCCGCAACCGGCCCGGCACGACATGAGCAGCGGGCCTCGTCCCTGCACCCCTCCGTGCGACAAGACGGACGCACCGCAACCCCGCCGCTGACCCCAGCGGGCTCGTCGTCTAACCCTCGCCCGGAGTCGCAGACGCGCAGGCTGCGTTGCTCATCGCACGCGAGCTCCTGCGCTACCGCCCGGTCGATGACTTCTACGAAGACTGGCTCGACCGCATCGCCGAGCTCATCAGCGCCGCTGGGGGCTCTCCTGCACGTCCCTTTCGCTGCCTCGCCCGCCTCCCCATGCGGGCGACGTGGCCCATGAAGCGCCTCCACCACCTCCACATCAAGGCGTCGTCCACGGCCCAAGGCACGTGGCCCCGCGGCGAGACCCCCTGCGCGCGACGCGCGTGCACGAAGAAGGAAGCTGCCAAGAGATCCAGCGGCCTCGAGGAGGAGCGCCGGCGCTCCCTCGACCACCGCGTTGAGACCGCGCGCCCCCTGCTGTAGTGGCGCGCGAGGTCCAAGACCAAGCTTCGCCTCCATAACAAGCTCCAGTGTCAACAGCAGGCTGCAAGGCCCTCGCCCAGGAACTGCGCAACGTCAACTGGTCCGGGAAGTTCAAGCCCGACCTGCCTCCATGCTAAGATGGTGCCCCGACCCTTCTGAGTTCCTGCAGATCTACGAGCTGAGCACGAGGCATCCGGCGGCAACGAGAAGATCATGGCGAACTGGTTCCCCATGGCTCTCAAGGACGGCACGCGCTCGTGGCTCCTGAACCTTCCCGCGGGATCGATCTCCACCTGGGGTGCGATGCGCAAGCGGTTCATTGCCAACTTCTAGGACACCCGCGACCCCCCCCCCCCGCAGCCGCAGGTGACCTGCGTCGCATCAAGCAACAACCAGGAGAAACCTTGCAGAAGTTCATCCAGCACTTCAACAATGTCCGCGTCAAGATCCCCAAGGTCACAGATGAGGCCATCATCTCAGCATTCTCAGATGGCGTCCGCGATGTCAAGATGAAGGAGAAGCTCGCCATCCACGAAGATCTGTGCACGATCCTAGAGCTGTTCAACCTCGTGACCAAGTGCGCCGGAGCTGAGGAGGGGTGCCTCTCCCTCGTCGAGCTCCCAACCGTTAAACCTGAAGACAAGAAGGCCAAGGGCAAGGACGTGAAGCACAAAGGAGTGGCAGTGCTCGCCGCTGAGCGAGAGAAGAAGCGTGGCCGCGACTACCCGGAGTCATCCAAGAACAGCCGTCCGTTCTGCGCCTTCCACAACGTGCACATCCATAACACCCATGACTGTCAAGAGCTCAGGGCCCTCCGTGAAGGGCGCATCGGCCAACGCCCCCGAGCACAACAACCCTGGCTACAGCCGTGGAGAAAGCCGGACCACGGGGCGCTGGGACGACCGTGGCCCCCGTCAGGAGTGGCGTGATCAGCCTCGTGAGGACCGCTGGCATGACCAACCTCGTGAGGGTGCCTGGAGGGACCAGCCTCGTGAGGACCGCCCTCAGGGCAAGGCCGGCCTCCCTCCGCTGCCACCGCCAAGAAGGAACGATGACCTGGACGAGGGGGTTGGGGGCTTCCAGGAGCCTCGCGCCATCACCTGCATCTTGGGTGGAGGGCAGGCCCCAGCCTCTCAGCGCCTCTTCAAGCAGTTCGCCTGAGAAGTAAACATGGCTCTCCCAAACCTCGAAGCCACACGCCCACTCAGGTGGTCCAAGTGCCCCATCACCTTTAGTTCAGCAGACCAGCTCAAGTGCGCGGCGACTGTCAGCGCCCTCCCGATGCTATGTTCACCCATCATCAGCAATGTTCAAGTTACCAAGACCCTCATCGACGGCGGCGCAAGCCTCAATGTTCGGTCTGTCGAGACGTTCGACAGCCTCCATGTACCGTACGATCAGCTGGTGCCTACCAGGCCCTTCTCTGGAGTGACCGACGGCTCTACCACCCCGATAGGGCAGGTGTGCCTGCCTGTCACCTTTGGGAAGCGCGACAACTACCACACCGAGCTCATCGACTTCGATGTCGCCCACATTCGTCTTCCCTACAACGCCATTCTCGGGTACCCAGCCCTGGCCGAGTTCATGGCACTGACTCACCATGGCTACAACGTCCTCAAGATGCGAGGAAGCGGCAGCGTCATCACCATCGCTTGCGAAGAAAAGGATGCGGTGTGCTCGCTCGAGCGCGCTTACCAGGCTGCAGCGATCAAGGATCCGGACAATGATGGTGCCGTCTACCCACCTGAGGCCGTCCCCAAGAAGAAGAAGCAGCTACTCGCCCTGGAGCCTCACGAAGATGCAGCACCCGGTGGCCGTACCTCAGGACCTACGCCCAGGGATGGGGCGCCTCCCTCCCTCACATAGGAAGGCGCGCCCTGCGCTCCCCTTAGGCTGGGATCAGGGGCTGTCCTCTAGAGGGCCTCCGACCTAGCCAATGTCTCGAGGGAGGCACTTGGGCACCATGTGGAGGCGTGCTTCGCCGCACGTTTCCCTCCGGAGGCCTCAAGGCGTGAGGCACCAAGCGCTCAGGAGTTCATCAGCCAGATCATCGAAGACTTGTAGGTGCCAAAAGCAATGCGGGGCGAGTGCCGCGCGGCACCTCGAAGTGCAGTTATCGCCCCAGACTCGGGTGACGGGCCGCGCGTCTACGTCAACGTCCCAACACTCAATAGGATGGCATCTCAGGAGCTCTACTAGCTCTCCCAGGTGGGCCTGTGCGAGGGTCCCCCCACACAGCTACGTCTGCATGCCCTTTGGCTTGCCGAACTGGGGGGACCCCGACTCATAAGTAATGATCACCGAATGCATGTGTACAGTGATCCCAGAGATCAATGCTCATTGAACACACAGAAGCTGAATAACAAGAGTCTTACATCCATACATACCGTATTACACAAATATGACCATTATGGTCGAGTCCTGAGTATATCATTGCAACGGAAATCTTCAATGACAACTTGGACCCATGCCATCTGCCTTAACCCTACAGGCATTCTGACTGGGAAGCGTCCTAGCTCGCATGCTCGTCACCAAGAAATCTTCATCATATCCTGTTCTCTCCTGCCTGGCCAATAAAATAACCAGTGGCAAGCCAATGAGTACTTTGAATGTACTCGCAAGCAACCCAAGTGTGATGACCGAATAATTATGCAAGGCTCTACTGCTAAATTGGCAGTTTTGCGGAAAGCTAGTTTTTCATATGCAAGTATGATCAACATATAACATGGACATGCATGTGTCTGCAACAAGTATCAGGAGGTTTCAGACATCAATATCGAGAAAGAGTCATGAACAACTCTTGCTCACGCTCATCGTGACTTTCTTATAATCACATCAACAGATTTACCAAACCGTGTTGTTTTCCAGAAACTTATGGACATAGTCTAAGTAGTACCACCCAACTGTCCATGATCGTGGACACGGCTATTCAAATAGTTTTACACTCTGCAGAGGTTGCACACTTTACCCACAAGATCCAGGGAACTTCCATATCATACACGACCCGCGGTACCTCAAGTACCCGGGGTAAGCACCCGATCACTATCTTTCCCTAGACGACACTAACACAGAGTCCACTCGATTGGTAACAGCCCCGTGCCAACATTTCACATCTTTAAAAAATTGTGGAGACTCGCTCCCATATTCATCACATACCACTGACACGGAGTACCAACGGTGTGTTTGGTGCCCTGTAAAAATAGTCATGGCCACCTATCCAAGCATAAACCCGTCCCGAGAGTGTCCTCATGTCACCCCCGTCACTAGTAATGCGGGCACCATGCTAGTATCGACCTAGGTAATCAATAATGCCCTTTCCCATATAAGGGTGGAGTGGTTGCGCATGTTTGGTTGGGACGGTAGTCACACATAAATCTAATCCATCTCTGTAAACAACACTTTCATCAAGCCTCGGTACACTACTTCTTCACCAAGTAGTGCCCTAGTTCCTCATTATCTTCCAGGGGGCATTAGTGGCACCCACTGGGTTATTTGCAAGTATGTCAAACCACACTTGTTTCTCTCAATGCATATCCCTGACCCATTTGCGTAGCCAACTACTATAACACACATCTATCTATTCCCACCGGCATGACCCTCATAAGAAGGTAGGGTCATGCTCAATGCAAGTATCAACGAGGAAGTGCAGTGGCAAACCATCAAAGTGGTTCCACCTCATCATGATTCTGTAGCAACAACATTATGGTATTATATGACATGCATAAAAAGGTTTCTCGAACATGGTCAAAGGGTTGCTTGCCTTATCCTTCCGAGTCTTCAAACCTTCTGGTCCATCTCCAAGTACTCCGTTTATTTCGTTAACTAACGATGGAAACAATCCTAATAAGCAACACAACAAAGCAAAAACAAAAGTGCTCTAAAAATAGGAGTTGGACTTTTCTAGGATACCTCTGGTCATATGAAAAATAACCAAGGTGGTTTCATTGGATTATGATCAATGGATGGTTTGGCACATTTCAATATGATGGAATCAAGGGGTTTATGGATTTGAAAGAAGTGTACAGAAATGTATTTTTAAAAAATGAGCAAAGGCACCCATTTAACAAATCATGATTTTAGAAGCATCTAGGAGTTGGTTTCACTGGATTTGGAATTCAAATGAATTTCCTAGGATTTTGCAAAGTTGATAAATATGAAGAAATGGCTCATTATTTGGTGGGGTACAGAAAGTATTAATAAAAATGTTCCAAAACTAAGTTTGGATATGACAAGCATCTAGGAATTTGAAGCACTGCATTTGGATCAAATTTGAACTCTATGTGATTTTCTAAAGTTCATCACAGAAAATGGAATAATGACATTTTGATAATATTTGTGAAGGAAAAGTCTCTGGAAAAATGTGCATGTTGCCCCATGTGATAGAGCAAGATTTTATGAACTGCTAGAAATTTGAATCATCGAATTTGGAGTTCATTTGAATTATTTATGGGTTTTTGAAGTTGACTGGAAATGCAAAAAGAAAATGGAAAGGAGGGGGGTTATAACTATACTGCGTTTTGGGCGCAGCATAGCGCCGCAGCGCCCTGGGCCGGCCTAGCAGCACGGCCATACGCAGAGGGCCAGGCGACATCGAAGGCGCCTTTGGGCCAGGCGTCTTCACCGCAGGTACGTGATGGGCCTCGAGCCCCTCGTTGGTTACCCCAAGTGGAAGGTGTAAGATGCAGTAAGTAGAAGTGTTTTCCCCTAGCAAAGATGCCAATGATCGAATCCCCAGAGACTCCTAGGTTCAACAAGTAGGTGTCAATTGCTAACGGCGCAATTAGCAATCAACGTGGACCTGCACATAGATACAAATAACTTTGCTCCCAACGAGTACAGAGAGGTTGTCAATCTCTCCGGCCTTGTAGTTCACAAAGGGTTAAAAGCAATATGATAGTAGTGATAGATAGTGTTTTGCAATAGTAAGTAAATAACGAAAAGTAAATAGTGAATGTGATCAATGATGGTAATATGGACCGGAGTCTCATGATGTTCACTAGTGATGTCTCTCTCCCAAAAGACGATAAAACAGCTATGTGAGGTAAACAAATTACAGCTGGGCAATTGACAGGACCCACGAGCGCATACAAATGATGATTACATTGCAAGAAAGGTTGAGGTTCAAAGCATGGGCGGTACGCCAAAGTAAGTAGACCGAAATCCATCAATATCTACTACTAATCATCCACCTTGAGATATCTATCCAGAACATCTCGCTGGTATTAAGTTGCGAGTCCCACCCATAGTGTAAACTCAATGCAACAGACAACTGCATTAAAAGAACTTTGCGTAAAGTAAACAATCCTTGCACCCGCGGGCACAAGCACCGTTGTTTTCCCCCTTGTGGCAACAGCACATCCACTAGACTCATGTTTCTGTCACTCAAGCTAGTCATCGAGGGGCATGAACCCACAATCGAGCATAACGTTCCCTCTTGGAGTCACTACTTACTACTCGGCCAATGCAATAAATAACAACGGAGAACATGCAAGAATTACTTATGAACTAAAATATAAAAGAGGTGAATCAAATATATTACTGAAGACCAATCTGAACATAATCTCATAATCCATCGGATCCCAGCAAACTCAACATAGCAACAGCATAAGGATTACATAGGTGCCTCGATCATGTAGGGCAGCTCACGAGGACTAATTAGTGAAGCACAAGAACGGGAGGAGAACATCACATAGCTACTGGTCATGGACTCATGGTCCAAGGGAGACTACTCACGAGTCATCCGGGAGGCGTCCATGGTGGTGGAGAAGCTCCCGGTGGTGATCCTCCCCTCCGGAAGGGTGCCGGGAAGAGTTCTCCTGGTGCTCCCGATCTTGGAAGCGGCGGCGGCGGCGGAACAGAGATAGGATCGCAAAAAGAGGTCCTGTTCTGAGGGTTAGGGGGAACCCTTTAAATATATGCCAAAGTAGGGCACCGGGGGAGCCTCGGGGGGCCCAGGCGCCCCCCCCCTCGGCGCGGCCCAGGGGGGGGGCGCCCACAGGGCGCTTGGAGCCCTTGTGCCCCCCCCAGGCCGCCCTTCGGACACAGTGTTGTTTCCGGTTCACTGATTTTTTATATAATTTTTCTGGGCAGTTCTCGAAACGTGAAAACCTGAAATACAAAAACAGCCGAAAACAGAAACTGGCACTGGGGTGCACTGGATTAGTAAGTTAGTCCAAATATGATCAAAAGTGTATGGAAGTGTATGAATATCATAGCAATATCACCCAAAAGTAGCATGGAGCAAGCAGAAATTATAGATACGTTTTGGACGTATTGTGACGCCCGAAGACCGACGTCCCAGAAGATTCCAGAAGATTCCAGATGTTCCGGGCTGCCCGTGTGTTCTTTTGTGCTTGTGTTATTTATTTTTGCATTGCATCATGTCATCATGCCATCATGTCATATTTATTTTTTGCATCTCAACCAAATAAATTGTGTGGACCTTCGGTCCATTTAAATCGAGGGAAGGATGACTTCTCTTTAAAACATATAAAAGCCCCTCAATATTTAGGGAGCTATATAAAAATATTCCATTGTTTGGAATTACCCAACACACTTGCATATGTCCCATGCAACACCCATCCTTCTTCTACTTCTTCCTCTTATTCTTTTACCTCATCATGCAAGTGAGTTCTGCGCTACCTCCTTTAATGTTCATTCTTTTCCTAAAAATTCTAGACCATGCCATATGCCCCTCCTCCAATTTTCATCCTTTTCAGATATGCTCTGGTCAGATTCACAAATGGCTCTAGTTTGAACTAAATTCAAACTTGAATTATTTTTCTATCTCTAAATAATGCCAGAGTATTTTATTTAAATGGTGCATAATTCCAGGAGTCCAGAAGTATTGCTACTTCTTTCAAATTCTTCCCGTGAACCCCTGGCCTTTTCCCGTCTTATATTCTGTGGATTTGTTATTTGCAGAAATAATTTAAAAGGAAGAGGTTAGCCAGCCTCTTGGGCCTCCTCTTCCCCTCACCAGCCCAGCTTGGGGCCCTCCTAGCTAGGCCCATCTTTCCTTGGCCCCTCAGCCACCAGCCCACTTGGGCCTCCAACCAGCAAGCCTCCCTCGCCCGAACCCTAGCCAGCGAACAACCCCGACCGCTCCTCTCACTCTCGTCCCTCTTTCCCTCTGGCCGCCGCCACCCCCTCGCTCTTTCAGCCTCGCTCGATCGAGCCTTCTCGACCAGGCCAATCCCCCGCATCGCCCTGCATCGCCCGCAACACCTCTCCCTCTTCCTTCGATCTCCTCCCGTATTTCCCTTCGATCCCTCCAGTCGCCTGCCGCGCAGCAAGGCCACTCCTCCCGTGCGCCCTTCTCCTCCGCAGCTGACCGCGGCCAGCTCCGCAGCGCCTCCGCACCGGGCCGTAGCGGCCGGATCCCGCAGCGCCCGAGGGCCCCATCGCTCCTCCGTCCTGCAGTTCGTCCAGCGCCGGCCAAAGGTGCCTCGCGCCCCGCCGCCGTCGGGCCAGGGCCTTGCCGCCCCGGCGTCCCCCCCTCGCCAGCCCCGCACCTTGCCTCTGGCCAGGAGCCGCGCCGGCAACGGCGCCCCAAGCCCCGTCTCCAGAACTTCCAGGAGCCGCGCCCGTGCTCCTCCTCGCCAGCGCGAGCTCTACTCCTCCCAGCGCCAAGTCGCGCCCCGTCCTCCTTCGGCCGTCCATGCCAGCAGCCGTCGCTGTTCGCAAGGCTGCAGCGGCCGCGACCTTCGCCGCCGGCCGGATCCCGCGGTCGCCACTTCGTCCAGCGCCGCTTCGAGCTCGTCCGCTCCGGTTTCTCCTTGTTGCCGTGACCGTGACTGTAACCGTGCTGTGTTTTGTTGTTGCTGATATTGTTATCTCAAGCACCCGTGAAACAGCAAGTTTATCTTCTTTTGGACCCGAACGACTACCGACGCCGTGTACCACTACCGTCGTCGGAAGCGCCAAGTACCTCGTCGACAAGTACCACTACCGTCGACAAGTTCGGAAACCACAAGTACCACTACGAACGCCGACGCGACAAGTACCTCTTCGGAAACGGAAACGCCTACGTGAACGACTACCGTCGCCCGAGTACAACTACCGCCTCGTGAACGGCTACTTCCTCTTCGGAAACGTGAACCACTACTTCCTCTACGACCCACGAGAACGTCTACTTCCACTACTTCCTCTCCGTCTCGTGAGAACGACTCCTTCCTCTACGATCTCGAACCGCCCCGAAACGACTGTTCCGAAGGTATACCGAGACGACCCCGTGGATGACGCTTGTGAATGCTTGTTGTGGTTGTATGAAATGTTACCCTTGTGTGCATCGTGCCCGTTTCGCTCTTTTGTCATGTTCCTCGGTTGCCTCGTCGCCGACTCGTGGGAACCCGGTAACGGGATCGTCCCACCTTTCATCTCGTTTGACTCGCTCACGCCATCTATCTTTTGCACCGGTCTCTCAACGAGTTACCGGAACCGAGTTGTTGCCTTTGCTTCATTTCGGATCGTTGCCGTGGCACCCTTTCCATCCACCACGGTGACGATGCTTCATATCATCTTCTTGTTAACCTTTTAATAAAATTGCATAAACTTGATCATGTCATCCGCATCATGTTAACAACACTAAAATGTTAATTGTTGTTGCTTTAATAATTACTAAACATGCTCATGGGGTTTTTCCGGAACTTTTTGTTGTTATTTCCGGCCTCATTTAAAATGTCTAAATAGTTAGTTTACTTATGCTTCACCTCTTGCCATGTTAAAAACATTTAACCTTGTCTTGTAAATAACGAGAGTCAATTAAATAATTATAATGTGGTGTTTCGTCAATATGCAACTCGTTGCATATTGAGCCCCACTTAACTTGTAGTGTTGTTTGTGCACTTTGCCATGCCATGCATAATTAAACCGGACATGCATCATACTTGGATGTGCATCGTATGCCATGTTTATGCTTGCGTGTTTACCGTGTCGTTTGTTTCTTTCCGGTTTGCTTCTCTTGATAGCTTCGGTTTCGTTCCGAAGTTGTGAGGATTCGCTCGACTGTGTTGCTCCTTCTACTTCATGGATCCGTTCTTCTCCCTTGTGGAATCCCAGGCAAGATGATCATACCCTTGGATACCTTTACTACCATTGCCATGCTTAGTTGTCTCGATGCTATCGTCACATGTCGCGCTACCCATCTTTTATGTCAGCCTCTCCTTGTTGCCATGAAACCTCTAACCTTGACACCTTCCTAGCAAAACCACTGTTTGGCTATGTTACCCGCTTGCTCAGCCCCTCTTATAGCGTTGTTAGTTGCAGGTGAAGATGAAGTTCGTTCCAGGAGGGAACTTGTTGTTGGATATATCACAATATCTATAATTATTAATAACACACCTATATACTAGGCATGGGTGGAAGGCTTGGCCTTTTGCTCGGTGTTTTGTTCCACTCATGCCACCTTAGGCGCCGATAAACCGGCATTATGTTCCTTGATTTTGCGTTCCTTACACGATGGTGAAATGGGGACCCCTTGACAGTTCGACTTTGAATAAAACTCCTCCAGCAAGGCCCAACATTGGTTTTAATTTGCTCATAATAACAACTTAATTAAATAATTAAATTTTGCATAGGGGGTCGCACCCTCGGGTTCTTAATTCTACATAGCAGGGGGGCCAGTGCTGATGGTGTTGGTCCCAAACTAGAGCCACTTGCGGATGCCACCCAGTTCGCTGGGATCTTCGGTATCTGTACGTACTGCTCATCCGGACGTGGCCTGAGACGAGATACGCGCGGCTACTATCAGGGTGTCGGCACGCCGGGAGGTCTTGCTGGACTTGTTTTACCATTGTCGAAATGTCTTGTGCTACCGGGAAGCCGAGCCTGATCGGATTTTCCCTAAGATAAGGAGTGATGATATTATATTTGTCACTTCAGCTAATCATGAGAGCTTGTGATGGGCTAAGTTGGGACACCCCTGCAGGGTTATGATCTTTCGAAAGCCGTGCCCGCGGTTATGTGGCAGATTGGAATTTGTTAATGTCCGGTTGTAGAAAACTTGACAGAGGATCCGAAGTTAAACACACAACTGTGTGAGTAACCATGACTGTCTCTTTTCACTTTGAGAAGAGAACACGGTGGGGTTATGTTTGACCGTATGTAGTTAGGATCTTTAGCGATCACTACTTTTGCGAACGTTTGCGTAGATGCTCATCTTATTCTTGTAGTCGTAAGCTAGCCACCATATATTGCTTAGCCGCTGCTGCAACCTCACCACCTTACCTCTTCCTACCCATAAAGCTTTGCTAGTCTTGATACCCATGGTTATGGGATTGCTGAGTCCTGGTGGCTCACAGATACTACAACACCAGATGCAGGTTCAGCCGAGAATGATGCAGGAGCTGGTTCAACTACTTCGCTGGGAGCCCGATGAAGTTTGTGGCCGTTTGCTTGTGACGTTTCGACGATCAGTAGTGGTTTCTACTAGGATTCGATCCTGACCTGTGGCTTTATGTTGTTTTGGTATCTTTCTTTTGGATCTTTGCCCGTAGTCGGGTTGTGATGTTTTGAATGATGTCTTGCTTATGTAATGTATTGTGTGAAGTGGCGAGTGTAAGCCAACTATCTCCTTTTGCAATTTAATCCCTCTTTTACATGAGTCGTGCAAAGATACCAAACTTGAGATCATTCTAGGATGGGCTTATACCTTTAAGTCGTGCCTCGACACGTAGGAGGTATAGTCCCATCCTGGGCATTACAAGTTGGTATTCAGAGCCTTCTCCGACCTAGAAGCCCCCACTGATTGATCGAATCGTTGACGGTTGAGTCTAGGCACACACTGAAAATGTTTTGAGTCCTATATTTATATCGGAGAGTAGGATTTCTTTGCTTCTCATCCCCTTTCTCTCTGGTGAGGACTCATGACGACTACTCTTGTCTCTCCTATCTTCAAAAATTGCACAAATTTTTTTTAGGAATCCCGCGAGTATTCTGGGATTGTTTCGATGTTCTTGTGACAAGGATATTGTTCTCGATGCCTCCTGTTACCGAGGAATTGAGCTTCGGGGTATTGTTGTCACAAGCATATCGCGGCAGTACTAAATACTTAAGACGGCCGACATCGAAAATCTCTCCTATACGGCCAGTGGCAAGATAACCCCGACATCACCCAGTACTGGGGAGGTAGTTCGGGAGTATTGCCATAGCTTGTATAGTGGATGCTTTTCGAAGGTCCGAGGTAAACAGTTTCCGAGAAAGACTGGTTATGTGTTGAAGGATGGATACACCTAGATGTAGGTTTAGAGTTGATTGCGCGGTGCTTCCCGTGTATCCCCAACACCTGATTGCATAACTGGAAACTTTCGGAAATCTATAGGTGGGTTCATCTAGTAGTTCTAGGCATTCTTCCAACGAATGCACGATATGAAGTTCGGGGTTCTACATTGAGTGAAGTGGTTTTATGGACTTGTTCTGATCGGGAGTTGCATCTTAAAGGGTCCTTGGCTATGCTGATCCGGGGATTGCAAAACCCTTTTGTAACACGTTCCATGAGCTTTCAGCACGAAGATGTCGAACGAAGCTTCTATCTTGTATTTGTACTATCTGTTCCTTGTTACTTTTTTATTTACTTTTTGTTCTCCAAGTGGCTTCTCGACAAGCTGACGTACCTACGGAATTCATTCGTTCAATTCTCTGTTCGGATGATATTGTGAAGATCATGTTACTTATCTATCCTTGTTCTTGTTTTGATTCTGGTATTCGAGTTGCTTCGATGTCAAATGTCGATTCCATACCTTTATTAATCGGTATTCTCATATTTCTACGGGAGTGCTAATTCTTCTTGACCATCGAGATCTTCATGTTAATCCTTTTCAACCGGTGTGCCTTCTCTTCAAGTTATTCCATACGGACGCCGTTGAGAATCTGACGATTTGTCTGTTTCATTCATCCCAAGTTGTCCTTGTTTCCCCACCCTCCCACCCTTCTTATTCTTGGAGCCAGAAATTCTCAGAGGAAGTATCCATGTTATTCGTGTGATATTTCTTTATTCTTTTCCTTCGATGTTCTTATCCGGTGCTTTATCTTGAAGATGCTCAAGAGCTTCAAGTTCATCATTCTTTTGTTCTCCATATTCTGCCAGTGGATGTAATTCAAGATTTCGGTGTTGATCTTATCATTTTCCTCATTTCACAATGCTTTCTTATTCCGGTGCACCAATTAATCATTCTCCTCTTGCTATTCATATCCGGAGTGCTGAAGATTCATAATTCCATTCTTAATCCGTTCAAACTATTCTGAGCTATTTTGAGGATTGTTATCTTACTCAAGCCTTTTAATTCAACCGGTGCAATATCTCTTAAGCAATCTTTTTCGACGGTGATTTCTTTAGTGGGCCCTAACCCACAGGTCTTTCTCCAGGATCTTACCCGTCTCTTCCGGGCTGCCCGTGTGTTCTTTTGTTCTTGTTTTATTTATTTTTGCATTGCATCATGTCATCATGCCATCATGTCATATTATCGGTTCTAAGCTGTTCATATTGTTTTTCCGGAGCTCCATGTTATTTCAATTATATCATTTCAAACCTCCATCTAATTCATCACATGCTTTGAATCTTATTCTTTTCATCTTTCACTTCTAATGCTTTCATTACCGGAGTTCTTCATGGTGGTTCATCATCATTTAATTCATCCTCGAAGTCTTCATCAAGATTCTTGTTGGAGGAGCTCAAATATTTCTTCTTCTTGCATTTTGAAGTGCAATTCTTTCTACCTTATCTTTTCAGATGGTGTTATGTCATTCTTGACAATTCCTTCATGTTTCATGATTCATGAGTTATCAAGAATGAGATATTTAAACCCATCATTTTCCTTGATCTGGAGATCTTTTCAACCCCTCAATTATTCGTTGGAGTTATCTTGGGTTGTATTTCACCTAAAAGCTTCCCCTAAGGATTGTTGCTATCATGGTGCTTATAAATGACCCAAGTTCTTCATTTATCCTTCCGGTGATATAACTCTTTCGTCTCCTTGTTGATCTCAATCCATTCAAATGTTTCGTCTGTGGCCGGTTGCCACCTCATAACCTTGAGATGTTTTCCATAAGCCCACAACGAGCTTATTCTTTTCGTTGTTGAATTTCCAACAACTCTATTCAACCCTTCCTCGTAAGGATGCTCTTTCAAATTCAATTTTGAGAGAAGTTGTCATCTTCTTCTCCGTTCTTTCTTCCCAACGATCTATATTCTATTCTTTCATTCCGGAGGCTTTGTGATGTTGCTCTCTCCAAACCATCATATTGTTTTATCGAGTTCATGTTCTTTTCCTTGCTTATCATTTAACCGGAGTGTTGTATTCTTCATTCAGTTTCGTCATTTATCTAGTTTTGCCTCTCTTTTCAACCGGAGTGTTGTCTGAATCCTTCTTACCCTTGTGCCATTCTTTTAATTGTTTCGCAGGCAATATATTGCTGTTTTCATCAAGTATCATCTCAACTTGGCAAGTTCTTGTTCAATTCCTTTCATTTTCAGACGAAGTGCTGTCCAAATCTTTGTCATTCTTATTCCTTGGCCATACCATTGCGGTTTCATATTCTTTCCGTCCGTGAGCTCTTGTTTCATGTCTTTCAACCTACAAGGTTCTCATAATGTTCCTTGTTTCTCTTTCCTAACGGAGTGTTTTCATCTTCGTTCATCTCCATTATATTCTTGTTCAACTTGTTCAACCTCTCAAGGTTCCTTGGTTTCACTCGTTTGTCCAAGAAGCAACTTTGTTTTACCTCTTCCTCTTCCGTTTTTACCCGGTGATATCTCTAGGATCTCGGGTCGAGATCCTCTGTTAGTGTGGGAGAGTTGTGACGCCCGAAGACCGACGTCCCAGAAGATTCCAGAAGATTCCAGATGTTCCGGGCTGCCCGTGTGTTCTTTTGTGCTTGTGATATTTATTTTTGCATTGCATCATGTCATCATGCCATCATGTCATATTTATTTTTTGCATCTCAACCAAATAAATTGTGTGGACCTTCGGTCCATTTAAATCGAGGGAAGGATGACTTCTCTTTAAAACATATAAAAGCCTCTCAATATTTAGGGAGCTATATAAAAATATTCCATTGTTTGGAATTACCCAACACACTTGCATATGTCCCATGCAACACCCATCCTTCTTCTTCTTCTTCCTCTTATTCTTTTACCTCATCATGCAAGTGAGTTCTGCGCTACCTCCTTTAATGTTCATTCTTTTCCTAAAAATTCTAGACCATGCCATATGCCCCTCCTCCAATTTTCATCCTTTTCAGATATGCTCTGGTCAGATTCAAAAATGGCTCTAGTTTGAACTAAATTCAAACTTGAATTATTTTTCTATCTCTAAATAATGCCAGAGTATTTTATTTAAATGGTGCATAATTCCAGGAGTCCAGAAGTATTGCTACTTCTTTCAAATTCTTCCCGTGAACCCCTGGCCTTTTCCCGTCTTATATTCTGTGGATTTGTTATTTGCAGAAATAATTTAAAAGGAAGAGGTCAGCCAGCTTCTTGGGCCTCCTCTTCCCCTCACCAGCCCAGCTTGGGGCCCTCCTAGCTAGGCCCATCTTTCCTTGGCCCCTCAGCCACCAGCCCACTTGGGCCTCCAACCAGCAAGCCTCCCTCGCCCGAACCCTAGCCAGCGAACAACCCCGACCGCTCCTCTCACTCTCGTCCCTCTTTCCCTCAGGCCGCCGCCACCCCCTCGCTCTCTCAGCCTCGCTCGACCGAGCCTTCTCGACCAGGCCAATCCCCCGCATCGCCCTGCATCGCCCGCAACACCTCTCCCTCTTCCTTCGATCTCCTCCCGTATTTCCCTTCGGTCCCTCCAGTCGCCCGCCGCGCAGCAAGGCCACTCCTCCCGTGCGCCCTTCTCCTCCGCAGCTAACCGCGGCCAGCTCCGTAGCGCCTCCGCGCCGGGCCGCAGCGGCCGGATCCCACAGCGCCCGAGGGCCCCATCGCTCCTCCTTCCTGCAGTTCGTCCAGCGCCGGCCAAAGGTGCCGCGCGCCCCACCGCCGTCGGGCCAGGGCCTCGCCGCCCCGGCGTCCCCCTCTCGCCGGCCCCGCACCTTGCCTCTGGCCAGGAGCCACGCCGGCAACGGCACCCCAAGCCCCGTCTCCAGAACATCCAGGAGCCGCGCCCGTGCTCCTCCTCGCCAGCGCGAGCTCTACTCCTCCCAGCGCCAAGTTGCGCCCCGTCATCCTTCGGCCGTCCAAGCCAGCAGCCGCCGCTGTTCGCAAGGCTGCAGCGGCCGCGACCTTCGCCGCCGGCCGGATCCCGCGGTCGCCACTTCGTCCAGCACCGCTTCGAGCTCGTCCGCTCCGGTTTCTCCTTGTTGCCGTGACCGTGACTGTAACCGTGCTGTGTTTTGTTGTTGCTGATATTGTTATCTCAAGCACCCGTGAAACAGCAAGTTTATATTCTTTTGGACCCGAACGACTACCGACGCCGTGTACCACTACCGTCGTCGGAAGCGCCAAGTACCACGACGACCGACTCGCCAAGTACCTCATCGACAAGTACCACTACCGTCGACAAGTTCGGAGACCACAAGTACCACTACGAACGCCGACGCGACAAGTACCTCTTCGGAAACGGAAACGCCTACGTGAACGACTACCGTCGCCCGAGTACAACTACCGCCTCGTGAACGGCTACTTCCTCTTCGGAAACGTGAACCACTACTTCCTCTACAACCCACGAGAACGTCTACTTCCACTACTTCCTCTCCGACTCGTGAGAACGACTCCCTCCTCTACGATCTCGAACCGCCCCGAAACGACTGTTCCGAAGGTATACCGAGACGACCCCGTGGATGACGCTTGTGAATGCTTGTTGTGGTTGTATGAAATGTTACCCTTGTGTGCATCGTGCCCGTTTCGCTCTTTTGTCATGTTCCTCGGTTGCCTCGTCGCCGACTCGTGGGAACCCGGTAACGGGATCGCCCCACCTTTCATCTCGTTTGACTCGCTCACGCCATCTTTCTTTTGCACCGGTCTCTCAACGAGTTACCGGAACCGAGTTGTTGCCTTTGCTTCATTTCGGATCGTTGCCGTGGCACCCTTTCCATCCACCACGGTGACGATGCTTCATATCATCTTCTTGTTAACCTTTTAATAAAATTGCATAAACTTGATCATGTCATCCGCATCATGTTAACAACACTAAAATGTTAATTGTTGTTGCTTTAATAATTACTAAACATGCTCATGGGGTTTTTCCGGAACTTGTTGTTGTTATTTCCGGCCTCATTTAAAATGTCTAAATAGTTAGTTTACTTATGCTTCACCTCTTGCCATGTTAAAAACATTTAACCTTGTCTTGTAAATAACGAGAGTCAATTAAATAATTATAATGTGGTGTTTCGTCAATATGCAACTCGTTGCATATTGAGCCCCACTTAACTTGTAGTGTTGTTTGTGCACTTTGCCATGCCATGCATAATTAAACCGGACATGCATCATACTTGGATGTGCATCGTATGCCATGTTTATGCTTGCGTGTTTACCGTGTCGTTTGTTTCTTTCCGGTTTGCTTCTCTTGATAGCTTCGGTTTCGTTCCGGAGTTGTGAGGATTCGCTCGACTGTGTTGCTCCTTCTACTTCATGGATCCGTTCTTCTCCCTTGTGGAATCCCAGGCAAGATGATCATACCCTTGGATACCTTTACTACCATTGCCATGCTTAGTTGTCTCGATGCTATCGTCACATGTCGCGCTACCCATCTTTTATGTCAGCCTCTCCTTGTTGCCATGAAACCTCTAACCTTGACACCTTCCTAGCAAAACCACTGTTTGGCTATGTTACCCGCTTGCTTAGCCCCTCTTATAGCGTTGTTAGTTGCAGGTGAAGATGAAGTTCGTTCCAGGAGGGAACTTGTTGTTGGATATATCACAATATCTATAATTATTAATAACACACCTATATACTGGGCATGGGTGGAAGGCTTGGCCTTTTGCTCGGTGTTTTGTTCCACTCATGCCACCTTAGGCACCGATAAACCGGCATTATGTTCCTTGATTTTGCGTTCCTTACACGATGGGTGAAATGGGGACCCCTTGACAGTTCGACTTTGAATAAAACTCCTCCAGCAAGGCCCAACATTGGTTTTATTTTGCTCATAATAACAACTTAATTAAATAATTAAATTTTGCATAGGGGGTCGCACCCTCGGGTTCTTAATTCTACATAGTAGGGGGGGCCAGTGCTGATGGTGTTGGTCCCAAACTAGAGCCACTTGCGGATGCCACCCAGTTCGCTGGGATCTTCGGTATCTATACGTACTGCTCATCCGGACGTGGCCTGAGATGAGATACGCGTGGCTACTATCAGGGTGTCGGCACGCCGGGAGGTCTTGCTGGACTTGTTTTACCATTGTCGAAATGTCTTGTGCTACCGGGAAGCCGAGCCTGATCGGATTTTCCCTAAGATAAGGAGTGGTGATATTATATTTGTCACTTCAGCTAATCGTGAGAGCTTGTGATGGGCTAAGTTGGGACACCCCTGCAGGGTTATGATCTTTCGAAAGTCGTGCCCGCGGTTATGTGGCAGATTGGAATTTGTTAATGTCCGGTTGTAGAAAACTTGACAGAGGATCCGAAGTAAAACACACAACTGTGTGAGTAACCGTGACTGTCTCTTTTCACTTTGAGAAGAGAACACGGTGGGGTTATGTTTGACCGTATGTAGTTAGGATCTTTAGCGATCACTACTTTTGCGACCGTTTGCGTAGATGCTCATCTTATTCGTGTAGTCGTAAGCTAGCCACCATATATTGCTTAGCCGCTGCTGCAACCTCACCACCTTACCTCTTCCTACCCATAAAGCTTTGCTAGTCTTGATACCCATGGTTATGGGATTGCTGAGTCCTCGTGGCTCACAGATACTACAACACCAGATGCTGGTTCAGCCGAGAATGATGTAGGAGCTGGTTCAACTACTTCGCTGGGAGCCCGATGAAGTTTGTGGCCGTTTGCTTGTGACGTTTCGACGATCAGTAGTGGTTTCTACTAGGATTCGATCCTGACATGTGGCTTTATGTTGTTTTGGTATCTTTCTTTTGGATCTTTGCCCGTAGTCGGGTTGTGATGTTTTGAATGATGTCTTGCTTATGTAATGTATTGTGTGAAGTGGCGAGTGTAAGCCAACTATCTCCTTTTACAATTTAATCCCTCTTTTACATGAGTCGTGCAAAGATACCAAACTTGAGATCATTCTAGGATGGGCTTATACCTTTAAGTCGTGCCTCGACACGTAGGAGGTATAGTCCCATCCTGGGCATTACACGTATCAACATCCCCAAGCTTAATTCCTGCTCGTCCTCGAGTAGGTAAATGATAACAAGAATAATTTCTGTGGTGACATGCTATTAACCATATAAGACTTTCTCATAGTCATATGACAAAAGCTTACTGAGACAATGATTCTAAAGTAATTAAGTTGCCTCAAGAGAAAATCACAAATGACTGAAAGTTTTACAACATGAAACTGAAACATCAAAGAGATTTGCAATGAACATGATGTGCAAATATGATAAAGTGATATCTAGCTTGCCCCCTTTAGTGATGCAAAACATAAATGCAAGGGCACCTTCAAGGTTTTAAGTGATGACTAGATACAATCATTTCAGAATAAACGATATCACAATCATGCAGAAGACAATGCTACTTTGGGACAATGCACATTACACTCAGAATGACAATCATGCTCTCAGTAGTTGGTGCTTCAATATAAAGGTAAAAGAAAGGTTAAGTGCTAGAGCTTTTTATTTTGAAAACATGGAAGCAATTGATTCAACGGTAGTAGTACTTCATATGTGTCATGTATAAAACATCTTATAAGTTGCAAGCCTCATGCATCGAATACCAATAGTGCTCGCTCCTTGTCCTAATTAGCTCGGATCCCCATGGGTTATCATTGCATTGCATATGTTTTAACCAGGTGTCACAAAGGGGTACCTCTATGCCACCTATACAAAGGTCCAAGGAGATAGATCGCATTTGATTTCTCGTTTTTTGATAAATCTCAACTTGAGCACATCCATACCGGGACAACATAGAAAATAGATGATGGACTCCTCTTTAATGCATAAGCACATTCTCATGAGAGATTGAGGATTAAGGTCCAAGCTAAAACTTCCACCATGATGCATGGCTTTGGTTGGCGGCCCAATGTTCTTCTCTAACAATATGCATATTAATTCAACCCACGGTAAATCACCCTTACTTCAGACAAGACGAACATGCATAGCAACTCACATGATATTCAACAAAAGTGTGACAGCTGATGGCGTCCCCAGAAACATGGTTACCGCTCAGCAAGCAACTCATAAGAAATAAGATACATCAGCAAAATATTCTTTACCACAATAGATTTTAGGCTACATTCCCATGAGCTATGTATTGCATGGTTAGTTTGCTTAGTGCAGGTGGAGGTTACAAAAGACTGGGAGCGACCAACTAAGAGAGCAATGACGGTCATAATCATGCAGAGCGACAAAGCAATATTGAATCAGGCATGGTAGTTATATCGCTACTTAGAAACAAAAGATCATCAAGGCTTGACAGACTTTCTTTACAGTCTTGAATATGGTGAGCATACGCCAAGTCAATCAAAATAAATTCTCGAAGGAAGATATTACTAAACCATACCACATCATAGGCAAACAAACCAAGTTGGTATTCCAATAACACATTGAGAACCTCCCAGCTATTTGAGATTAACCATAAGAAAACCTAAACTACTAAGCACCATCATGAAAGTAGCATCTTTATCATAGACACATTAACCAGTGCAACGGAAGCAAACTCTCTTAATAAGGTGAATATGGTAATTAAAAAGAGTTCAAGCAACCAACTAAATAGAAGCTCTTGAAAAGATAAGCATGAATACTAATAGCAGAGCACGATAGTAGCTATTAAAAGACAAAGAACACACACAGCATAGATAGACATGAAAATTCTATGTAATGTTCTAGGTAGAGGTGGAGCGTGTTTCTCTCCCACATAAAGGAATGCTGAGTTCCGACTCGTTATGAAAAACTAAAAAGAAAACTAAAAGCAAGACGCTCCAAGCATAGCACATAACATATGAAGTGATAAAAATATAGCGAAACGAAAGACGAACTGATAATGTTGATGGAGAAGGGGATGCACGGGGGCATCCCCAAGCTTAGACGCTTGAGTCTCCTTGAATATTTCTTGGGGGTGCACGGGGGCATCCCCAAGCTTGAGCGCTTGACACTCCTGAATCTTTTTATCATCTTCCCTCGCACACTTGAAAACTCCCTTCATACACAACTCATCATAATCTGATTAGCGAGGTTAGTACCCTTAATAAAATAATTATACCTTGCTGAAAATAAGGATATTATTGAAGTTCTGCTGTTTCTCAAGATTGCCAAAAGGTTTTTGCAAAGAAAAAGCAAGTTCTTAATTTGCAAAGTGAAGGTAAGGCAAAACAGGACAGAATCTGTGAAAAACAGAACAGCAGGCAGTAATTGACCTGTTCGGGATACTTCTGCAACTCAAATCAAAAAACTCAGAACTGACGCACGAAAGATAATTATATAGAGAACGCTGTAGAAAAAATTCAGACCAAAAAGATGATCTGGTGATTTTATACGAATTTCTCTATCCAAGGACATAATCTGTTTCCTGGGCAGCACCTCACAACTTTTGAACTTTCTAGCAATCGGAGGCTATACTTGGCACAAATATGAAAAGAAAAGATACAATGATGATGCTACAGCAGTAAACAACATCAAGACCACTAAAAACTGAAAGAACAAACTGAAAGCAAAGATAACAAGGGTTGTCTCCCTAGAGCTCTTTCTTTATAGCCATAAAGATAGGCTTAAGACTTTAATGATGCTCTCGTAGGAATAAGAGTTGAAAAACAAAAGAGAGCATCAAGAAGCAAATACCAAACGCATTTAAGCCTAACATGCTTCCTATGCATAGGAACATTGCAAGATAATAAATTATTGAAGCATAAAGCAACTAGCATAGGAAGGCAAAACAAGCATAACTTCAAAACCTTCAACATAAAGAGAGGGAACTTAATATTATTAAAATATCTATAAGCATATGTTCCCTTCTCATAATAATTTTCAGTGGGATCACGAATAAACTCAACAATATAAGCATCACATAAAGCATTGTTACCATGATCCACATGCAAAAAGGTAATCTTACTCTCCACATGAGCATTATGAAGAGGATAAAACTTAGTATAAAAGAGAGACATAAGCTCTTGCCAATCAAGCAAGTGCGAGTTATCGAGAAGCTTATACCAATCTGAAGCCTTATCTATAAGTGATACGGCGAACAATTTCCTCATGACAAACTCCCTTGATACACCTGCAAGCTTAAATAATGAACGTAGTTGTGACAGATATAGCAAGTGTTCACCGGGATGTCTGTCTCCTGCATAACGATTAGCCAAAACATAATCGATAATACCAGCTGGTATTTTATAGGGCACAATTTCAGTAGGGGGAGGAGCAACCACCACAGGTGTGGGGCATCTTCCCGCAAGCAACGATCCAATAGCAGGGTTGTCCATAAGCATAACTAGTGAAATACATAAAGAAAACTGAAAGGTAAACTAACAAGACTAAAAAGCAAAGGTAAAAGATAGCATGCAACTCCCCTATCCTGAAGAGTGGAGTCCCCGGCAACGGCGCCAGAAAATACTCCTTGATGGGCCTCGAACCCCTCGTTGGTTACCCCAAGTGGAAGGTGTAAGATGCAGTAAGTAGAAGTGTTTTCCCCTAGCAAAGATGCCAAGGATCGAATCCCCAGAGACTCCTAGGTTCAACAAGTAGGTGTCAATTGCTAACGGCGCAATTAGCAATCAACGTGGACCTGCACACAGATACAAATAACTTTGCTCCCAACGAGTACAGAGAGGTTGTCAATCTCTCCGGCCTTGTAGTTCACAAAGGGTTAAAAGCAATATGATAGTAGTGATAGATAGTGTTTTGCAATAGTAAGTAAATAACAAAAAGTAAATAGTGAATGTGATCAATGATGGTAATATGGACCGGAGTCTCATGATGTTCACTAGTGATGTCTCTCTCCCAAAAGACGATAAAACAGCTATGTGAGGTAAACAAATTACAGCTGGGCAATTGACAGGACCCACGAGCGCATACAAATGTTGATTACATTGCAAGAAAGGTTGAGGTTCAAAGCATGGGCGGTACGCCAAAGTAAGTAGACCGAAATCCATCAATATCTACTACTAATCATCCACCTTGAGATATCTATCCAGAACATCTCGCTGGTATTAAGTTGCGAGTCCCACCCATAGTGAAAACTCAATGCAACAGACAACTGCATTAAAAGAACTTTGCGTAAAGTAAACAATCCTTGCACCCGCGGGCACAAGCACCGTTGTTTTCCCCCTTGTGGCAACAGCACATCCCCTAGACTCATGTTTCTGTCACTCAAGCTAGACATCGAGGGGCATGAACCCACAATCGAGCATAACGTTCCCTCTTGGAGTCACTACTTACTACTCGGCCAAAGCAATAAATAACAACGGAGAAAATGCAAGAATTACTTATGAACTAAAATATAAAAGAGGTGAATCAAATATATTACTCAAGACCAATCTGAACATAATCTCATAATCCATCGGATCCCAGCAAACTCAACATAGCAACAACATAAGGATTACATAGGTGCCTCGATCATGTAGGGCAGCTCACGAGGACTATTTAGTGAAGCACAAGAACGGGAGGAGA
This sequence comes from Secale cereale, assembly GCA_902687465.1. Taxonomy (NCBI): domain Eukaryota; kingdom Viridiplantae; phylum Streptophyta; class Magnoliopsida; order Poales; family Poaceae; genus Secale; species Secale cereale. The sequence continues at coordinate 621,301,933 of LR738710.1, read as the reverse complement.
ACATCACATAGCTACTGGTCATGGACTCATGGTCCAAGGGAGACTACTCACGAGTCATCCGGGAGGCGTCCATGGTGGTGGAGAAGCTCCCGGTGGTGATCCTCCCCTCCGGCAGGGTGCCGGGAAGAGTTCTCCTGGTGCTCCCGATCTTGGAAGCGGCGGCGGCGGTGGAACAGAGATGGGATCGCGAAAAGAGGTCATGTTCTGAGGGTTTCGGGGAACCCTTTAAATATATGCCAAAGTAGGGCATCGGGGGAGCCTCGGGGGGCCCAGGCGCCCCCCCGGCGCGGCCCAGGGGGGGCGCGCCCACAGGGCGCCTGGAGCCCCTGTGCCCCCCCCCCAGGCTGCCCTTCGGACGCAGTGTTGTTTCTGGTTCGCTGATTTTTTTATATAATTTTTCTGGATTTTTCTGGGCAGTTCTCGAAACGTGAAAACCTGAAATACAAAAACAGGCGAAAACAGAAACTGGCACTGGGGTGCACTGGATTAGTAAGTTAGTCCAAATATGATCAAAAGTGTATGGAAGTGGATGAATATCATAGCAATATCACCCAAAAGTGGCATGGAGCAAGCAGAAATTTTAGATACGTTTTGGACGTATCAGTACGCGGCTTCCACTGATGCGTCTCCACTTATGCGCGGGCCCAGCCTCTAGGTCGCTTACAAGCGGGCCCCGCCTGGTAGGCTCGTCTTCCTCCTCCCACTCGAACAGAGGCAAGGCAGGGAAGGCAGGGCCGAGCGCTCGCCAGCGTTGCCCCGTCGACTCGAGCCGTCTCCGGCGACGCCCCGGCAACCGGAATGACCAGCGCGGAGAGGCGCAACCAGCCATGGGTAACACGCCTGCCGGGGAGGACCAGGTCAAGGAGAGCGTTGCCCGCGGCGGTCGTGGCTGACGGTGAAGGTTGGCACGATGCTCAAGCCGCCGAGGGGAGTAACAGGAGAGCGGGGAAGCTCCATGGTGGCCATGGGGTTCGCCCAGTGGAGAAAGAAGGGGAGAAGGAGGCCTCATTCGCGGGAATTCGAGAGGAGGCCGACGGCTCGGCTTTATCCATGGAGGGGCAAGGAGGGCACGGGAAGGGCAGTAGACAGGTCGGGGAGGTACACTGGAGGGAGAGGGGGCAAATGGAGCCGCGAGGAGGGTCTGGGGTGGCCTTTAAATAGGGGGGCGACGGTCCACCGAGGTCTCGAGTGCCGGCGAGCTGGTTCTCGTCGCTGCAAGGTACGGGGGCGCCCGTGGGTGTGTCCGGGGTGTTTGTGGGGTTGGTCCAGGTCGAGGGGAGGGGAGAGAAGGAGCGGGGGAGCGTCAGGGTAGCGCGCATGTGAGGCTGCCCACTGGAGCGCTCGGGCGACCATGGCGCGCGTGCGAGCAGGGTCGGAGAGAGAGAGGAAGAAGGGGGCCGACCAGCTGCCGTGTCCCGGACGTCGAGGCGGCCTCGGGGGACATGCTGGGGACGCCCGAGGCTGTCGGGGCATCGGGATGGGGGGCGGCTATAGTGCGCTAGAGCACTGTAGCGCGCTCCAGAGCACGCATATGGCTGCCATTGGCATTGCTCTGGCGTCCAGGGCGTGCCCAATTGTGTCTAGGGGGTAGAGGGAGTAGTAAACAAATGGGTGGTTGCCTTGGATGCCCTAGTGAGCTTCTAGAAGGGGAGTGTGCTGAGAGACAAAGGTGAAAATGGAGATTCAGAGATGTAAAATGGGGTTTCACCCCCCTCAATCATTGAGCTGTAGAGGAGAAGGAGTTCCTGGAGGTAGAAGGTGACTAGGAGCAGCTGTGGTAAAAAGTTGAGCTCAAGTAGAATAGTAAAAGGTGGCAAAACAGTGGTTTTGGTAAAATGGCAGAAGGTGTTTGATGTGGTTTTGGGCAAGCAAATGACTTCCAATTGACATGAGACTTAACAGGATCAAATGTCACATACATTTAGGCCCTTCCACCAAATTTGAGCTCATTTGGGCAAGGTTGCCAATGTAACTTTGGTGAACCCTAGAAATCAACAGAAATGGATTTCTCAAGATTAGGTTAAGCAAATTATCTCTCCTTGATGCACCACTTGGTGTAGTGTCATCATTTGGGTTTGTGAGCATGCCCACAAAATTTGAGGCCCCAAGTAAAAAGTTGGCAATGTAGAGTTGTTCAAATTTGGATCTGGTCAGAAAGGGTTTTGGGGCACTTAGATCAAGTTGTCCTTCTCCAAAACTTGTGCCATTTGGCATAGATGCATAATTACATCGTTTTAGCATGTGCACCAAGATTTACAGCATTTGGACAAGTTTGGCAATGTAAAGTTGCTCAAACTTCAAAATGGACAGAAATGGTTTTGAGGGGATTAGATGATGTTTCCTTGATCTTCAAGGCATGAGGCTTTGTAAGATCATCAAACATGTCATATTTGACATGATAGAATTTCCGTGGAATTTTGGAGAATATTTCCTTTGTAAATAATTCAAAAGCTTGAAATATCCAGAAAGGGTTAATGAAGGCTTTGTCCAATATTTTGAACATGACCATGTGTTGAAACTCTTATATATGGACAATATATGTCCTATTAGTTTCCCTGAATTTTGGCAAATATTTTTGAAATAGTTAAATATTTTTTACCTATTAAAGACCATTTTTGGCCTAAAGGAAAAGCATTTAAATAAAATTTAAAAATAACTTTTAAAATTATAATTTTGTGGTTTATGGGAGTCCTATACTTAATAGGATTCAAATATACCTTTTGAAAGATTTTTCACATCCTAAATAAGGTAGTTGTAGTGCAAACCTTAATTCAGGGGTTTTTGGAAAACTAATTTTAGAAAATACTATTTGGCCAAAATATGTTTATAAGAAAATACTATACTATTCTATACACATGGCATGATCATTGGGAAAAGGTTTTGGATCAAGGAGATGAAATATAAGAGTTGGAGGATTTATTTTATTTTTAGAGCACTAGCAAGCAGCAAACAGAAAACCAATCAAGCAAAGTCAAAAACACTCAAAAGTTTTTGTCAATCCACATTTTTAGCATGATTATTAGCTTAAGCAATGTGGCATGAAAATCAGGGTGTGACAGACCTACCCCCCTTACAAGAATCTCGTCCCCGAGATTCCCAGAGTAGGCGTGGAAAGGAATACGGAGTCTTGCATACGGGGTAGTCTTCACTTCTTCTTGTTGGTTCTGCTTCTGAGTGGTGCTCCCTAGAATCTTGAAGTACTTGGTGGTGTGGCTTCTTGCTTGTTACCCTCTTTGATGGAGGTTGCTGAGGGGTCTCTTGTATGGGTTAGGTTGAGCTAGATGTCAAAGGCTCGGTGATCGATGTCCTTGCGAGGACCGGGCTAGTTAGGAAGTAAGAAGTACTTCCAAAGTGGTGACCCGTGGAATATTTGGTGCACGGTGGGTATCTCAGGTGGTAAATCTAGCTGGTAGCCGTCTACTATTTGACTGGCAGTGAACTTGAAGAAGGTCGATAAATCTTGGTGTGAGCGTCCCTTCGACACTGAAATGCTTGGTTTCTTTGAGAGGAGTGGTTTGCAGATACGCCCGATCTTCGACGCGGAAGTTTATTTCTTGATGATGGTGGTCGATGTAGTCCTTCTTTCTTGACATGTCGGTCTTCAATCGTCTTCTAACCAGCTGCACAGCTCTCCCTTCGTCTTCGGGTAGTCAAGTATGTTGCCAAATAAAGATGACAACTAACTTGTCCAAGTACTCCATGAAGTCTATGGGGTACGCAAGGTAGGCTGTGGTATTGGTGGTGGTCTCCGTTGAGTATTGGCAGAGGTCTTCTTGACTCAGTGTCAAGGCTGTGGTCAGGATATGACCATGGTGTGGCTCGGTGAGGCTTAAGGGTTTCAAGGATTCTAGTGAGTGAGTGAACGTATATTATCTTATCCTTAAGCACGGTTCCCAAGATGCCAATAGCTCCATCTAGCACTCCAAACGAATAACCTTATACCACTAAATGCATCCTCTCGTATAGACCAACTTTAATCACCACTCATGCCATACATAACCTCGTGACTCTCAAGAGGCAGTCTAACAAAATTGTACTTGTCTACGATCCCCAAATCCATATGTATGTCTACCCCTAAAATCCATGGGTAGATCATACATGCTGCTAAGCTTAAATTAAACTCCACAATCCAAGCACTCAACCTATTCTTACAAGGTTCAAGATAATGCATCTCTATTCTAAGGAAACACGTCATATGCCACTCCAAGATTTTGTTTCCTTCCTCTAGATCAACTCCAATAGCCCGGTAATTTCCATCAATCACCACATAATCCAATAATTCTACAAATCCGATGTCTACGATGTTCCGCAAGATCTCAAGTTCCTATAATACCCAAATACATGGAAGGGCTATGCATTACGATAGTAAGTCCACCAAATTCCCAACATCCGGGTCAAGTAAACTCCAAGGTCATGATTATATAGATCCCTAAATCAACTCCGACAAATAATCCAATCTCCTAGTTTATTGTCCACCGAGAAGCATGGTATCATGATCAGGATCATCGGTCTAAATCCAATTTACTCCGAACCATGCAGACATATCTAGCATCTATACCCAACCAGAATCACCTACTTACATCCAAATCTCATGCCCGACGAGAATTCCTACATGCTTCCCCAAAGTCATGATCCCACCAATATGAAACCTCACAATCCATCAAGGTCTCAGATAATTCCTCGAAGTCACTAATATACAGCCACCAAGTCATATGTCTTATATCCTCAATTTGGTCTATCTATGGCATTGTCAGTTCTTGTGCTATATTAGGATGAAAATGTGCTCACTCACTGTGTCCACTAGTTCCATTACGAACCCAGTGCTGTGCAAGTTTATAGAGGCTTAACTGGTTCTCTCGCAATTCTATGGGGTAAGCGCATAGTCAAGGGTTCGTGCTGGAGTATCTCGTGAAGTCTCAAAGGGTCTAGGAATGGGTTACTAGTCTGGAGGGTTAAACATAATCTTCACGGGGTTGCACTTGGTCGTGGAGGTTGTAACAGAAGTCTTCAGTTGAGGAGAGAGAAGAGAGGGAAAAAGTAGCATAGAGGAGGGGAATGCCTAAAGGGGGTTCTATAGTGCAGGTGCAAACAAACAGGTGCAAAAAGGCCGAAACAAAAGAAATAAGGCAAGGAAGATGATATAGCCATGCACTTGTTGCCTAGGGAAAAAGTGCGACTTATATCAAAACACAAACAAATAAAAGCAAGCAACACACAATCATGGTTCTATTCGAACCATCATACGGACTCGACTGCGCATAGGGGGTACACGACTCATCCTACCCTAGGGGTTCTAGGACTCAGTGTCGTGACTTGTGCCTCGTGCAGTCTTCTGAGTTTTCCTCAGGTGTTGCTATGTTCCTTGTAGTTTCTTGATGAACGATCCGAGTTGAGCCTGAAGAATCTTCAACAACTTCTCGCATGATGAGGTGATGTGATGAAGGGGTCTCCTTGTAGCTGGCATTGACTTGGTCTTCTCTTGTCTCTTTAATCATGACGATCCCTTGTGCCTTCTGGGGCGTCGAGAGTACCAGGTAGGCAATCCGTATGCAATGACAATAACAAGGTATAATAGAGGTCCAACATGTCAGTTTCGTTGGTGACAACATCGACACCAAGAGCGGGGGACGAAGAGAACCGTTTTCCTGCTCACTATAGTGAGGCGGGCCAAATGGCGAGGTTCTCATCCACCGGTGGTTGCCGACACATCAACAGTAGTGACAAGGTTACTCTATTAGTGAGGTATATAATGATCTTGCATAACCTATACCCTGGTCATCGTAGGCCAATGTTGCATCATCCTGGGGCACTGTCAAGGGTGTCACCATCTTCTGGGTCTTCATGTCCTCATTCCTTGAGGATGGATTTTCTGTTGGTATCGTCTTGTCGTGGTGTCGGCACTCTTGTGTTCGGAATAGGTGGGTGAGTGTTTGGCAAGGTGTACTCCACAAGGATTACAGAAAATCCAGTGGTCAGGGGCATAAGGGTTCTAGCGACCAAAGTTTTGAAGGGGAAGAGATCAAGTATAGCCTAGTTTTTGAAAAACTGAGAAGGGAAGAGAAGTATAGATAGTTTTGAAAACTAGTAATAGTTTTGGAAATAGTTTTATCCTAACTAACGAACATGCTAACTAAGGCTTCCTACAGTCAGGATGGCTCTGATACTAGCTCTGTGGGGAACCCGACTCATAAGTCATGATCACCGAATGCACGTGTACAGTGATCCCAGAGATCAATGCTCACTGAACACAGTAAAGCTGAATAACAAGAGTCTTACATCCATACATACCGTATTACACAAATAGAACCATTATGGTTGAGTCTTGAGTATATCATTGCAGCGGAAATCTTCAATGACAACTTGGACCCATGCCATCTGCCTTAACCCTACAGGCATTCTGACTGGGAAGTGTCCTAGCTTGCATGCTCGTCACCAAGAAATCTTCATCATATCCTGTTCTCTCCTGCCTCGCCAATAAAATAACCAGTGGCAAGCCAATGAGTACTTTGAATGTACTCGCAAGCAACCCAAGTGTGATGACAGAATAATTATGCAAGGCTCTACTACTAAATTGGTAGTTTTGCGGAAAGCTAGTTTTTCATATGCAAGTATGATCAACATATAACATGGACACGCATGTGTCTGCAACAAGTATCAAGAGGTTTCAGACATCAATATCGAGAAAGAGTCATGAACAACTCTTGCTCACGCTCATCGTGACTTTCTTATAATCACATCAACAGATTTACCAAACCGTGTTGTTTTCCAGAAACTTATGGACATAGTCTAAGTAGCACCACCCAACTGTCCATGACCGTGGACACAGCTATTCGAATAGTTTTACACTCTGCAGAGGTTGCACACTTTACTCACAAGATCCGGGGAACTTCCGTATCATACACGACCCGCGGTACCTCAAGTACCCGGGGTAAGCACCCGATCACTATCTTTCCCTAGACGACACTAACACATAGTCCACTCGATTGGTAACAGCCCCGTGCCAACATTTCACATCTTTAAAAAATTGTGGAGACTCGCTCCCATATTCATCACATACCACTGACACGGGGTACCAACGGTGTGTTCGGTGCCCTGTAAAAACAGTCATGGCCGCCTATCCAAGCACGACCCCATCCCGAGAGTGTCCTCATGTCACCCCCATCACTAGTAATGCGGGCACCATGCTAGCATCGACCTAGTTAATCAATAATGCCCTTTCCCATATAAGGGTAGAGTGGTTGCGCATGTTTGGTTGGGACGGTAGTCACACATAAATCTAATCCATCTCTGTAAACAACACTTTCATCAAGCCTCGGTACACTACTTCTTCACCAAGTAGTGCCCTAGTTCCTCATTGTCTCCCAGGGGGCATTAGTGGCACCCACTGGGTTATTTGCAAGTATGTCAAACCACACTTGTTTCTCTCAATGCATATCCCTGACCCATTTGCGTAGCCAACTACTATAACACACATCTATCTATTCCCACCGGCATGACCCTCATAAGAAGGTAGGGTCATGCTCAATGCAAGTATCAACGAGGAAGTGCAGTGGCAAACCGTCAAAGTGGTTCCACCTCATCATGATTCTGTAGCAACAACTTTATGGTATTATATGACATGCATAAAAAGGTTTCTCGAACATGGTCAAAGGGCTGCTTGCCTTATCCTTCCGAGTCTTCAAACCTTCTGGTCCATCTCCGAGTATCCGTTTATTTCGTCAACTAACGATGGAAACAATCATAATAAGCAACACAACAAAGCAAAAATAAAAGTGCTCTAAAAATAGGAGTTGGACTTTTCTAGGATACCTCTGGTCATATGAAAAATAACCAAGGTGGTTTCATTGGAGTATGATCAATGGATGGTTTGGCACATTTCAATATCATGGAATCAAGGGGTTTATGGATTTGAAAGAAGTGAACAGAAATGTATTTTTGAAAAAATGAGCAAAGGCACCCATTTAACAAATCATGATTTTAGAAGCATATAGGAGTTGGTTTCACTGGATTTGGAATTCAAATGAATTTCCTAGGATTTTGCAAAGTTTATAAATATGAAGAAATGGCTCATTATCTGGTGGGGTACAGAAAATATTAATAAAAATGTTCCAAAACTAAGTTTGGATATGACAAGCATCTAGGAATTTGAACCACTGCATTTGGATCAAATTTGAGCTCTCTGTGATTTTTGAAAGTTCATCACAGAAAATGGAATAATGACATTTTGATAATATTTGTGAAGGAATAGTCTCTGGAAAATGTGCATGTTGCCCCATGTGATAGAGCAAGATTTTATGAACTGCTAGAAATTTGAATCATCAAATTTGGAGTTCATTTGAATTATTTATGGGTTTTTGAAGTTGACTGGAAATGCAAAAAGAAAATGGAAAGGAGGGGGGTTATACCTATACTGCGTTTTGGGCGCAGCATAGCGCCGCAGCGCCCTGGGCCGGCCCAGCAGCACGGCCATACGCAGAGGGCCAGGCGACGTCGAAGGCGCCTTTGGGCCAGGCGTCTTCACCGCGGGTACGCGGCTTCCACAGATGCGTCTCCACTTATGCGTGGGCCGAGCCTCTCGGTCGCTTACAAGCTGGCCCCGCCTGGCAGGCTCGTCTTCCTCCTTCCGCTCGAACAGAGGCGAGGCAGGGGAGGCAGGGCCGAGCGCTCGCCGGCGTTGCCCCGTCGACTCGGGCCGTCTCCGGCGAAGCCCCGGCCACCGGAATGACCAGCGCGGAGAGGCGCATCCAGCCATGGGCAACACGCCTGCCGGGAAGGACCAGGTCGAGGAGAGCGTCGCCCGCGGCGGTCGTGGCTGACGGCGAAGGTTGGCACGATGTTCAAGCGGCTGAGGGGAGTAACAGGAGAGCGGGGAAGCTCCGTGGTGGCCATGGGGTTCGCCTAGTGGAGAAAGGAGGGGAGAAGGAGGCCTCATTCGCGGGAATTCGAGAGGAGGCCGACAGCTCGGCTTTAGCCATGGAGGGGCAAGGAGGGCACGAGAAGGGCAGTAGACAGGTCGGGGAGGTACACTGGAGGGAGAGGGGGCAAATGGAGCCGCGAGGAGGGTATGTGGTGGCCTTTAAATAGGGGGCGACGGTCCACCGAGGTCTCGTGCGCCGGCGAGCTGGTTCCCGTCGCTGCAAGCCACGGGGGCGCCCGTGGGTGTGTCCGGGGTGTTTGTGGGGTTGGTCCAGGTCGAGGGGAGGGGAGAGAAGGAGCGGGAGAGCGTCAGGGTAGCGCGCGTGTGAGGCTGCCCACTGGAGCGCTCGGGAGGCCATGGCGCGCGTGCGAGCAGGGGCCGGAGAGAGAGAGGAAGAAGGGGCCGACCAGCTGCCGTGTCCCGGACGTCGAGGCGGCCTCAGGGGACATGCTGGGGAGGCCCGAGGCTGTCGGGGCATCGGGATGGGGGTGGCTACAGTGCGCCAGAGCACTGTAGCGCGCTCCAGAGCACGCATATGGCTGCCATTGGCATTGCTCTGGCATCCAGGGCGTGGCCAATTGTGTCTAGGGGGTAAAGGGAGTAATAAACAAATGGGTGGTTGCCTTGGATGCCCTGGTGAGCTTCTAGAAGGGGAGTGTGCTGAGAGAAAAATGTGAAAATGGAGATTCGGAGATGTAAAATGGGGTTTCACCCCCCTCAATCATTGAGCTGTAGAGGAGAAGGAGTTCCTGGAGGTAGAAGGTGACTAGGAGCAGCTGTGGTAAAAAGTTGAGCTCAAGTAGAATAGTAAAAGGGGGCAAAACAGTGGTTTTGGTAAAATGGCAGAAGGTGTTTGATGTGGTTTTGGGCAAGCAAATGACTTCCAATTGACATGAGACTTAACAGGATCAAATGTCACATACATTTAGGCCCTTCCACCAAATTTGAGCTCATTTGGGCAAGGTTGCCAATGTAACTTTGGTGAACCCTAGAAATCAACAGAAATGGATTTCTCAAGATTAGGTTAAGCAAATCATCTCTCCTTGATGCACCACTTCGTGTAGTGTCATCATTTTGGTTTGTGAGCATGCCCACAAAATTTGAGGCCCCAAGTAAAAAGTTGGCAATGTAGAGTTGTTCAAATTTGGATCTGGTGAGAAAGGGTTTGGGGGCACTTAGATGAAGTTGTCCTTCTCCAAAACTTGTGCCATTTGGCATAGATGCATAATTACATCATTTTAGCATGCGCACCAAGTTTGAGAGCATTTGGACAAGTTTGGCAACGTAAAGTTGCTCAAACTTCAAAATGGACAGAAATGGTTTTGAGGGGATTAGATGATGTTTCCTTGATCTTCAAGGCATGAGGCTTTGTAAGATCATCAAACATGTCATATTTGACATGATAGAATTTCCCTGGAATTTTTGGAGAATATTTACTTTGTAAATATTTCAAAATCTTGAAATATCCAGAAAGGGCTAATGAAGGATTTATCCAATATTTTGAACATGACCATGTGTTGAAACTCTTATATATGGACAATATATGTCCTATGAGTTTCCCTAAATTTTGGCAAATATTTTTGAAATAGGTAAATAATTTTTACCTATTAAAGACCATTTCTGGCCTAAAGGAAAAGCATTTAAATAAAATATAAAATAACTTTTAAAATTATAATTTTGTGGTTTATGGGAGTCCTATACCTAATAGGATTCAAATATACCTTTTGAAAGATTTTTCACACCCTAAATAAGGTACTTGTAGTGCAAACCTTAATTCATGGATTTTTGGAAAACTAATTTTAGAAAATACTATTTGGACAAATTATTTTTATAAGAAAATACTATACAGTTCTATACACATGGCATGATCATTGGGAAAAGGTTTTGGATCAAGGAGATGAAGTATAAGAGTTGGAGGATTTATTTGATTTTTAGAGCACTAACAAGCAGCAAACAGAAAACCAATCAAGCAAAGTCAAAAACACTCAATGTTTTTTGTCAATCCACATTTTTAGCATGAATATTAACTTAAGCAATGTGGCATGAAAATCAGGGTGTGACATGAACCAGGCAACCCTGCACAAGCGCCACATGCGGGAGGTCCTGGCGACTCGCGAGCCCAGGCATCAGGAGATCTTGATGGAGGTGGCCTCAGTTCTTCGCGAGCTCTGGGAACCTCCGAAGCCTCACGAGGCCCTGGAGTCAGGCGGCTCGTGAGGAACGGCGTCTGCTTCTAGCGTCTTCAGCTACATCAGCACTACTTCAGCAACTGTGCCAGGTGACATTTTCTAGTTCTGTTCAGCTAGGAGCGCCCATCGGGCTGCATTATTCCCAGGTCGCACGGGCTTGTCCCTGCGATGTGTATCCTTTTGCATCGTTAGCTTACCCTGTTGGGGGCGACCCCTCGGGCCGCATCATCAACAGGCCGCACGGGTCCGTCCCTGTGGCATGCATCTCATTTTACGTCGCTTGGTTTAGCTCATTTCCTCCTACAATTTGCCTTACGAGCATCACCTACTCATGCATCACCTCTTTTGGCTTCCCTCGCTGCCTAATGAACTTCTCCTCATCCCGCAACGGGGGCTGCATACATTGGCACGGCGCTTGTGCTCGGGTCCGTCCCTGCACGCTGACAAATCCAAGAGATCGAGCTCTAACTTGCGGCCTGCTCTGCATACGTCACCTCACCAGGTCCTCGTCGCCTTCCTCTTCCTGCGGAATTATCAGAGGCCCAGCGGTAGGCGCGGTTCTAAGTGGTGCTGCTTCAGGCTAACCCGCAAGAATCTCAGGAGCACGATGGCAGGCGACCCTGCCAGTCTCCCCATCTCACATAATTCGCTTGCGCATTAAAGGGGGAGATTCGGAGCATCGCGCCTCAGGGGATCCTACTGACTCTCCAGTCCTCACCCCCTAGACTTGACCACGACACCGTGACCTGGCAAACTAGCGGCGGCTGGGCTTCGCTCGAGGGTCGGGACCCGAGGACTGTCGGATTTAGGGCTCCGCAAAACCCAAGAAGTTCGAACACAGGGGCGTGAACGAAGATCTCTCCCGCTTGCGTCTACCTAGAGCCTCGCTCTTGTCAGTCAAGAGATTCAAGCAAACAACAGATATAACACGCAAGAGTTTACCCAGGTTCGGGCCACCATGTGGTGTAAGACCCTACTTCCTGGTTTGGTGGATTAGCCTCGGGAGGGCTGGATTTTGAGCTAGTACAGTGTTCCTGAGCTCAGGAGGTGAGCTCAGGAGGGTCAAGAGGCAAGTGTTCTTGCTCCTTGCGTGGTGGCAGAGTGTATGGATCTGCTCCACTTGGCTAGGCTTGGTTCGGCCTCTCCCTCATAGTGGGGGTCCTAGCTACTTATATAGGCGGCCAGGGTCCTCTTCCCCTGAAATTTTTAGGCGGGAAGGGATCCCACAACGGCCATTTTTGAGCGGGAACATAAGGACATTCCTATCCTGACAAAAGTGGTCTTCGCCTGCAAAAGGATCAGGTGGTGACGCGGTGGTGGGCTCGACGGTGACATCCTCCTTGTCGTCCTTGCGGTCTTCGGTCTTGTTGCACCAAAGGGGAAACCTTTGTCCCGCTCCTCGGGAACTTACGGCTGCGCTGTCCCCCTTGCACCGAAATGGCAACTGCGCCGCTCACGAGCGCTGGCACCCGCTAGCGCGGTGCGTCACTGCTGACATCACTGCCTCCTCCTGAGGTAGGCTTGGCCTTGGATTCTCCGCCCCTCCAGAGCGCCCTGCTGGGGCCGCTCCCGAGGAGGCCTTGACGTTGTTCTCCTCGTGAGGCTTAGCTCCCTCGCGGGGGTCTTGGGCAGCTGGTCGATCAGCTGGGCCGTACCAGGCCGCTGTAGGAGCGCGTTGCGGCCTGCAGACAGGAAAGTCTGGGTACCCTGGTTCCTAGGATGCCGACAGTAGCCTCGGACCCAAGGCGCGCGCGGAGTTGGCTTCGGGGCGAAGCCTTAGCCGAGGACGAAGCGTCGCGGGCCCCAAAAAGGCTGCGGGCCAGGCTGGCGCGTGACGGTTGGATGGGATGCGGGCGACCCCACCCACCATGTCGTCTCGACAATCGTGCGTCTTGACAAAAGGGGCTATCTCCGCTGGGGGAGTTATCGTTCCCCTTCCTTCCTGCTCGGATTTCTCCCTCCTACGCCTCCCGCCTTCCTAAATCGCCTGCGTCCTTCGACTCCTTCGGCAATGGCGAAGAGGAACAAGGGTGTTGCATCGGCGTCTGGATCTGCTTCTTCCCTTGAGGCGGCGCTCGAGGAGTCCTCCATCACCAAGGAGGAGGACTACTTAGAGGTCCAACCTTTCTTGTCGAGCGTCCACAACGAGCACGGCCCAACGCGGATCTGGGCCGGATCCACCATGACGCGGTCCCTGCCGAAGTCCTGCTATCCCTTCTTCCTCCACAGCATCTCCGTGGGGCTCATGCCACCCTTCTCTGAGTTCTTCTACGCCATCCTGGAACATTACCAAGTGCACGCTCTCCACATCCGGCCTTGCTCAATCTTCGTCCCGTTGCTCTTCGCCTTTTACTATGAGGCCTCGTGGGAGTGAGGCCGACTGTCATCCTCTTCCGCCATTTCTTCTCCATGCGCCGGTAAGACGATGGCCCGTGCTCGGGCTACGTCTCCTTCGTCTTCCAGCGCCAGGGCTGTCGGCTGATGATGGCCGGGAAGAAGATAGAGTCCCACCAGAAGAGGTGGGTCTATCTGGATGCCCAATGCGTCCATCCTCTGCTGGCGGTGCCTACCTCCCATCCGGCAAAGTGCGCCGACTGGAGCTACGCGAAGCTCACCGACCCCCTTGTTGGGCCTGTCCTGGCAAGGATTGAGGCCGACCTGAGCTCGAGGCTCGAAGGGGGCCAGATCGTGAAGGAGTTCTTGAGGCAGCGTCTGGCGCCGCTGCAGGCACACTCGCGCCCCATGTGGGAGTTGATGGGCGACGATGACAGGCTCTGGCTGCACTCAGGAGTGCCGGCCGAGGACGATCTTGACTTCACCTCGGGAACCCTCCTGGGGATGGTTCCGGAGGACCTCCCTAGGGCCCACCTGCTGCTGTACAGCCACCCTGACAAGGCCGAGCTGTTGAAGGCCGTGTTGGGTTTTGGTGCGCCCGTGAGCGCTCCGCCCATGTTCGACGTGTCATCTGGTGCTGACGATGAGAGCGACAAGGGGGGCTCATAGGAGACCTTGGACGACAAGGGGGCCTCATCTGAGGCATTCGCTGGAGCAATGACGTCACGCAGGTGTCGCCGGACGGTCCCAGGCGGCCACTCCACGTCGATCCGAACGCGCTACGTCCGGGGGAAGCAATGTGGCGACCCCGCCGAGGAGTACCGTGCCAGCGTATCTGGCGATCGCGGCCACGCCCAGGACTGTGGCCTCACGCCTTGCCAGGATCCAGGCTATCGGCACGGCCATAGCGCCAGCGGCTGCTGCCGACCTGCTGGCGAAGAGAAGGGCGCGCCTCGCCTCCGATGAGTAAGTGTGCAATTTCTCACCTATCCTTAGTTGTCGTGTCCCTGATGTGTTTCTCCTGACGCAGCAGCCTGGGAGGTCACGTCACTATGCCCTGCCCCTCTTGCCGCTGATGCGACCACAGGGAAGGATGCCACGACGATGGGCGTCTCGATCGATTAGGCCACCAAGCATGCGGTGGCGGCGTCGCTTGAGGGCGTCCTTGCTTCCTGCAAGGTCGCGGTGGCTCCTGCTCCGACTGCTCTAGCGAGGGGGGCCGGAGCCCCCGAGCCCCTGGTCGAGCAGTCGGTCTTGGTGGTGCCCGTGCGCCAGCCGGCGCAGCCTAGTCCTGAGACCTTGGAGGCTGCCTCCACCGCGCTGGGTCGGCTTCGCGTCGAACTGCAAGATGGTGATGGCCGCCTGATGGAAGGGCGCCTGGGGCTGATCCGTGGGTGGCTCCTGGTAGACGAGTCCGCGCTGACCTCCTGGGACCAGGCCTCGGCGGTCACTGCCAAGGGTCGAGAGGAAGCTGTGGCAGCCACGCGGGCTCGCGACACCGCGTGAGCCGACGCCGCATCCTTCAAGAAGCGCTACCTCAAGGCGGAGAGCGAGATGGGGGCCCTTCGCAAAGAAGGCACTGGGCGCGCCCTGGAGCTCAAGAGGTTGGAGAAGGAGCTTGAGACGCAGAAGGCTCAGACATCCCGGCTGCAATAGGAGTGGCTTGCTGACCGCGCGGCCCTGGAGAAGGTGAAGGTTGAAGTTGAGCAGGCCAAGGCGACCCAAGCCGCTCGCGACAAGGAGGACGCCCTTGCGGCCTTGGCAGCAGTGAGTCCCGAGGCCCTTGCCGCCTTTGACCTTGAGGCCTGCAAGGCGCTACAGGCCGCCTATGGGGAGGGGTTCAAGGAACCGCTGGCCACCCCGGAGGGAGGCCCCGTCGGGCTCCTCGCTGCGCTTGTGAAGTCGCTGCGTGAAGTTGCGGCCGCAATTGGCCAATTAGCGGACGTCGAGAGCCGCACGCTCCTTACCTTAGTTCTGACGCAGGTGTGCAGCCACCTAAGTTTCCGCAACCCCACCCTTGACCTGGCCTCGCTGTCCGAGCCCGTGACCAAAGTCATGGAGGGCACGGCTGTCGAGGCACTGAGGGTGAAGGTCACGGTGCTGGTGGAGGCGTTCCTCCAGGCCACTGCTGCCGCAGACGAGGAGGTGGAAACTGGTGATGATGCGCTTGGTAATGCTTGATCTGTTCCTGTCCAGAGAGAGAAGTGCGAGTGCCTCGGGGAGGCGTAAGAACTTTGTTTGAATTTGAAAAACTTGGTATTATTGTAATAGCTAGATAATTTCCATGCTTGCTTCCTTTCATGTTTGCTTAGGTGCTCTGCGTCGGCAGGGCCCAACCCCGCACATACCTCGATCGCCATTGAGCCCTCCGGATGACCGGGGTTATCGTAATAACTAGACTCAAGGGATGAGGGGCTACGTGGCTAGTGAGGCCCCTGGGTCGCCATGCCCAAGAGTCCCCCTAGACGTTCAAGCGATTCCGTTTGCGTTCTGCGTCGGCAGGGCCCAACCCCGCTCCTACCTCGATCGCCATTGAGCCCTCCGGGTGATCGGGGTTATCGTCATAACTGGACTCAAGGGATGAGGGGCTACGAGGCTAGTTAGGCCCCTGGGTCGCGATGCCCAGGGGTCCCCTTTGCCCACGAGCCTTCGCCTGGGATGAGGGCGTGAGAAGGCCAGGTGTCTGGGCACCTGGTAGGGTGGCGTCTGCCTGGCGTGACCTGAGCATAGCCCCCGTGCCTAGCCCCCCTCGCGACACCCATCCGAGGAGAAGCTGTGAGCGTCGTGAGCTGAAAAGCTCCCTGAGGTTGGTGCGACCACTGGGGGCTGCCCTCAGTTGTTTATAACTAGCACGGAGCATAGAGCTACCACACTTGGGCGGAGTGTGGGCATAACTGCGCCTCGGTCATAGCGGCCAGCGTGGAGCTTGGTGCTTCCACTGGTTCGTGGGCATAACCGCTCCTCGGTTGGATCTGCCAGCGCGGAGCTTGGTACTTCCACTGGACCGTGGGAGGGAGCCTCCCACCGGGAGAGACTCCAAGGCGTGTACAACCCCGTCCTGACATGTGGCTTGCACGGTAGGACAGCCAAGGTGTATATGGGCCCTCCTCAAGATGAGCTGAACGACTCTGAGGAAGTTCTCGTGAGCTTACGCATCACTCACGAGACCCTACCCTGAGGCGGGTTGCGCCTGAGTCTTCTTCTGCAAAATGTGAAAAGAGAGGTGTTGTGTCAACCTGCGCCGAGTGCATCTCTATAGGGTATCGCATGAGAAGGCCGCAGCACCAGCGACCCCAGGAGGTGACGTCACAGGAATGGCTGACGAGACATAGCTCAGCCGCTGGATTTGTCGACTTTGCAGGGACGGACCCGAGCACAGACATCGTGCCCAGTCTTCTCATGCAACGATCTTAAAGAAAAACAACCGGCGGTGGTTCCCGCGTGAGAGAGGCACCCGCCATGGCCCCCTACTTACCCATCCACGATTAGCCCATGCGAGAACAAGGTACCAAGGACCATGGGAGGTGACGTCACGGGAATGGCTCGCGAGACAAAGCTCAGCCCTTGGGTTTAGCGATGCTGCAGGGACGGACCCGAGCACAGACGCCGTGCCAGTCCTTAATCATGGGGCGGTCGTGAGTGGGCTCACAAGGGCTCATGACCTTAATGGCGGTGAGGACACTAAGCATGGAGATAATGCCAATGGAAAGAAACAACTAGCCTTGATCATGCAAAAAGGGAGACAACTGCGGGGGAACAGCCCCAGCAGTCCGAGGATGATGCAGCCCGAGGGGCGCCCTCGATTGGATACCTGAAGCATCACCTGATACTTGTCGAAGAAGATTTTGGGTAGCTGAAGACGCGAGCCATGCGGGTCGCTCCTGAGGATCGTCGGGATCCTGAGGCCCAGGGGCTCCGAAGGCTCTTAGTGGTCGCGCGGGTCCGGTTCTTGCTCCGTCCGGACCGCCTGCCAATGTGCCTCCCGAGCCCCCAAGGCCTGCTGCGCGAGATGCTGGAATGTGGCAGCTGCATTATGAAAGCCGAAGAGTGTGCGGACGTAGCTGCAGGGGAGGACCCTCCTCCGGCCGACCGCTGTCGGCCAGAAGGGCTCCTAAGAAGCGGCTCAGTTGAGACCCGCGATGTCAACGCAGAGGCGGAAGCGGTCGCTCGGGCTGCGAGCAGGTGAACTTGGGGTTGTGCGGTTATGCCCGTCGCGGATGAGTCTTGCGTACAGAAGTTCCTCGGTAACTTGGTTGATGAAGTCCAGAGCCCCCAGCGCTGAGCAGTTCACGCTGGGCTCACAAAAACGCGCGTCAAGACACGCTTGCAGGTGGTGCCCGAACACCTCCCTCGAGACGCTGGTTAGCCCGGAGACACTCTAGAGGAGAGCCCCCGAGCCCGTCACAAGAGGGGCGTCGGGCGCTCTCCCCTATGCGAGGGTGGAGGGTTCCTCGTCGGCAGGCGCGAGTCCTGAGGCCGGGCCGTCAGGACCCCTGCATCCTGAGGTCCGTTGACGGGCAGGTTCTTCTTCTTCTTGGGGGCGGTCTGCAGGGTGAGGACGGCTCCATCCTCGTCGGAGTATTCAACCGCCGCGATCTAGTAGGCTCGCTCCAGGGAACGCACCGCTTTCTTCTCGTCGGAGGCGGTCGTGATGACTCCGCCGCTCCCAAGCATCTTAAGGATGTTGTAGCCGTGATGGGTTGCCGCCATGAACTTGGCGAGGGCAGGATATCCAAGGATGGTGTTTTACGGGAGGTGGATGTTGGCGACGTCGAAGTCGTTGAGCTCGGTGTGGTAGTTGTCGTGATCACCAAAGGTGACGAGAAGGCGGACCTGCCCCATCAGGAGTGTGGAGCCATCCGTGACTCCGTACAATGGCTTGGTAGGGTGGAGCTGATCGTAGGGAACCTGGAGCGTCTCGAAGGTCTGGACGGAGAGGGCGTTGAGCCCTGCTCCGCCGTCGATGAGGGTCTTGGTCACGAGGACGTTGCTGATGGTCGGGGTGCAGAGCATCGAGAGGGCGCGTGGGGCCGCAGTGCACTTGAGCTGGTCCTTGGGGTCGAAGGCAATGACTTGCTTGGTCCACCTGAGGTTGCGCGCGGCGTCAGGCCTGGGAAGCGCCGGTTCACCTCATGGGCAAACTGCTTGAAGATGCGATGGGAAGCCGGAGCATGGGCTCCTCCCAAGATGCATGCAACTGCACGCGGCTCCTGGAAGCCCCCTACACCGTCACCCTGGTGGTCATCGTCGTTCCTTCTTGGCGGTGGCGGCAGCAGAGGCAGGCCTCCATTGCCCTGAGGGCGACCCTCACGAGGCTGGTGATACGTCCAAAACGTATCTATAATTTCTGCTTGCTCTATGCCTCTTTTGTGTGATATTGCTATGATATTTATGCACTTGCATACACTTTTGATCATATTTGGACTAACCTATTAACTCAGTGCACCACAGTGCCAATTCCTATTTTCTGCTGTTTTTCTATTTCAGGTTTCCCCCATATTAAAAGTGCTCAAAAAATTCCGGGAAAAATACAGGAAAAATCAGCGTACAGGAAGCTTCGAGAAAAACTAAAGTAGGGCCAGAGGGGAGCCAGGGGTGGCCCAGGCGGCCACCCGGTGCGGCCCCACCCCTGGCCGCGCTAGGGGGGCGCCTGGGGGCCCCTCTCCGCCTCTGGTGACCCCCCTTCGCATATATATTCCTCGCGTTCCGAAACCCTCGAGGACGGAACCCTTTTTCGCGATCTCGCCTCTATTCCGCCGCCGCCGCGCTTCCAAGATCGGGAGCATCAGGAGAACTCTTCCCGGCACCCTGCCGGAGGGGAGAACCACCACCGGGAGCTTCTCCACCACCATGGATGCTTCCCGGATGAGTCGTGAGTAGTCCACCTTGGACCATGGGTCCATGACCAGTAGCTATGTGATGTTCTCCTCCCCTCTTTGTTCTTCATGGTTTAGACCTCGTGAGCTGCCCTACATGATCGAGGCACATATGTAATCTTTATGCTGTTGCTCTGCTGAGTTTGCTGGGATCCGATGGATTATGAGATTATGTTCAGATTGTGTGTGAGTAATATATTTGATTCACCTCTTTTATATTTATGTTCTTGAGTAATTCTTGCATGTTCTCCGTTGCTGTTTATTACTTTGGCCGAGTAGTAGGTAGTAACTCCAAGAGGGAACGTTATGCTTGATTGTGGGTTCATGCCCCTTGATGACTAGTTTGATTGACAGAAACATTTGTCTAGGGGATGTGCTGTTGCCACAAGGGGGAAAACAACGGTGCTTGTACTTGCGAGTGCAAGGATTGTTTACTTTACGCAAAGTTCTTTTAATGCAGTTGCCTGTTGCTTTGAGTCTACACTTTGGGTGGGATTCGCAACTGAATACTAGCGAGATGTTCTGGATAGATATCTCAAGGTGGATGATTAGTAGTAGATGCAGATGAATTTTGGTCTACTTGCCTTGGCGTACCGCCCATGCTTTTGAGCCTCTACCTTTCCTTGCAACATAGTTAGCATTGGTTTGCGCACATAACCCTGTCAATTACCCAACTGTAATTTGTTTACCTCGCTTTGTTGTTTTATCGTCTTTTGGGAGAGACACATCACTAGTGAACATCATGGGACCCCGGTCCATATTACCACCACTGATCACACCCGCTATTTACTTCCTGTTCTTATTTCCTAGTTGCAGTCATACCTATCATTATTATATCTTGTGTTTGATCCTTTGTAAACGACAAGGCCGGAGGAATTGACAACCTCTCTGTACTCGTTGGGAGCAAAGTTATTTGTATCTGTGTGCAGGTCCTGTCAACCGCTAAGTTTCTTGCGCCGTTGACACCTTCTTGTCGACCCTCAGAGTCTCACGGGATTCGATAATTGGTGTCTTTGCCAAGGGAAACTTGCTCCTACGCTACATCTCAAACCTTCCACTTGGGGTAACCAACGAGGGGCGAGAAGCCATCAAGCAAAGTTTCTGGCGCCGTTGCCGGGGACTCCACTCTTCAAGATAGGGGAGTTGCACGCTATCTTTTATCTTTGCTTTTTAGTCTTGTTAGTTTACCTTTAAGTTTTTTGCTTTAGTGTCCCTTACCAAAAATCACAAAAATAGTTATTGTGCTTTTAGTTGGCATTATGTCTGGCCCTTTTGCCTTTGGTGAGGCAGAAGTGCTCACCTTTAAACAAAGAGGTGGTGAAAGTCTAAAAGATGCTTGGTATAGAATTAATGATTCTCAAAAAAGAGCCACCAAGAAGCAATCTACTACTATCCTGCTTAGAAATTTTTATGTTGGAATTACTTCTTGGAATAGGTTTATTCTAGATTCTGCTATCAATGGAAATTTCCTAGAAGCCCCAGTTTGGGAATCTCTTAGTATTATGGAAAATCTTGTTGGAACTCCCCCTGTTGTTAGCATTCAAGAGGACATTACCCTAGCTCACATTATGAAAAAACTTGAAAAGATAGAGCTAGAGATGCCAAGCATTAATAAGATAAATGAGTTGGACCGTAAGATCCAAGGGAATTTGAATAGGCTTGATAGCTCCATGCATAAAATTCTCAAAACTTTGGAGACCATCAAATCCCATGACTTGGATTCTTCTAGGATAGACAAGATTGAGGAAATCTTTGACACTTTAGGAACTACTTTCTCCTCAATCAAAGCCAAAAAGGTAGAAACTCCGGCAAAGAAGGAACCTAAGTTCGTTTACGTTCCAAAGGCTCCTCGTTCCAAAAGTAATCCATCTATTGCCAAAGGGGTTGAAACTGTGAAAACTTTGGAAGAAATACCTCTCTTTGATAAATTTATAAATGAATCTCCCATTGACTTTCCACCTTTTGGTTTTCTCCCTAGAAGTATCTTTACTAGGCCTTTATTTGAAAGTCCTCTTAAGACTAGTTGTACTATTAAAGAGCTTTTTGATGATCTTGATGATGGTTCAATTGATACAACTTGATCTTTTTGCATCATGCCTAGCTTAAAGGCATAAAAGAAAGCGCTTTTGGGAGGCAGCCCACAACGAATTAGGTTTTATTTTTCTTTTGTTGTGTCTTGATGTTTTTTACTACAGTAGCATCATCATTGTATCTTTTCTTTTCAGCTTTGTGCCAAGTTTAGCCTCGGATTGCAAGAAAGTTCAAAAGTTGTGACGTGCTGTCCAGAAAACAGATTCTGTCCTTGGACAGAAAAATTCGTATAAAATCACCAGATCATCTTTTTTATCTGAATTTTTTTGACAGCGTGCTCTATACAATTGGCTGTCGGGCGTCTGTTCTGAGTTTTTTGATTTGAGTTGCAGAAGTGCCCCGAAAAAATTATTTACTACCCGCTGGTCTGTTTTTCACAGATTCTGTCATGTTTTGTCTTTTCTTCGTTTTGCAAACCTTGAGCTTGTTTTTTCTTTGCAAAAACCTTTTGGCAATCTTGAGAAACAGTAGCTCTTCAAGATTATCCTTATTTCCAGTAGGGGAAAGTTATTTTATTGTATGTACTAACCTCGCTAATCAGATTATGATGAGTTATGTATGAAGGGAGTTTTCAAGTGTGCGAGGGAAGATGATAAAAGAAGATTCAGGAGGGTCAAATGCTCAAGCTTGGGGATGCCCCTGTGCATCCCCAAGAAATATTCAAGAAGACTCAAGCGTCTAAGCTTGGGGATGCCCCCATGCATCCCCTTCTCCATCAATAATTATCAGCTCGTCTTTCGTTCCACTATAATTATCACTTCATGTATTATGTGCTATGCTTGGAGCGTCTTGCTCTTAGATTCCTTTTTAGTTTTCTTTAGCTTTGCTTGCTGTTCATAACAAGTTAGAACCCAGCTTTCTTTGTGTGGGAGAGAAACACGCTCCACTTCAACCTAGAACACAACATAGGATTTTCATGCTTATCTTTGCTGTGTGTGTTCTTTGTCTTTCCATAGCTGCTGTCATGTTTAGCTCTTAGTTTTCATGCTTTTCTTTTTAAAGAGCTTTTGTTTAGTTGGTTGTTGAACTCTCTTGAGTTTTCGTGTTTATCTTGTTAAGAGAGTTTGCCCGTTGCACTGAGTTGTGTGTCTTAACGTAAAGTAGGTAATTGAGGTTGCTATTTAATTTTAGTAGTAACTTGCAATAGTTTTGAGGTATTGCCATGAGTAATTTCTGAACTTTTGGTGTCAAGAGCTTTAGCCTATTAGTGATAGATGTCGTATTTTGGGCAATCCGTGTTTATTTTCGAAAACCTACAAATAGTTGAGAACTTTAGCTACTAAATGGATCACTAATCTTTGGAGGGATCGAATATTAGAGTACACTCACGTACCATGAGCCGAGGATGCGCAAGGATAACCAAACCCCCATACACTCCTCCTCGGGGTACTTGTCTCTTTGTGAACCTCCTAATTAGATTGAGAGTTACCGATAATAAGTGCATGAGTTCTTCGGACTAATGTGAGTATTCGAAAGTTGACACTTCCACCTAGCCATATTTTTCTAGCCTCTTCGATACCGTGCATTGCCCTTTCTCACCTCGAGAGTTGGCGCATACTTCGCCGGTGCATCCAAATCCTTGGCACGATACGCTCTGTCATCATAAGCCTCATTATATCCTTCCTCAAAACAGCCACCATACCTACCTATCAAGGCATTTACATAGCCTTTCCGAGATACATTGCCATGCAACATCCATCTTCTCATGACTTGATCTTCATGCCGTACATGCTTTTTGCTTGATCGATGAGCCGCATGCTAGTTGGGCCTTACCCTAATCATTGCTACATTACGCGCTAGTATCATTGCATATCCTGCTACACTGGCAGAGGCATACATTTGCATACATCATGATAGTTTCATTTTCTTTATGTTGAGTACTTTTGTAAAGTGTGAAAGATCTTCTATACTTCTTGTAATAAATAGAGTGTTGCCCCTAAAGTGAGGAAAAGATCCCAAAGAGGACAAAATCAAAAGATCCCAAAGAGGACAAATGAGAGTTAAATAGAAAGAGCCATTGAGGCCACAAAAAAATAGAAAAAAATAGAAAAAAGAGAAAAAGAAATAAAAAGAGAGAAGGGGCACACTACTATTCCTTTTGAGAGATCCACACTCGTACTCCATCTTATACCTTGTACTCCATAGAGATTATCATTCATGCATATAGCTATGTGGGGACCTTCACACTATAGAACTTGGCTTGTATATTCCAATGATGAGCCTCCTCAAAAGAGCTCTAGGTCTTCTTGAGCAAGCAAGTTGGATGCACCCCCACTAGTTCCATTGGAGAGCTTACCTTAGCTCATATGTGCATCCGTTGCATGGCAATCCCTACTCCTCACATCATATCTATCATTTGGCTTTCTCTCGCCTATGATTGTCCTCATTGATGTGAGCCTTTCACACCTTTTTTGTCTTCCCCCTTCATCATTTTCCTCTCTTTGCCATCCTAAGTGTTAACTTTCTTGCTTACGCTCATCCATTGCATGAGTGCTCACAATATCGAAAGGGAGTGGATCATTTTGACTTGTACCTGGCTGACGGTCTGGGGATGAGTCAAGATAAGATTCCAAAGAAGACCAAGTGTGAAACTTTATTAGATTAAGTTCTCAACAATACAAAACTATGTTTTACTCTCTCGTATATCCATGTCCCCTTTCTTGCATGCAAACACCATTTGGAGACATTCGAGTCACGGACAGCGAGAGCTCTTGCACCTTTATGTTCTTATGTTGCTTGTTACAATGCTAATATAGACTCTTGCTTGTTATGACTTGAATTGAATTACATGCCTTGATTGCTTTACTTAAAAAGTTCTTATATGGTTGATAGCATGTCACCACAGAAATTATGCTTGTTATCATTTACCTACTCCAGGACGAGCAGGAATTAAGCTTGGGGATGCTGATACGTCCAAAACGTATCTATAATTTCTGCTTGCTCCATGCCTCTTTTGTCTGATATTGTTATGGTATTTATGCACTTCCATACACTTTTGATAATATTTGGACTAACCTATTAACTCAGTGCACCACAGTGCCAGTTCCTGTTTTCTGCTGTTTTTCTATTTCAGGTTTCCCCCATATTAAAAGTGCCCAAAATATTCCGAGAAAAATACAGGAAAAATCAGCGTACAGGTAGCTTCGAGAAAAACCAAAGCAGGGCCAGAGGGGAGCCAGGGGTGGCCCAAGCGGCCACCCGACGCGGCCCCACCCCTGGCCACGCCAGGGGGGCGCCTGGGGCCCCCTCTCCGCCTCTGTTGACCCCCCTTCGCATATATATTCCTCGCATTCCGAAACCCTCGAGGACGGAACCCTTTTTCGCGATCTCGCCTCTGTTCCGCCGCCGCCGCGCTTCCAAGATCGGGAGCATCAGGAGAACTCTTCCCGGCACCCTGCCGGAGGGGAGAACCACCACCGGGAGCTTCTCCACCACCATGGACGCTTCCCGGATGAGTCGTGAGTAGTCCACCTTGGACCATGGGTCCATGACCAGTAGCTATGTGATGTTCTCCTCCCCTCTTTGTTCTTCATGGTTTAGACCTCGTGAGCTGCCCTACATGATCGAGGCACATATCTAATCTTTATGCTGTTGCTCTGCTGAGTTTGCTGGGATCCAATGGATTATGAGATTATGTTCAGATTGTGTGTGAGTAATATATTTGATTCACCTCTTTTATATTTATGTTCTTGAGTAATTCTTGCATGTTCTCCGTTGCTGTTTATTACTTTGGCCGAGTAGTAGGTAGTAACTCCAAGAGGGAACGTTATGCTTGATTGTGGGTTCATGCCCCTTGACGACTAGTTTGAGTGACAGAAACATGAGTCTAGGGGATGTGCTGTTGCCACAAGGGGGAAAACAACGGTGCTTGTACTTGCGAGTGCAAGGATTGTTAACTTTATGCAAAGTTCTTTTAATGCAGTTGTCTGTGGCTTTGAGTCTACACTTTGGGTGGGATTCGCAACTTAATACCAGCGAGATGTTCTGGATAGATATCTCAAGGTGGATGATTAGTAGTAGATGCAGATGGATTTCGGTCTACTTGCCTTGGCGTACCGCCCATGCTTTTGAGCCTCTACCTTTCCTTGCAGCATAGTTAGCATTGGTTTGCGCACATAATCCTGTCAATTGCCCAGCTGTAATTT
The DNA here is from genome assembly GCA_902687465.1 of Secale cereale. NCBI lineage: Eukaryota > Viridiplantae > Streptophyta > Magnoliopsida > Poales > Poaceae > Secale > Secale cereale. Next base: position 621,276,381 of record LR738710.1, on the reverse strand, counting down.
GTTTACCTCGCTTTGCTATTTTATCGTCTTTTGGGAGAGACACATAACTAGTGAACATCATGGGACCCCGGTCCATATTACCACCACTGATCACACCCGCTATTTACTTCCTGTTCTTATTTCCTAGTTGCAGTCATACCTATCATTATTATCTCTTGTGTTTGATCCTTTGTAAACGACAAGGCCGGAGGGATTGACAACCTCTCTGTACTCGTTGGGAGAAAAGTTATTTGTATCTGTGTGTAGGTCATGTCAACCGCTAAGTTTCTGGCACCGTTGACACCTTCTTGTCGACCCTCGGAGTCTCACGGGATTCGATCCTTGGTATCTTTGCCAAGGGAAACTTGCTGCTACGCTACATCTCAAACCTTCCACTTGGGGTAACCAACGAGGGGTGAGAAGCCATCAGCTGGTCGCGCTAGGGGGCGTCACGAGGCTACTCCTGCCAGTGGTCTTCACGAGGCTGTTCACACCACCCATGGGGTGAGTTCCTACCGTCCCAACGTCCTCCTCCTCGGCCTCCTCCACGGCCGTAGCCGCGGTTGTCGCGCTCAGGGCGCTGCCCGACGCGCCTGCCGCGCATCGCCCTGAGCTCCTGGCAGTCGTTAGTGTTGTGGCTATGGACATTGTGGAAGACGTAGTACGGTCGGTTGTCTTTGGGAAGGTCATCGTAGCCGCAGCCACGCTTCTCTTCAGGCTCCGCAGCCAGCATGGCGGGTCCCTTGCGCTTTGATTCTTTGGCCTTGGTCTTCTTGTCGTCCGCCTCCGCCTCAGGCAGCTCCTGGAGGGAGAGGCGTCCTTCCTCCGCCCTGGCGCACTTTGCCGCGAGCTTGAACATCTCGAGGGCTGTGCACAAGTCCTCGTGAATGGCGAGCTCCTGCCTCATCCCGATGTCGCGAACACCATCGGAGAACGCCGAGATGATGGCCTCGTCCGAGACCCTTGGGATCCGGAGGCGCATGGTGTTGAAGCGTTGGATGTACTTTTGCAGGGTCTCTCCCAGCTGCTGCCTCACGCGGCGCAGATCAGCAGCTGTCGGGGCTCGGTCGCGGGTGCCTTGGAAGTTGGCGATGAAACGCTCGCGGAGCTCTTCCCAGGAGGAGATGGATCCCACGGGGAGGTTCAGGAGCCAGTAGTGTTCGCCGTCTTTGAGAGCCATGGGGAACCAGTTTTCCATGACCTGCTCGGTGCCGTTGGACGCCTCGATGCTCAGCTCGTAGAGTTGGAGGAACTCTGTGGGGTCAGTGGTGTCGTCGTAGCGTGGAGGTAGGTCCGGCTTGAACTTTCCGGGCCAGACGAGGCGCCGTAGCTCAGGAGCTAGGGCGCGACACCCGGCCATGCTCATGATCGCAGGCGCCCCCTGCGCCTTTGGCGCTGGCTCTTGGGGTGCTGGAGCCACCGCCTCCTATGGCGCGCGGTCTTGGCACTGCAGGCCAGGGGGCCCGCGAGCCCCTGCATGGGGATGCAGAAACACCTGCCAGCTCTCCTCGTCATGCGCGTGGGCTCTGCGGGGTTCCTCCCGTCGAGGAGCCTCACGCCGGACCTCCTGGCCGGTGCCGTGGAGCGGAGGCGGAGCCGGGACTCCGTGGCCTTCGTTCCCCGCCGGGGGCGACCGAGGACGTGAGGAGTGCGTTGGTGCAGGTGCTTCTCCAGCGGCGTTGACGAGCTCGGTGATGCGGTGGAGACACTCGTCGTAGGGGTCATCTGCCGGGTAGTAGCGCAAGAGCTCCCGCGCCATCAGCAGCGCAGGCTGCTGGTAGACCGGCCTGCGGCGGGCCAGCGAGGATGATGCCGCGGCCGGTGAAGGGTGAAGGCGTCGCCATGCGGCCATCTCGCCGCACGGACGGTGGCAGCGACGAGTCCTACTGCTCGTGGACGGCTGGGTCGTTGGCGACCGACGAGTTGGGGCGGAGCGGTGCACCGTTGCCCGCGGGCGCCGTTTGAGCGACGTTCGCGGCGCGGCGGGCGGCGCGAGTTCGGCGTGTGTCCACCATGGCTATGGAGCGGAGTTGACGTCGAGAACGCGACGAGGTCGTCAGAGAGGCGAGATTTCGACACACCCACTACTTGGCGCACCAAATGTCGGATTTAGGGCTCCGCAAAACCCAAGAAGTTCGAACACAGGGGCGTGAACGAAGATCTCTCCCGCTTGCGTCTACCTAGCGCCTCGCCCTCATCGGTCAAGAGATTCAAGCAAACAAGAGATAGAACACGCAAGAGTTTACCCAGGTTCGGGCCACCGTGTGGTGTAAGACCCTACTTCCTGCTTTGGTGGATTAGCCTCGGGAGGGCTGGAATATGAGCTAGTACAGTGTTCCTGAGCTCAGGAGGGTCAGGAGGCAAGTGTTCTTGCTCCTTGCGTGGTGGCAGAGTGTATGGATCTGATCTACTTGGCTAGGCTTGGTTCGGCCTCTCCCTCATAGTGTGGGTCCTAGCTACTTATATAGGTGGTCAGGGTCCTCTTCCCCCAAAATGTTTAGGCGTGAAGGGATCCCACAACGGCCATTTTTGAGCGGGAACACAAGGACGTTCCTATCATGAAAATAGTGGTCTTCGCCTGCAAAAGGATCAGGCGGTGACGCGGTGGTGGGCTCGACGATGACATCCTCCTTGTCGTCCTTGCGGTCTTCGGTCTTGTTGCATCAAAGGGGAAACCTTTGTCCCACTCTCGGGAACTTGCGGCTGCGCTGTCCCCCTTGCACCGAAATGGCAACTGCGCCGCTGGCGAGCGCTGGCACCCGCTGGCGCGGTGCATCATTGCTGACATCACTGCCTCCTCCTGAGGCAGGCTTGGCCTTGGATTCTCCGCCCCTCCGGAGCGCCCTGCTGGGGCCGCTCCTGAGGAGGTCTTGACGTCGTTCTCCTCGCGAGGCTTAGCTCCCTCGTGAGGGTCTTAGGCAGCTGGTCGATCAGCTGGGCCGTACCAGGCCGATGTAGGAGCGCGTCGCGGCCCGGAGACAGACAAGTCTGGGTACACTGGGTCCCAGGACGCCGTCCAGGACGTAGAGCATCAAGAAGGATGTGGGAAGGGGAGGCCGTCTTAGAGAGCCCAGGTATGTTCATACGTCAAGGGGGACACTTGGGCATCGCGACCCAAGGGCCTAACTGGCCACGTAGCCCCTCACTCCCTGGTCTTGTCCTGGTGATCCGGACAAGCCAGCGGCGGCTGAGGTATGCGCGGTGCCGGGCCCTGCTGACGCAGAACATCAAGGCCTAAGTCCAGCATTATCTTCCCGAGGCCTTTCGTGCGTCAAGGGGGGCTCATGAGCATTGCGACATAGGAGCCTAACTGGTCACGTAGCCCCTCACCCCTTGGTCTTGTCCTGGTGATATGGACGACCCAACGGCGGCTGAGGTACGCGTGGGGCCGAGCTCTGCCGACGCAGAACTCTAGGGCAACCGGAAAGGAAATCGCGAAATCTCAGCCACGCGACATCGGAAGCAAGCGAGGCACACTGCTTGAGGGATCACCTCATACCCATCAAGATAAGTTGTGAATCCCATCAGTGCACCATCATCACTTGAAGAGTTGGATTCAGCAGTCACGCATCGGCAATGTCACCTCCCTTTTTAGCCTTTGGAAGCGGCTTGCATGCCAAGGGGGGCCTCTTGAGCATCACGCCTCAGGAGCTCTTACCGGACCCTGGGACGCCCACCTCCTGGCCTTGACCACGGCATCGCGACCTGGCATACTAGCGACGGCTGCAGCTTGCCTTGGGACTGGGACCTGTCGGTGTAGAGCAGCAAGCTACTGAAAGGGTAAAAAGGAGTGATATTGCCGGAACAAGGCTTGCAAACAGAGTCTATTAGCAAGGATAGTAAACACCGGAGCAAAAGCGTTACAAGTTCTTCACACTCCCCCATGGGGTTGGCTTTCATTCCTAGCAGGAAACACCAGAGAAGGATTTCAGGAGGCCCTAGGTACGGCTACCGTCGTTGACGCCATCATAAATAGTGGGCCACGGCAGGCCATCTCCGACCCCGCTCAAGTCGCTATCGGCGACGAGGTCGTGCAGCTGATGCGCTCTGGGCACGGCGCAAGCTTGGAGGCGCGTTGCTGTCGTCGCTCGTCTTCGGAGACTCGTCAGCCTTGGGAGAGCCGCTAGACTCCCAAGGGAAATCACTGCTGCTGGGAGAGCTGGCGGCGGGACCGATGGCTAGCATGGCGCCAGCCGCTGTGTCATCCCAACGGCCCCCTCCGGGGCAGCACACCAGGCGGCGTCCCTCTTCGTCGAACACTTAGAAGAGCAGCACGGAGGCACCGTCATACTCGAAGTGGATGGTGAGGGCGCCCTCCGCGCAGCAGACGCGGGCGACCTCGCCCCATCCGTGGGTCATGAAGATCTTACCCGGGGAGACGACCTTAACCTCAGCCCCCGTAGCCAGGGCCCAACACTCAGCATGCTGTAAGCACAGCTCGAGCGGCCCTCTTGGTGGCATCTCTGTAGAGAAGAATAGCGGGAAGCGGATCCAGGAGTTAGGAGGCATCACCGCCCACACCACGAACTCGCGCGAAGAGCCTTCAACGTGTGTTCGCGGGACGGCGACATGCACCACACCGGCACGATCAACGCGGCCAAAGCGCGGGCGGCGTTGGACGCTGCCTTCCCCTCAAGAGCGTTGCACCCTAGCGTACAAGGCCACCGGGTAGCCCAGGGGAGGCCGCTCGTGCCAAGACCTCGTCTCTTCCGGCCTCAGGACGGCGCCACGTGGGCGGAACGGTCTTTTCTTCGACGGGAGCAACCCCGGCTCCTCACGAGGAGTCTTTCCCTTCTCGGTGGCGGAGAATCACCGAATCGGCGCCATGGGTGGCACTGCCAAGCAAGGAGCAAAGAGGAAGAAGAAGTAGGAGGAATGGAGGAAGATGATGCGCAACAGGGGCACCGCCTGTCGCCTTATTTATAGACAGGAGAAAGCCAACTGTCGTCCTCCATAATCGCAGGTAATGATGGTCTTTTGAGCATGTAGGGACTTGTTAGTCGTGCAGTTGCCGAGGCGGCATGGGGAAATGGAGACGCCCATGTCCCGTCAATCTCCACACGTCGATCAAGGCCACATGCTTTTGGGGCCCGCGGCGCTCCGCACTTGACCCTTGGCTTCGCCGCAAAGCCAAGTCCGAGTGCACCTTGGTCCCGGGGGCTACTGTGGGCGTTCTGGGAACGGGGGTACCCAGACTTGCCTGCCTGCAGCCCAGAGCGTGGCTCATCCAGTGGCCTGGTACGGCCCAACTTCATCAGAAACCACTCAATACCCTCGCGAGGGGCCAAGCCTCGTGAGGCCGATGACGCAAGACCTCCCCTGGGGCGGCCTCACTAGGCTAGCTCCTGAGGAGTGGAGATATCAAGGCAAGGGGCACCTCATGACGTTCCCGTGAAGTGAGCCATGACGACCAAGGCCAGGCGAGCCCCAGTGGGCGCAGGATGCTAGTTTCATCTTTGGTGCTAAAGGGGCAATGCAGGCGAAGAGTCTCGAGGCATCAGGCAAAGGTTTCCATATCAGTGCAACAAGACCAAGACTAGCAGGACGACAGAGCGAAGGTCACCACGGAGCCCATGGCGGCGTCACCACTAGAGCCTTTGGCAGGCGAAGACCACCTTTTGTTAGGATAGCTTGTACTAGTTGTCCCCCTTCAAACTTCGCCGTTGTGGGATCCCTTCCCGCTCAATATTTGGGAAGAGGACCCGGGTCCCTATAAATAGGACTAGCCACCACCATATGGGTTATCTCATCTGATCGAGAGCTAACCCAAGCTAGGACGGTCGGATCATCGAGACCACCATTACACCCACTAGCTCACCGAGCACAAGAACACCTCTCCTCAAGGGGTTATTCTTCCCATGTACTAGTTCATACTCAGCCTACAAGGCAATCCACCACACCAGACTGGATTAGGGTATTACACCACAACGGTGGCCCGAACTAGTATAAACCCTTGTGTCTCTTGTTCTTCGGGTTCGACGAGCTAGGCCTAGGAATTGGTGCGAGAGAGAGCTAGAGCGGAAAGGAGAGATCTTCGTGCGCACCCCAGTGTTCGAACCTCAAGGGTTTGCCAGAACCCATGATCCGACAGCAAGCTCCAGCGATCCATATATAGACTGGTGCAAGCATCTCGGAGTTGGAATATATGCTTTGATGAGGTGATCAAAGCATATGGTTTTATACAGACTTTTGGAGAAGCCTGTATTTACAAGAAAGTGAGTGGGAGCTCTGTAGCATTTCTGATATTATATGTGGATGACATATTGTTGATTGGAAATGATGTAGAATTTCTAGATAGCATAAAAGGATACTTGAATAAGAATTTTTCAATGAAAGACCTCAGTGAAGCTTCTTATATATTGGGCATCAAGATCTATAGAGATAGATTAAGACGCTTAATTGGACTTTCACAAAGCACATACCCTGATAAAGTTTTGAAAAAGTTCAAAATGGACCAGTCAAAGAAAGGGTTATTGCGTGTGTTACAAGGGGTGAAGTTGAGTCAGACTCAATGACCGACCACTTCAGAAGATAGAGAGAAAATGAAAGTCATTCCCTATGCCTCAGCCATAGGTTCTATCATGTATGCAATGCTATGCACCAGACCTGATTTGTGCCTTGCTATAAGTCTAGCAGGGAGGTACCAAAGTAATCCAGGAGTGGATCACTGGACAGCGGTCAAGAACATCCTGAAATACCAGAAAAGGACGAATGATATGTTTCTCGTTTATGGAGGTAACAAAGAGCTCATCGTAAACGGTTACATCTATGCAAGCTTTGACATTGATCCGGATGACTCTAAGTCACAAATCGGATACGTATTTTTGTTGAACAGCGGAGCTGTCAGTTAGTGCAGTTCCAAGCAGAGCGTCATGGCGGGATCTGCGCGTGAAGCAGAGTACATAGCTGCTTCGGAAGCAGCAAATGAAGGAGTCTGGATGAAGGAGTTTATATCCGATCTAGGTGTAATACCTAGTGCATCGGGTACAATAAAAATCTTTTGTGACAACACTTGAGCAATAGCCTTGGCAAAGGAATCCATGTTTCACAAGAGAACCAAGCACATCAAGAGACGCTTCAACTCCATCCGCGATCAAGTCAAGGAGGGAGACATAGAGATTTGCAAAATATATACGGATCTGAATGTCGCAGACCTGTTGACTAAGCCTCTTCCACGAGCAAAACATGATCAACACCAAGACTCCATGGGTGTTAGAATCATTACTATGTAATCTAGATTATTGACTCTAGTGCAAGTGGGAGACAGAAGGAAATATGCCCTAGAGGCAATAATAAAGTTGTTATCTATATTTCCTTATACATCATGATAAATGTCTTCTATTAAAGCTAGAATTGTATTAACCGGAAGCTTGGTACATGTGTGAATATGTAGACAAAAATAGAGTGTCCCTAGTATGCCTCTACTAGACTAGCTCGTTAATCAAAGATGGTTAAGTTTCCTAACCATAGACATGTGTTGTAATTTGATGAACGAGATCACATCATTAGGAGAATGATGTGATGGACAAGACCCATCCATTAGCTTAGCATTATGATCATTTAGTTTTATCGCTATTGCTTTCTTCATGACTTATACATGTTCCTGTGACTATGAGATTATGAAACCCCCGAATGCCGAAGGAACACCTTGTGTGCTATCAAACATCACAACATAACTAGGTGATTATAAAGATGTTCTACAGGTGTCTCCAAAAGTGTTTGTTGAGTTGGCATAGATCGAGAATAGGATTTGTCACTCCGAGTACCGGAGAGGTATCTCTAGGCCCTCTCGATAATGCACATCATTATAAGCCTTGCAAGCAAATGACAAAAGAGTTAGTCACTAGATGATGTATTACGGAACGAGTAAAGAGACTTGCCGGTAACGAGATTGAACTAGGTATGATGATAGAGACGATCGAATCTCGGGCAAGTAACATACCGATGACAAAGGGAACAATGTATGTTGTTATACGGTTTGACCAATAAAGACCTTTGAAGAATATGTAGGAGCCAATATGAGCATCCAGGTTCCGCTATTGGTTATGGGCCGGAGATGTGTCTCGGTCATGTCTACATAGTTCTCGAACCCGTAGGGTCCGCACGCTTAACGTTCGATGATGGTTTGTATTATGAGTTATATGGCTTGGTGATCGAAGTTTGTTCAGAGTCCCGGATGAGATCACGGACATGACGAGGAGTCTCGAAATGGTCGAGACATAAAGATTCATATATTGGAAGGTTGTATACGTACATCGAAAAGTATTCGGAGAAGTTCGGGGAATTATCGGAGTACCTGGAGGCTATTGGAACCCCTCGGGATGTTATTGGGCCTTATTTGGCCATAGGGGAGAAGAGGAGGTGAGGGAGTCCTGGATTGAGGGGTCCTCAGGTGGCCGAATCGCTTGTTATGGGTCAGACTGGTGGGCCGTGATGATTATTGATGAAGACTATCTCTCATATCCGGATAGGACTCCCATATGTGTAAAATAGCAAGTTTAGGGTCCGGGTGTAATACTTTCCTTCCTCTGCAAGATGCTCATGTACAAACCCTAGTTCCCTCCAGTGCATATATAAACCGGAGGGTTCCGTCCGTAGAGACAAGAATCATAGCAATCACATAGGCTAGACTTTTAGGGTTTAGCCATTACAATCTCGAGGTAGATCAACTCTTGTAACCCCATATTCATCAAAGATCAATCAAGCAGGAAGTAGGGTATTACCTCGATTGAGAGGGCCCGAACCTAGGTAAACATCGTGTCCCCAGTCTCCTATTACCATCGATCCTCAGACGCATAGTTCGGGACCCCCTACCCGAGATCTGCCGGTTTTGACACCGGCATTGGTGCTTTCATTGAGAGTTCCAATGTTTCGTCGACTGAAGGATTAATGGCTCACTTCATCATCAATGACGGCGCCACTGCCGAGGGAATTTTTCTCCCCGGCCAACGTTTTGTGTTTGGCGGCTTCGTGCTTCGTGCCAACACGGAAGGCCACCTCGAGCAGGTTGACAGCTACGCCCCTGGTCATCAGATCAGATTTGGAAGCCTAAACTAGGTTGCTGATGTCCGCGGAGATTTGATCTTCGACGGATTCGCACCCCTGGCAGCTGCTCCCTGCCACCACGATGAATATGACTTAGATCTGTCATCGGACCTCATCCAGGGGACAATACCTGCAGCAGCTCTGGCCATAGATCTGGAGAAGATCGCTTCGTCCGAGGACGGGAAGATCAACCCCGCCATGGAGACCGCAAACTTAGCGGCGTTTGAGCCACACACAGACCCAGCCTTGAGCGAGATTCCTTCTGCCGCCGAAACTCCGGAATCGTCTCCGATTACGATTTCCGAACTTTCAGGATATGTGTCCTTTGGGCTTGATCGAGCGGTTGTCACCGAACTCAGCCCCGCAGATGTCCGAGCACATGTCCGGCACTCGCCCTTAGACGAAGTGCTGGACTTGCTAAAATTGCTCTCTCTTGCAGAGAATTACCAGCCGAACCATGCCCAGTTCGAACTGGGGCTGAGGATAGGGAATTTTCCTTCCCACCCACCACCCACTTGGTAGCCACGGTCGAGACTTAACCGATCTATTAGATTACGCTTCTGAAGACATCGATGGGATGGACCACGATGCCGAAGCCAATCTAAGTGCAAACCCGCCCGCAACTAGGCGATGGACGGCTACTTCTACATACGATGTATACATGGTGGACCCACCCAATGATAAGGAGGGCGACGACGATACCAATCCAGAATAGGACAAGCCTGTCGATGAACCTCCCAAACGTCGGTGTCAGAAGCGTCGATCTCGATCCCATAAAGGGAAAGAGAGTAACACTGTCACTGAAGACGATGACGATCCGGAACAAGTTGATGACCCCATGGAGCCAGCGGTAGAGCAGGAGGAATGGGAGGATGGCGAACATAGTCCAGAACAGCTAGCCAATCATAGCGATGCGGGTGACAACAATTATCAATCTGTCTCCAAAGAGGACATCAGCATGCGAGACGAAGAATTCATCGTCCCAGAAGAACCGCTCGAACAGAAACATTTTTAACAATAGCTCATTGCCACTGCAAGGAGCCTGAAGAAGCTACTGCGGCGGCTTAGAGCTGAACATGATACACTAAATGAAAGATGGAACAAAGTGCTAGACACTTAAGAACGATACGGCTACAATGGCCAAACAAAGAGCTATCCCAAACGCAAGCTGCTTCCCCAATTCGACGACAAGGCCCCTGCACCAATTCCGCTGAAGTATGATTAGTCCAATCAACTGGACCGACCACCCCGTGGACGGGACAAAGCGGGCAGCAACGCCGTACACAAACCCGCACCTCCTCACCGTAATGGAAGGGATACAACGGCTCAGGGCCATAAGTACGATCTACGTCAGGACCTGAATAAAAAGGCTGACCAAGTCAGATCAATCTACGGATCAAGCGAATGTGCCCACACACAGGACAACGGCTATCAAGCCAAACAGGCCGGTCATAATCCAGTTTGGAGCCAACATCGAATGCCAATACAGTCCGAACTACGCCATGATATCGCAAAATACAGGGGTGCCGCACAACCTCTGTGCTTCACCGATGAGGTGATGGATCACGGATTTCCAGAAGGGATTAAACCCATAAACATCGAGGCGTATGATGGAACAACGGACCCTGCTGTATGGATGGAAGACTTTATTCTTCACATCCACATGGCTCGTGGAGATGATCTCCATGCTATCAAATACTTACCTCACAAGCTGAAAGGACCATCTCAGCACTGGTTAAACAGCATCCCACAGAACTCCATTGGAAGCTGGGAAGAACTTGAGGATGCTTTTCGGGCCAACTTTCAGGGGACTTATCTCCGGCCCCCAGATGCTCATGATCTAAGTCATATTATCCAGCAACCCGAGGAGTCAGCCCGCAAGCTTTGGAATCGATTCTTAACTAATAAGAACCAAATTGTCGACTATCCAGACGCTGATACGTCTCCGTCGTATCTATAATCTTTGATTGTTTCATGCCAATATTATTCAACTTTTACATGCTTTTGACAACTTTTTATATGATTTAATTGGACTAACTTACTTACCAAGTGCCAAGTGTCAGTTCCTGTTTTCTGCATGTTTTTTGTATCGCAGAGTATCCATATCAAACGAAGTCCAAATACAATAAAATTCCACGGAGAATTATTTTGGAATATATATGATTTTTGGGAGGTGGAAGCTACATAAACGGGGGCCCGTAGGCCCCACAACCCACCAGGGCGTGCGAGAGGCGCGCCTGGCGTGCCCAGGTGTCTTATGCCCACCTAGAACGTCGTTGGAGCTGTACTTCGGGCGCAAGGAAGCTTATATCCGGAAGAAAATTGTGTAAAAATCTCAGCGCAATCGGAGTTACGGATCTCCGGGAATATAAGAAACGGTTTTTGGCCAGATCTAGGGGACGCAAAACAGAAGAGGACATAGAGACAGATCCAATCTCGAAGGGGATCTCGCCCCTCCCATGCCAAGGAGACCAAGGACCAGAGGGAGAACCCTTCTCCCACCTAGGGAGAAGGCCAAGGAAGAAGGAGAAGGAGGGGGCTCTCTCCTCCTCGCTTCCGGTGGCGCCGGAGTGCCACCGGGGCAACGATCGGGACGGTGATCTATATCAACAATCTTGCTACCGTCCACACCAACTCTCTCCCCCTAATTGCAGCGATGTATCACCTCTTTCCCCTCGTTGTAATCTCTACTTAAACATGGTGCTCAACTCCATATATTATTTCCCAATAATCTATGGTTATCCTATGATGTTTGAGTAGATCTGCTTTGTCCTGTGGGTTAATCATGATCTTGTTTGGTATGATATATATTCTATTTATGGTGCTGTCCTATGGTGCCCTCCGTTCTCGCGCAAACATGAGGGCCCCCTGCTGTAGGGTGTTGCAATATGTTCATCGTTTGCTTATTGTCAGTGTTGTGGGGGATGACAGCGGCCCACACGTGGATAAGTGGGGTATGATGTATGGTAGTAAAGAGGACTTGATACTTAATGCTATGGTTGGGTTTCACGGCCTTAATGATCTTTAGTAGTTGCGGATGCTTGCTAGAGTTCCAATCATAAGTGCATATGATCCAAGTAGAGAAAGTATGTTAGCTCATGCCTCTCCCTCATATAAAATTGCGAGAATGATTACCGGTACTTGTTATCGATTGCCTAGGGACAAATAACTTTCTTGTTGACAAAAGCTATCTACTAAACCACTAACTTAGTTGATCTTTATCTAAACAGCCCCTACTTTGTATTTACATGCTCTTTATTATCTTGCAAAACTATCCCAAAGTACTTCTAGTTTCATACTTGTTTCCGGTAAAGCAAACGCGAAGTGTGCGTAGAGTTGTATCGATGGTCGATAGAACTTGAGGGAATATTTGTTCTACCTTTAGCTCCTCGTTTGGTTCGACACTCTTACTTATCAAAAAAGGCTACAAACGATCCCCTATACTTGTGGGTTATCAAGACCTTTTTCTGGCGCCATTGCCGGGGAGTTATAGTGTGGGGTGAATATTCTCGTGTGTGCTTGTTTGCTTTATCGCTAAGTAGTTTTTATTTTTTGTTCTAAGTTGTTCTCTACATTTAGTTATGGATATGGAACACGAAACACCAAAAAAATTAGTGGTACCTTCTGCTCATGGAGATGGGGAACCTCCTAAAACCCTCGATGCTCGTTATGTGAAAAATATTATGAACTACTTTAATAATCCTGAGAAAATGCTATTCAACTTAATAATGGGAGTGATGTTGGATCAATGTGAATACTTTAGGGATTATCGCTTGACTCATAAAGGGAAATTGTTATGGGATCAAATTTATATGTTGCATTGGTATGCTGGGGATTTATGCTTGGGATAAGATCATACTTGTTGCTCTAGGATTGATGCTCCACACCTACCCTTTTCATGTGACTTCAATGACAATGAAACCTTAGCTTCTGATGCTAGAGGTGTATATGATTATTGTGAAGTGGAAAAAATAGAAGAATTTGTTGCTTTTAAGGGTGCTTGTGAAATTAAATGTTTTTTTGAAAAGTATGAAAATTATGATGACGTTGTTTACAGATATATAAATCTTGCTATACTTAAATATTTCTATTTGAATTATAAATACAATGCCCATATTGATGCGTTTATTGAGAAGGTCTCTGCTGTCCAAGAAGAGGCTAATATTTTGCACGAGTCTATGGAAGAAGAAGTTAATGACATTGTGAGCTCATTGGATGGAAACGATGAGGAGGAGAGCGAAGAACAAAATGAGGAAGAGCGGATTGATCACCCGTTCCCAACCTTCTAATGAGAGTAACTCTTTATCCCATACATTGTTTAATTTCCCTTCAAATTTACCGAAGGATGAATGCTATGATGATTTCTATGATCCCGTTGATTCTTTTGAAATATCCCTTTTCGATGATGCTTGCTATGCTTGTGGCCAAGATGCTAATATGAATTATGGTTATGGAGATGAACTTGATATAGTTCCTTATGTTAAACATGAGATAGTTGCTATTGCACCCACACATGATAGTCCTATTATCTTTTTGAATTCTCCAAACTACACTATATCGGAGAAGTTTGCACTTATTAAGGATTTCATTGATGGGTTGCCTTTTACCGTTGCACATGATGATTTTGATGAATGTAATATGCATGTGTTTGCTGCTCCTACTTGCACTTATTATGAGAGAGGAACTACATCTCCGCCTCTCTATGTTTCCAACACGATAAAATTGCAAGAAACAGCTTATACTATGCATTGGTCTTTACTTGATGTGCATGAATTGTTATCGTATGAAATGCCGATGCATAGGAAGAGAGTTAGACTTTGTTGTTACATGACACATATCACTTTTTGCTCACTACTAAATGCCAAATTATTGCTAGTTAAAATTGGCTTTGATATACATTGGGATCCGGGTGGATTCATTACTTGAGCACTTTATGCCTAGCTTAATGGTTTTAAAGAAAGCGCTGCCAGGGAGATAACCCAGAAGTTTTTAAAAAAGTGTCATTTATTTTTGTTGAGTGCTTTTATAAACTTTAAAAACAAAATAATATAGATGGGAACCTAAAACTTTTTCAAAAAGAAAAGTGAAACTAAGAAGGACGAGCACCGTTGAAGTGGGGGACGTCCTTGAACTTTGTTCATGCTCATGGAAACTTTGCAAATCTTGAACTACAGAAACTTTTAATTAAAAATAATTATCCCATTGTACAATTCCATTGTATTATAAAAATAATGTGCCAAGAGTTTGCCTTTAGGACGATTAGATTGCTTGTTGGTTTGTGCGGTGCAAACCAGAAACTTTTGCTGTAGTGTGCGATTTTACATTTTTTTAATGGAACGTCAATCGGTTCTGAAACTTTTTGCACAGTCTAGCTATATAAAAAAATATTTTTCCTAATTTTTTCAGAATTTTTAGAGTTACATAAGTATGGTGAATGTTCAAATCTTTACAGACTGTCATGTTTTCACATATTGCTGTTATAGCTTCATTATTTGCTTATGCTCGAATTCTTTTGGAAGCCTCCTTGACTTGGGGCCATAGAATTGTGATAGAATAGAGTAGGTAATGTTTGTTTGAAATTATACAATAATTTTAGAGCAGTACATGATGCGATTTCATTGATCTTATGCACTAACCACGCCACTAAAAGTTCGATTGAGTTTTGTGTGGATGAAGTGTTGGAATATCGAGGAGGTCTCGATGTGAGGAGAAGGAGGAGAGGCAAGAGCTCAATCTTGGGGATTCCCAAGGCACCCCAAGTAAATATTCAAGGAGACTCAAGCGTCTAATCTTGGGGATGCCCCGGAAGGCATCCCATCTTTCTGCAACAAGTATCGATATGTTTTCTGATTCGTTTCGTTCACATGATATGCGTAAATTCTTGGAGCGTTGTGTGCTTTTTATTTTTCTTGCTGGTATGAGATAGTTCTTGGCAAATTTGCATAATGCTCTTTTCACTTCACTTATATCTTTTGAGTATGGCTTTATAGAATGCTTCATGTGCTTCACTCATATCATTTGAAGTTTGGATTGCCTGTTTCTCTTCACATAGAAAACCGATGTTCATAGAATGCTCTCGTGCTTCACTTATATTTGTTAGAGCATGATCTTTTGTAGAAAGAATTAAACTCTCATGCTTCACTTATATCTATTTAGAGAGTCAAACGGAATTGGTCAAATGCATGGTTAGTTATAAAATCCTACATAAAACTTATGGATCACTGAATATGATATGTTTGATTCCTTGCAATAGTTTTGCGATATAGAGATGATAATATGTGGGAGGTACTAGTGGATGAACATGTTTAGTAAGATATTGGTGTTAAGGTTTGTGATTCCCGAAGCATGCATGTATAGTCTCTCGTTATGCCGGGAAGTTGGAGCTCAATTTATCCTTGATTGTCCTATCTTTGTGTGAAGGTCGGGGGCGCACGATGGTTAACTCCTACCAACCTCCCCCATTAGGAGCATGCGTAGTATTACTTTGCTTCGAGGGCTAATAAACTTTGGCAATAAGTATATGAGTTCTTTATGACTAATGTGAGTCCATGGATTATACAAACTCTCACCCTTTCATAATTGCTAGCCTCTCTCGTGCCGCACAATTTTCGCCGGTGCATATACTTTATTAAACCTTCCTCAAAACAGCCACCATACCTACCTATTATGGCAGTTCCATAGCCATTCCGAGATATATTGCCATGCACTTACATCATATAGTTGACTTGAGCATTCATTTTCATATTGCTTTGCATGATCGTAAGACACCTAGCAAGATATTTTCATGGCTTGTCCGTTATTTGATATCTTTGATATGCTAGATCATCGCACATCCTAGTACACTGCTAGAGCCATTCATTTAGAGCCATACTATGTCTTAGGTATCGAGTTGTAATTTTTATTTTTTTCAGTTCTAAGTAAATAGGAGTGTGATGATCATCATTATCCATTATTAGAGCATGCCCCAGTATTGATAGGATGATGGAGACCATGTTTCCCCCACAAGTCGGGATGGGACTCCAGACTTTAAAAATAAAAAAAATAGGCCAAAGAAGCCCAAATAAAAACGAGAGGCCAAAGAAGCCCACCAAAAAAGAAAAAGAAAAAAATGAAAGGGGCATGCAAATACCACACTTGTGCATCAAAGTAGCACCATGTTTTTCATGTAGAGAGTCTCCTATGCTTTCAATTTCATATACTAGTGGGAATTTTTCCATAGTAGAGTCTGATGCATACCCACTTAGTTTCATATTGAGCTTTCATACACTTATAGCTCTTAGTTGCATCTATTGCATGGCAATCCCTACTCCTCATATTGATATCGATTGATGAACATCTCCATAGTCCATTAGTTTGCCTAGTTGATGTGAGACTTTCTTCCCTTCTTTTGTCTACTACCATCGCATTCTACTCCACCTATATTTCTATATCCATGGCTTGCGCTCATGTATTGCGTGACAGTTGAAAATGTTGAAGCGCGTTAAAAAGTATGAACCAATTGCTTGGCTGACACCGGGGTAGTACATGATTTATACTTTGAGCTGGGAAGATAGAGCATGACAAGACTATATGATTTTGTAGGGATAACATTCTTTAGCATTTTATATTCTGAAAGACATGATTGTTTGTTGGGATGCCCGAGTATTGATGTCTTTATGTCAAATCATAGACTATTGCTTTGAATCACTCATGTCTTAATATTCATGCCATGACTAGATATATGATCAAGTTTATGCTAGGTAGCATTCCACATCAAAAATTATCTTTTTTATCATTTACCTACTCAAGGACGAGCAGGAATAAAGCTTGGGGATGTTGATACGTCTCTATCGTATCTATAATTCTTGATAGTTTCATGCCAATATTATTGAACTATTACATGCTTTTGGCAACTTTTTAAATGATTTATTTGGACTAACTTACTTACCCAGTGCCAAGTGAGAGTTCATGTTTTTTGTATCACAGAGTATCCATGTCAAACGAAGTCGAACACGATAAAATTTCACAGAAAATTATTTTGAAATATATGTGATTTTTGGGATGTGGAAGCTACGTAAACGGGGGCCCAGAGGCCCCACAACCCACCAGGGCACGCCAGAGGTGCCTGGCGCGCCCTGGTGTCTTATGCCCACCTGGAACGTCCGTTGGAGTTGTACTTCGGGAAGCTTATATCCGGAAAAAAATGTGTAAAAATCTCAATGCAATCGGAGTTATGGATCTCTAGGAATATAAGAAATGGTTTTCGGCCAGATCTGGGGGACGCGAAATAGAAGAGGACAGAGAGACAAATCCAATCTCGGAGGGGCTCTCACCCCTCCCATGCCATGGAGACCAAGCATCAGAGGGATAACCCTTCTCCCACCTAGGGAGAAGGCCAAGGAAGAAGGAGAAGGAGGGGGCTCTCTTGCCCTCGCTTCCGGTGGCGTTGGAGTGCCACTGGGGCAACGATCAGGACGACGATCTACATCAACAATCTTGCTGCCGTCCACACCAACTCTCTCCCCCTCATTGCAGTAGTGTATCACCTCTTTCCCCTCGCTGTAATCTCTACTTAAACATGGTGCTCAATTCCATATATTATTTCCCAATGATCTATGGTTATCCTATGATGTTTGAGTAGATCCGCTTTGTCCTGTGGGTGAATCACGATCTTGGTTGGTATGATTGTATATTTTATTTATGGTGCTGTCCTACGGTGCCCTCCGTTTTCGCGCAAACGTGAGGGGCCCCCACTGTAGGGTGTTGCAATGTGTTTATGATTAGCTTATTGCCAGTGTTGCGGGGGATGACAATAGCCCAAACGCGGATAAGTGGTGTATGACATATGGGAGTAAGGAGGACTTGATACTTAATGCTATGGTTGGGTTTCACGGCCTTAATGATCTTTAGTAGTTGCGGATGCTTGCTAGAGTTCCAATCATAAGTGCATATGGTCCAAGTAGAGAAAGTATGTTAGCTAATGCCTCTCCCTCATATAAAATAGCAAGAATGATTATCGGTACTTGTTATAGATTGCCTTGGGACAAATAACTTTCTTGTTGACAAAAGCTATCTACTAAACCACTAACTTAGTTGATGTTTATCTAAACAACCCCTGCTTTGTATTTACGTGCTACTTATTATCTTGCAAAACTATCCCAAAGTACTTCTAGTTTCATACTTGTTTCCGGTAAAGCAAACTATAAGTGTGCGTAGAGTTGTATCGGTGGTCGATAGATCTTGAGGGAATATTTGGTCTACCTTTAGCTCCTCGTTGGGTTCGACACTCTTAATTATCAAAAATGGCTACAAATGACCCCCTATACTTGTGGGTTATCAGACGCCGAGGCCTTAGCGACATTCAAACACAGTGTCCGGGACAAATGGCTGGCTAGACACCTCGGCCAAGAGAAGCCGAGAACAATGGCAGCACTAACTACACTCATGACCCGCTCTTGCGCGGGCGAGGACAGATGGCTGGTTCGTAGCAGCAATAGCACCAGCGACCCTGGCACCTCTGAAGTCGGATGGCAATGGCAAGCCACGGCGCAATAAAAACAAGCGTCGAAACAATACTGGAAGCACATACGACACGGCGGTAAACGCCGGACTGAGTGGCTCCAGGCCCGGTCAACGGAAGAAGCCATTCAAAGGCAACAGAGATAGTCCATCTAGCTTGGATAAAACACTAGACATGCCTTGCTAGATCCATGGCACCCTTGATAAACCTGCAAATCATACCAACCGAAACTGTTGGGTCTTTAAGCAGGCCGGCAAACTAAACGCCAAACACAAGGGGAATGGACCTCAAAGCGAAGACGAGGACGAACCTCGCCAGCCGAACATGGGGTGGTAGAAGAAGTTTCCAGTAGAGGTAAAACCGTGAACATGATCTACGTCGCCCATATCCCCAAGAGGGAACACAAGCGCGCACTCAGGGACGTCTACACCGTTGAGCCTGTCGCCTCCAAATTCAACCCATAGTCGGCTTGTACGAACACCTTTGATTGTAGGGATCATCCAACCAGTATCCGTCATAGAGGTTCGGTGGCCTTAGTGCTCGACCCCATAATTGTCGGATATCATGTTACTCGAGTCCTTATGGACGGTGGCAGAAGTCTCAATCTGATATACTAAGACACTGTCAGCAAGATGGGGATAGACCCGTCAAGGATTAAGCCCAGCAGCACTACCTTTAAAGGAGTCATACCAGGCGTAGAGGCCTGTCGCACGGGCTCATTGACATTGGAGGTCATATTCGTCTCTCCTGATAACTTTCGAAGCGAAGAGTTAATCTTCGACATCGCTCCTTTCCGAAGCGGCTATCACGCACCCCTCGGAAGAACGGCCTTCGCCCACTTTAAAGTGGTCCCGCATTATGCCTACTTAAAGTCAAAATACCCGGACCACGCGGCATCATCATGGTCAATGGAAATATGGAGCGCTCCCTCCGTACGGAGGAAGACATAGCGGCCTTAGCAGACGAGGCCCAAAGCGGCTTATTTAGGCCGAAAAGTTCACCGGTCGTCAAGACCACGGACACGGCTAAACGGATCCGGTCCGCACTACAATGTGGCAACTCAGAGGAACCTGAGCTCAATTAGCAGTTGCGCCCCTATCGACTGCCCCATAAGGTGGTAGAATATGTACCTCGCATACACAATTATGCCCTTAAAATACCTTCGGCGGCGCTGGGGGCGCACCGCATGCAAATAGTCCATAGTTTGGCTTGACCCTATTCAGATGCTAAAATACATCTTCTTTTTTAAGGTCCGGCAGGACACTCTTTTCCAAAATCTTGTTTTCTTTTGTTAGGGCGGCCATCATAATTCCTCTTCAAGGATATATCGCAAAGGAGAAAAATGGCGCACACGTGCAGCGTGGCCCCGTATTGAGATTTCTTTTTAGATTTAGGCTTTGTAAACCTTTTTCTCTCCTCTTTTATTTTTTCATCTTTTCTTCTGTTGGCATGTAAAATGCCCATTTATGTTATCGGCATTATCTGTAACCACACAGCTCGCCGTATTAAATGGGATATAAAAGAAGCAGTTTGGTTCCGATTCGTTTGGAGTTTATTTATTAGCACATGTGTTCTCTCCCCAAGTCAGATTGCCGCATGTGCCTTAATACCTGGACTTAATACCAAGGGCTGTATTCGGCCTCGCACACCTTCAAAAGTCCGAACTCCTATAGGGAACTGTTCGGCGTCCCGGATATTGCATTATATACATCGGCTCTGAATCATGTCTTTGGTCTATAGTTGGGTTGTTCGGCTCCTGTGTGGTAGGACTAGGGTTCCTACCAGGCCTTCGGCGTAGGTTATATGGACAGGGAGGAGGGGAACGAGGGCTGGAGCGGGCGCTCTGGTGAGCGGGCACCGTCGCGGCTAGGGTTTGGTGCGGCGGCGGCTAGGGTTCCGGCTCCATGGGGAGCCGGGCAACAGAAGATTATGATATCTTTATTGCTTCATCTCAAACGGTGTCTTACAACTAGTATTTATAACTTTAGCCTAAGATAACTTGTGGGCCAAGCCCATAACACTAATGCCCGATGGGCCTCTTCCGGTTGTAGACCAAACCGGTCATAACATCTCTCCCCGCCTGCGCAAACAGCTCGTCCTCGAGCTGAAAGTCTAGATAGTGTTGGCGGAATTCCTCACGCTGCTCCCAAGTGGCCTCCTCCTCCGGAAGACTCGCCCACTGAACTAGGACGAACCACACTCCACGCCGGAGCTGTGCCTGCAACACCTTTGCCGGCTCTAGAAGAATGCGACCATCGGCGGTTGGAGGAAGCGCCGGAGGAGCCGCCGGTGGCTCGCCACAGAATGGCTTGAGCAGCCCCACATGGAAGATGTCGTGGATGCGAGCGCGGGCTGGAAGCTGAAGACGATAGGCCACCTTCCCAATGCGCTCCAAGATAGGGAAGGGCCCGGCGTAGCGAGGCCCGAGCTTGAGCTTCGCGCGCGGGTCGAGTGACTGCGTAGAGCGGTGGAGAAGACGCAGCCACACCCAGTCACCCACCGCGAACTCCACCTCGCGATGATGATCGTCATAGTAGTGCTTGGCGAGCTGCTGGGCCTGAAGGAGATGCTGACGGACCTCATCAAGCATCTCGTCACGGGTGCGGATAAGGTCACCCACAACCTCCGTCCGAGCCGTCTTCGGGTCCACCGGAACTATAGGCGGGGGTGGTCGACCATAGACCATCTCAAACGGCGTAGCATGCAGGGCGGAGTGATAGGAGGTGTTCTAGCAGTACTCTGCCCAAGAGAGCCAGTCCACCCAAGCTCGAGGTCGATCACCTATCACACAACGCAAATACATGGCAATGACCTTGTTAACCACCTCGGACTGACCGTCCGTCTGAGGATGGAACGCCATACTCAGGCGGAGCTGGACGCCCGCCATCCTGAAGAGGTCGCGCTAGACATGGCTCGTGAACACCAGGTCCCGATCACTAACGATCGAAGCGGGGAACCCGTGTAGACGGACGATGACGGCAAAGAAGGCCCGGGCCACTGACGCTGCTGTGTACGGATGGCCGAGCGCAATGAAGTGGGCGTACTTGGAGAAGCGGTCGACCATCATGAGGATGACCGACTTGCCGCCCACCTTGGGAAGGCCCTCGATGAAGTCCATGGAGATATTCGCCCAGACCTGAGACGGCACCTCCAAGGGCTGAAGTAACCCAGCCGGCCTCAGGGTCTCCGTCTTTTTCGGCTGGCATGTCTGACAAGACCGAACCCAGTCGCGGACCAGGGCACGATCGCCAGGGATGTAGAAGTCGGTGCGAAGACGATGGAGGGTTTTCTGCACACCCTCATGACCCGCCGAGTGGGTGAGCTATAACACCTGGTGACGAAGAACATCATGCGCGGGAACAAAGATCCGGCGCCCATGGAGAAGCAGTTCGTCAGAGAAGCACCAAGGCTCCTCCATGTTGTCGGCCGCGAGCTGCTGCTGAGGAAGGACGGCATCGTCGACCGTCGCAGTAGCATGGCGAATATCGGCGAAGAGACCGAACATCGGCCCGGAGTGGATGCACAGGGCCACCCCTGCGGACTCGTCGGCGGAGGGAGCGAGGTCGGAGTCGCAACGGGACAGCGCGTCGGCCACGGTGTTAAGGCGGCCTAGCCGATACTCGATGGAGAAGTCGAAGTCGAAGAGATTGCTGATCCACTGGTGCCACGGCACGGTCGACAGCCATTGGTCCAGCAAGAACTTCAGGCTGTAGTGGTCCGTGCGAATGTGGAAGGACCGTCCCCACAAGTACGGCCGCCAATGGCGAACGGCCTGCACAAGGCCAATGAGCTCCCGCTCGTACGCCGCCAGCTTAAGATAGCGCGGAGCGAAAGGTCGGCTGAAGAAGGCGAGGGGTCCCTCGCCCTGATGAAGCACGGCACCGAAACCCGCGCCCGAGGCGTCACAGTCCACCACGAACGGCCGCTCGAAGTCGGGCATCTAGAGGACGAGGCCCGTCGTGAGGGCCCCCTTGAGGGCCTCAAACGCCGCCATCGCCTCGTCGTCCCAGGCGAAAGCATCGTGGTGGAGCAACCGCGTGAGGGGCGCCGCGATGAGCCCAAACTCCCGGATAAATTTCCTGTAGTAGCCGGCGAGGCCGAGGAACCCGCGAAGAGCCCGCAGCGAGTGAGGCGTCGGCCATGCGGAGACGGCTGCCACCTTGTCAGCGTCCATAGCCACCCCATTGGCCGAGATGACATGGCCGAGGTAGGCGACGGTAGGTGTCCCGAACGAGCACTTCGAGCACTTAAGGTGGAGGTGGTGCGCCCGAAGCTCGTTGAAGACGATGGCGACGTGCTGGAGGTGCTCGGCCCAGGTGGCGCTATGGATAAGAATGTCATCAAAGAAAACAAGCACAAACCACCGTAAGTAGGGTCGAAGGACATCGTTGTCAGGGCTTGGAAAGTCGCCGGGGCGTTGGCGAGGCCGAAGGGCATCACCAAGAACTCGAAGTGGCGATGGTGGGTGCAAAACGCCGTCTTAGCGATGTCGTCCGGATGCATACGCACCTGATGATGGCCCAACCGGAGATCGAGCTTGGCGAAGAAGCGTGCCCCATGGAGCTCATCCAAGAGCTCGTCGACCATTGGTATAGGGAACTTGTCCTTGAGCGTGAGCGCGTTCAGGGCACGGAAGTCGATGCAGAAACGCCACATGCCGTCCGACTTGCGGACGAGAAGCACCGGCGCGGAGAAGGGCAACGTGGAGATCCGGATGATGCCCGCGGCGAGCATTAGGGCAGACTGTCTCTCCAACTCATCCTTCTGCAGCTTAGGGTAGCGGTAGGGACGAACCGCCACGGGGCTGGAGCCCGGCACGAGGTGAATACGATGGTCATACGCCCGGGCGGGCGGAGGACCCCGTGGCTCGTCGAAGAGGTCATTGTGCTGCTGCAGAAGGGGATCTAGCGGGGGTTGCTCGGACTCCAAGGACGCGGCGGCTAGCTGGAGGTGTGGCACGACCGGCGCAGCACCCCCAAGGCCGTCCCACCGGATGCGGCGGCCCGGTCGCTAGAACTTCATCGTGAGCGCGTCGAAGTCCCACAGGATGGGACCGAGGGTCTGGAGAATATCCACACCGAGGATGAAGTCGAAGCAGCCGAGGTCGATCCCTACAGAGGTAATGGAGAAGTGTTCGGCACCGATGGAGATGGGAACGTTGCGGGCGAACCCATGACACCGGAGGCGATCGCCGTTCGCCACCGTGATCAGAAGGTGCTCCCCGCCCGTCGTCGGGAGGGCTAGACAACGCATGGTCGCCTCGGGCAGGAAGTTATGGGTGGAGCCAGTATCCAGCAAGGCCAGCAGCCGCTCGCCATGGATCGTCACCAGAAACAGCATGGTCCGCTCGCCACAGATGCCAGCGAGGGCATGGAGGGAGCTGACGCACGCCGTCGCTGTGGAATCCGCGGCCGTGTCCTCAGCTCCCACGGGTGGCGGTGGCGCGTTGGGCAAGTCGTCCGCCTCAGTGTAGTCGACCGTCTCCAAGTAGAATAGGCGGGGACAAACATGGGTCGACGTGTAGGGCTCATCGCAGTTGAAGCAGAGGCCCTGACGGCGACGCTCCTGCTGCTCGGCCGGTGATAACCGGCGGAAGGTCCGTGTGGTGGCTGGGGGTGCGGCCGTCGCGGCTGGAGAAGACCGGCCCGTCGTTGGTGAAGTTGGCGCTGGTCGACTGGGCTGGCGGCCGCCCCGTCCGGGCGGTTGCTGACGTGCCTGGGCCCGCTGCTCGAAGGCCCGGGCGTAGTACATGGCCGTCTGGAGGTCGGGGGGTCCCGGAGCTCAACGTCCACGCGAATATGGTCCGGCAGACCGCCCACAAATAAATCGGCGCGCTGAGTCGCGGAGACGCCCGGCGCGTGGCACGCCAGGGCCTGGAAGCGGTCGGCGTAGTCCTGCACCGTGGATGTAAAGGGTAAGCGGCCCAGGGCCGCCAGGTGGCTCCCGCGGATAGGGGGACCGAACCGGAGGAGACAGAGCTCCCGAAAGCGCTCCCACGGCGGCATGCCGCCCTCGTCCTGCTCGAGGGCGTAGTACCAGGTCTGCGCAGCGCCCCGGAGATGATAGGACGTGAGCCCGGTACGATCTGAAGCGAGTGTCCGTTGCCCCCGAAAGGACTGCTCGCACTGGTTGAGCCAGTTGAGGGGGTCCTCCGTGTCCTCATATGTGGTGAAGTCCAATTTGGCGAACCGAGGGGGTGTCGAACCGCCGTGCCCGGGGGCTGCTGCAACCGACTGCAGCGCGTACGCCGGGTCGGAGACCGCCGGGAAGTAGTTCGCCGAGCTGGAGGGGCGATCGAACTGCAGGGAGGGCGTCGGGTGTTCCGGCGCCGTGGTATACACCGGGCCCGGAGACGATCCGGCCGCCCACGCGGGGAGCGGCGACGCCGACGGCGGAAACCGCACCTGGTGCAGGGGCCGACCGGTGGGTCTCAACGCAGGTGGTGGCGCTGGCGCCTGGTGGTGCTGCGGCGCCATGGCCAGCGTCGTAGTGGCCGGCGGTGGCGCCGGCAGAAACTGCTGGGGAGGGCCCCCCAGCGGTGCGGTGGTGGCCAACCACGATGGGCAAGGGGGCCCCGTGGATGGGTAGTGCTGCAGCATCAGCGGCGGCGGGGGCGGCCCTCCGTAGGGCGACTGGAAAGCCGGGGCGGGCCACTGGAGCGCCGGCAACCCGTAGGCGGCAGTGACGGCGATCAGTGGCGGCGGCTGGTTCCCGGCGAGGAGGATGATGCCCCGGACCGCCTGGACGAGCTCCCGAAGGGTGCCCGACATCTCCTCGGGCGAGAGGATGGGGGGTGGCTCCGCCGCGGTGGTGGCCGGCGATGGCGAGGTGGCGACCCCGGAAGTGATCGCTGGCATCGACGCGGAGGTGGTCGTTGGCAGCGGAAGGGGGGCGCTGGCAGTTGGCAGCAGCGGCGGTGATGGAGGGAGCGACATGATCGGCCTGGTGTCTCTGGATACCAAATTGGTAGGACTAGGGTTCCTACCAGGCCTTCGGTGTAGGTTGTATGGACAGGGAGGAGGGGAATGAGGGCTAGAGTGGGTGCGCTAGCGAGCGGGCGCCATCGCAGCTAGGGTTTGGTGCGGCGACGGCTAGGGTTCCGGCTCCTTGGGGAGCCGGGCAACAGAAGATTATGATATCTTTATTGCTTCATCTCAAACTGTGTCTTACAACTAGTATTTATAAATTTAACCTAAGATAACTTGCGGGCCAAGCCCCTAACACTAATGCCCGGTGGGCCTCTTCCGGTTGTAGACCAAACCGGTCATAACACTGTGCTTTCCACCTTACGTTCCGCATTGTTCGGCTAAGGTAGTAAAGAGAGAACTACTGCGATTGTACTTCTGGTTCGTCCGGTCAAGTACCTCAGTAGAGAAAGCCAAAACTGACTGTCATGATGAAGCGAGAGCTGGTCAAGCGATTCGGTGACTTAGTGTTATACCACGATCGATAGCGATCCACTCCGTGTTATACGAGAGGCGGTCTTCACCCAGCCGCGTAAAACGGGCACCATAATTAGTAAAGCCCTACACGCACCAGGGGCTAGTACCTAGCCCCACTAGTCAAGCTCCTATGGCTAAGTGAAAGCAATAAAGCCGCATAGTCTGATTGCCTGGTTTGCCCCGCAGACACCTCCTATATGGACCAAGACGTTGGATAAAGAGTGTTCATGCGCGTTACCGAACACCCCTTTAATATTTACATGGGGGCTGAAGCCAACGAGTGGAAACTTTCAAATTAAAATAAACAACCGCAAAGGAGGAAAAAGTCGCTTATAATACAAAAGCACAAAATTTATATATATCGGCACATAGGCTTAGTCCTTACAATCCGAATACAATCATTCAAAGATTACATCCTTTGAGCACTGGCCCTCTACAAGGCGGGCTCATTCTAGGTCGTCGCCAAATTACCTTTCTGGTTTCGGTGATCCGTGCCCTCTGGCGGGCCAGCAGTTGCTATCTCTGTGGCCTTCATCTTCGCCCAATGCACATTCTCGCGGGCAAAGGCCACCCGAGCACCCTCTATGCAGGCCGAACGCTTAATAGCGTCAACCCGCGGACTCGCTTCAACAAGCTTCTTCACCAATCCGAAGTAACTACTTGGGATTGGATCAGCGGGCCATAGCCGGATTATAAAGTTCTTCATGGCATACCCGCCATGTTATGCAGCTCGACCAGCTGCTTCGTTTGGTCATTGGGGGGCACCGGATGATTTGGCGCAAGAAACTGCGACCAGAAGAGCTTCTTCGTGTTGTTCCCCTCCTGAGCTCGGAAGTATTGGGTGGCGTCGGCAATGCTCCTCGGGAGATCCGCAAACACGCCTGGAGAACTCCACATTCGTGTTAGCCCAAGATACCTCTGACCTCCGAAGATGCTCTGCAAGAGAAAAGTCTTACCAGCTGCTATTTGACGCGCTTGTTTTATCTCTTCATGACCACTGCGCGACTCACTCCGTGGCTCCTTGGCAGCATTAACTACCGTAATCAGGTCGGATGCTTGTGATGAAGTCGTATGCTCTAATGCCTCGCATTTGTGAATGGCATCTTGCAATTCGACCTCGACTTCGGTCACCCCAGACTTGTGCTGTTGACGCACAACCTTCTCGGCCTCCAGGTCAGCATTCGCTTTGTCAGCGGCTGCCTTGCTCGCCCTGGCCTCCTCCTTGGCATTCGTAAGCTCGCCCTTAAGGGCCTGGACTGTAGCTGCGTCAGCTGTTTCACAAAACATATAACACAAATAAGCTCACGCTCACACATATAGTGTGTTAAAATTTCAAATCTTTTAAATCCGCACACCTTGCGTTTCATCAAAACGCTTGTTGACTCGGTCGAGCTCTTCGTCAGCTAATTTCAGCTTCTGATTAAGTTCAGAAACCTCTGCGGCCCGGACAGAGGCCACTAATAGTGAAGCCTATTCGCACACATAACACACAAGTTAGCTCTGTTATAAGGATCCTTCGTCCGATTCTATCTAGAATCCGACAATGCATCAGGGGCTACTGTCTATATATATATATATATATATATATATATAATGAAAAAAGTTATTTTAAGAACATTACATCGCATACCTCAAAGCCTGTTATTAGGTTGTTGAAGGCTTTGTTCAATCCGCCTTTGACGGACTGAATTTTCTCCATGACCGCACTCATCAGAGTGCGGTGTTCCTCTATGATGGAAGCACTTTGCAGTGCTTCCTCCAGAGTATTCGATGCCTCCGAATTAACGGTCGGCGTCGACGGAGAAATTGCTCCTTCCCCCACTATGGGGGGCTGGTTTCCTGTTCCGGGAGCCGCACTTGGCTTCGGAACAGTATTCGTCTGGGGCCCGGATTGCTTGGGCCTCCCGTCTTTGGTCACCATGGGGATCGCTCTCCCTTGGTTGACAGCGGCCGAGGGATAAACCTCGGGTGCCTTCTCGTCCAGGGGGAGCTTGCAGATAGGACACCTCTCGTGTCCCCTACAATGGGCGACAAGCCCCGCGGAGGCGTATCGCTCTCCACCATCCCCGGCGATAGGTAATCCCCGATGACAGCAAAGCCACGGGGATGTCATGCGGAGGACTATATAAAGGGAAAATGACATTAGACACTGAAAAGTAAAAATTAAACCAAACATAAGCGGCAGTCGTCTGAGTACTTGCGATTCGGCCAGGGGCTTAATCCTGGGCTGAATTCGGAAGCTGTGATCGGACGATGAGTCCAAATTGTTCAGAAGATTTAGTTTCTTCCTGGGCGCCGCTTTGCCCACGTCAGCGGGAGCCGCCCTTTTCCTCCCCCTTATCTGGACGGGCGAGTCATATTCTTCTTCATCCTCCTCCTCTTCTTCTTTGGGGGAGAGGTGGGAGCCAGTTTCCCCGGACCTTGTGTCCACGGGATTGGGCGGGGGTTGCTCTTGACGTCCTTGCCCTTCTTCTTGGCCTTCTTCTCCGGCGCCTTTTACGGTGCCGGAACCAACATCTCCATCAATTGAGCCGTCTCTGTGTCTTCTGGCAAGGGAGCCGGACGCTTGATCCGCTCTGCCCTTTTCGTCCAAGCCTGGTGAAAGTGCAGTATATCGACTAGGGGGGATGAATAGGCGATTTTTATGAAATGCTTCAATACATGGAGTTTCGAAGACAAAGGATAAATCCAATCCTATTTATATGCAGCGGAAAGTAGACTACTCTAGACAAGCCATAGTCAGGTATTCAATAAAGTGAAAGCATGAAGACTAATAGCAGCTAGGCAGTAAGGATCAAGATGGAAGAAGGAATGAAGCCAATCAGAACAAGTAGTCACACAGTGAAGTCAATCAGATAAGGCAGGCAGACAATGACTTCACAACATAAGACAGTAAGTAAAGGGAAGGAAATGATAGAACCAATAGCTCGGGGAAGACAGTGATTTGTTAGACCAGTTCCAATTGTTGTGACAACTGTACGTCTGGTTAGGGAGGTTGAGATTTAACTCAGAAGACCTCGTCTTCACCTTATTCCCCTTGAGCTAAGGACACCTAGTCCTCGCCCAATCACTCTGGTAAGTCTTCTAGGTAGACTTCCAAACCTTCACAGACTTCGTTCACTGGCGATCCACAATGACTCTTGGATGCTCAGAACGCGATGCCTAACCGGCTGGAGAAACACAGTCCTCAAGTGTAATAAGTCTTCAGGTCACACAGACAGAAAGACTTCAGTGATGCCTAACTCTCTTTGTCTCTAAGTGTTTTGGCTTTGTCCTCGCAAGGATCTCTCTCTCAAATGCTTCAGAGGTGGGTTGCTCTCAAACGACAAAAGCCGTGCAATAACTCTGAGCAGCCACCATTTATGGTGTAGGGTGGGCTATTTATAGCCACTGGGCAACCCGACCTGATTTGTCCGAAGTGACCCTGGGTCACTAAGGAACTAACACGTGTTCCAACGGTCAGATTTCAAACACTCACACGGCAACTTTACTTGGGCTACAAGTAAAGCTGACTCATCCAGCTCTGGATAAGATTTGCTCTCATTGTCTTTGCTCGAAGACATAGGATTTGGTTGAGCATCACTTCAGTCACTCTGACTTAGTTCACTTGGACCCCACTTAACAGTACGGCGGTTCCTTTGACTCAACAAAGAAGAAAAGGAAACAACGAAACATCTAAGTCTTCGTGCTCCATAGTCTTCACACAATGTCTTCTCTTGTCATAGTCTTCAATAAGATTATCTTCATGTACCACCACTGTTGTCAATGTCTTCATACATTTTTAGGGGTCATCTCTGGTAGGTAAACCGAATCAATGAGGGACTACTACATGTGTTATCCTACAATTCTCACAAACACATTAGTCCCTCAACCAGGTTTGTCGTCAATACTCCAAAACCAACTAGGGGTGGCACTAGATGCTCTTACAATCTCCCCCTTTTTGGTGATTGATGACAAACTGGTTGAAGTTTTCAACGGGGATAAAAGTATGTGAAATTGTAAAGGATAAAGGTATTGTCTTCGTAAGTAGAAAAAGGCTCCCCCTGAAGATGTGCATATAGTTGATTTGCCTTTGAATGCAAATGCACATGGCAGGTTGTACTTGTGGAGATCCCCTTCAACTTATGAAGACAATTCATCATGCACAATTGATATGTCGAATATAATGATATGCGTAATGAGAAATGGACGTCTGCAAAAATGACCAAGTGCGGAATATAATGTAGCACATGCGGAATTTATCATTGCATTTCAGAGTAGCAGAAAACGTAGCAGACGACCATCAGTTTAAGTGTTACAACTCAAAGAACCAAATGTAGCAAAAACGAGAGTTGTAAACACTAGGCAAAATATAAAGCACCCCCCCATATGGACCCGCTTGAAGACTATCAACTCATATGCTTCTCCCCCTTTTGTCAGTAAGGACCAAAAAGGTTTGAAGACATAGAGCCTCTACTCGTTCCCAGTTGGAGCAAGAGAGGATGCAGGGTCGGCGTTGGTGTTTGGCGGTGCAGAAGTAGTTGGTGCAGTGTCGACACGCGCTGAAGGAGGAGGTGGTGAGGTAGCATCATCTTGATCATCTATCACCTTGGCATCAACTGTTGC
This sequence comes from Secale cereale, assembly GCA_902687465.1. Classification (NCBI taxonomy): domain Eukaryota; kingdom Viridiplantae; phylum Streptophyta; class Magnoliopsida; order Poales; family Poaceae; genus Secale; species Secale cereale. The sequence goes on along the minus strand of LR738710.1, from coordinate 621,245,811 downwards.
AGCGGAGGAGGAGTAGTCAGAGTCTTCAAGAGATGGAGTTCGACGCAGAACATCATTCCTTGGAGGAGTGTGGTCAAACTTGAATCGTTCTGTGAAGCCATCGTCTTGAAGATCCGCTTCAGCACTCAGCAAAGTTAAACTCTTCCATGACCGCCGACAGGTTTCACGAGCAACAAAGGCATTCTTTGTGGCAATATTGCGAATGCGATTGACGTCCACCAAGAGGCTTTGCATCTGACGCTTCAGCCAGTAGTGATGCTTATCCTGTTTCTGATGGAGGGCAACAAGAAGCTCTCGGTTATTGAGAACACGAGAACGCTTCTGAGGCCTTTGGGCAATGGTGCTCTCAGTGGCTTCAGTTTCAGCATGTCGAGGTAGACAAGTACGTCCAGCCAGAGGATAAACGCGAGAGACTGCTGGAACTCCTTCAATTTGCTGAGTGAAGCTCTGGTGATCAGCGTTGTGAAGACTAACAGGCTCTTTGGCAGGCTCTTGGTATACAGCTTCAGCTGACATATCAACCTCTGGCAAGAATATATGATGGTTGCGAGCAGAAGGCTGATAGGTGATAGCTGAATGAAGCTTGATGAGGCGCATAATCCATGGAGCATAGAACTTGAGACCAAACAGATCAGAGCCAGACACAGCCAACTGCCGGATGAAGAAATCTTGAGCATTGAAGCTGATGCCATTGAAGATATAGAAGACCAATGTCTTCATTGTGCCTTCAAGCTTGGCTGATGAAGAATGCCCTTTGACAGGCCATAGAGTACGCCTGATGATATGATAGATGGTGCGTGGCAAATACTCTAGGTCTTCAACAAAGAATTCCTTTGGATATTCAGCATCGCTGGGCAAATGCTTTATCATGCTCAGCATTTGGCTCATGTTGGGCTTGCGCTTCTGAAAGATACTCTCTAAAGCTTCATTGTGCAATTGACAGCCAGGTTCATACAATTCTCCTGGAGTGGGCAGGCCAGTAAGCTCAATGAGATCAAAGTCTTTGGCTTCATGATGGACATTGCCTGTCATCCACTCAAGGACCCATGTCTTCGGATCCCTGCTGTAGCCTCAAATGTGGAGGGTTGCATAGAATTGGAGAAGCAGCTCTTCATTCCAATGCTCCTTGTTAGTCACAAAGTTGAGCAGGCCAGCTTCACAGAAGCAATCAAGAGCTTCCTCCAGACAGGGCAGTCCAGCAATAGCTTCAGTGCAAGACGCATATGAGGGAAAATGCGCCCTTGATCATAGAGTACTCTTGAGTAATAACTGCGCTGCTAATGGCTCAAGAACCTATCTGATGATATTCTTGGCTTGGAATAGGGGTTCTTGGCGCTGTCAAAGAATGTGTTGTGCGCAGTGAAGCTATTGGCATTGAAGGACCCTTGAGAGGTGGCAATACCTGGAAACCTTGGCAGTCTTGGCTTAGGCTTCTGAACCTGAGGCCTGTGCTCAACATGATGGTCAAATTGAGGACAAGCAGCATGCGGTCCAGCAGCAGGTGGTGGAGTCAGAATGGGCCATCGGACAGAGATGAGCTAATCATCTTGGTTGTAAGCTTACTCAATTGTATGGGTCCTTGGAGGCGGAACAGGAGCAGAGGTAGGGGCTTCAGGCTGCTGATTTGCTTCAGGTGCAGCACTTGCTTCAGGCGCCATTACTTCAGGCACCACTATGACTTCAGGTGCCAGATTGGCTTCAGCCATGACCACGTCATTGGCTTCAGTGTTGGTGGTGGCAGCCTCTGAATTTGTAACCTCCACTTCAGGAGCTGGAGGGTCGGACACGTTCTCCTCGAGAACAGGGGTGTGGCAGCACGTGCTTCTTCTTTGTGTGGTTGTTCTTCTTCAGCTGATGAAGTCGGAATATCTTCAGCCGCTTTGGCTTCAGATTCTGAGAGGTTCACAGTAGGAGTAGCTTCAGGAACTGATTGTTGCTCTTCTCCTTCTGGAACACTTGGGGTAACGACTTGAGGCCTTGGTCCTTTGCAAACCCTGCAAAATGCTGGCGACGCCTGAGGGGATGGAGTTGGTTGGGCCTCAAAATCTTCATCTCCAAGCACCAAACTGGTGACTTGATGTCAGGACCCCGATCCTAAGTCACACAGGTCTAGCCTGTAACACATCATATCACTTTGCGGCCTCACGCACGGTATCCCCACGGGTGCCACCTTACCTGGCCCGGGACCGTTTGCGCATTTTGGCACACGTATATGATAGTGTCGCTAGCATCCATATGACAGAGAACCCGGGCCGACATGACTAGTTATAAACCAAAAGTGGCACTAAATTACAGAGACAGACATACATGACCCAGCAACGAACGTGTCGGTCATCAACGTATGAACCCAAGTCGTAGCAAGCTACAAGGACTTAAAGGAACAACGCGTGACATTTCCCCTAAGGGACAGACACAGGAACGAAGAAGGACACATGCCGGCCAGCCTAAGTGTTCCGGGGCAGTAGCGAGCTACCAAGGCTCGATGGAAGCACTAGGAGACATTTCCCTGTAAGATAGGCTACCAAAGGTAAACAACTAGGTGTCGGATCCCACACATAGCAATACACATTACACGTACGCATAACATGCAAGTATGTGCTGTACAACATGGCATCACAACATAACTCAATAACTCATATAGATAAGGCCCAGAAGAGCCATCATAGCATTTATTACAAGCAGAGCTCACATGACCCAACATACAGAGCATACAGGCAACGGAAGCATAACATGTCTGGGTACAGACAACTACAAATGAAAAAGGCTGGGAAGCCTGACTATCTACAAGAACCTCCTAAGGGCACAAGATCGTAGCTGAGGTAACAAGCTAAACGTCGAAGTCCACGCGGAACCACTAGCGAGACTGAAGTCTCTCTGCAAAAACATAAATTAAGCAAACGTGAGTACAAAGGTACTCAGCAAGACTTACATCAGAACTAACTACATATGCATCAGTATCAACAAAGGGGTGGTGGTGTTTGACTGCAGCAAGCCAGCTTTGACTCGGTGGCTATCCTGAACTACAACTGCAAGTAACTCTTCTGAGGTGGCGCACACGAGTCCACATATTCACCAATCAATACACCACTATGGATCCGCTCCCGTCTCCCTACGAGAAGGCCATCCATAGCACTCACGCTTATCTTGCGCGTTTTAGAGTATCCACTTTCACTTGTCTATGAACTGTAGAGGTAACCCAGAAGTCCATTACCGCGGACACGGCTATTCGAATAGATCATATATAAAACCCTGCAGGGGTGTACTTCTTCACACACGCTCTCACCACTTACCGCCGTCTACACGACATGTACTCGGCAACCTTCAAGCGGAGGCCCAGCGAGGGTGTCGGCCACAACCTGACTAACCACACAAGTCTCTCGTCCAGGTTTATCGCCTATTTGGGTTCCATCCGTGGGGAGATCCGGCCGGGGTGTCGTTCACGGCCCCAAACGATGTGTACAGGGTTCCCGCATCACCAAACGGGCAATCGGTACACCGTGCCACGTACCTGCCGCGTCACAGCCCACCCCGAGGGTCAGCGCTGCTCACGACCTCCAGTAAACTACAAACACCAGAAACTAGTTGCAACTCCTGGACAGAGATCATGTTGATTAATAAGTCGAGAGGGTCCATTGGTTTCGGGCCCAATGCATGGTAGTAACTGGTCATGGATCCACCAACACAGAACTCAGTTCCTGAGGATGGCTGCAATGAGACAACCCACCATGTACTCCTACATGGCCTCTCATCGCTACCTTTACCAAATCGTGTTCACACACTTAGCTCACACACAGTAGGACATGTTCATCACATTCCAATTCATCCCCGATGAATCAGACCTGACACAACTCTAAGCAATAGCAGGCATAACCAAAAAGCATCAATGAGTAGGCACAACATGGCTCAAACAACTCCTACTCATACTAGTGGGTTTCAACTATTTACTGTGGCAATGACGGGTCATGCAGTGGAAAGGGGTCCAACTACCGCAGCAGGTAACAATTGAAGCGTTGTTGTCCTAATGCAGTAAAAGAGAGCAAGAGCGAGAGAGTGGGATTGTATCTGAATGCTCAACGGGGTTTTGCTTGCCTGGCACTTCTGAAGATAACATTGAGTCTTCATCGGTGTCATCGAACTCATCGTCGGAACGTCGTCTACTGAGAGGGGACAAAACCGACAAACAGAGGAAGAACACAATCAATGCAATGCGACAATATGATGCATGATCATGACATGGCAATATGATGTTTATTGAGCTAATGCAACTAGCAACACAATTAAATGAAGTTGGTTTGAACCAAAGGTTCAAATTCAAACTCCATATATGATTATTCAAATGCCATTAATTCAAATTGCCCTAAACAGTGGCTGTAACTTATTCAAACATGCATGAAAATGCCATAAACAGGTTCCTTGGATTTTTCAGATCAATTTTCATATATAAATTATTTTCATCTAAGTTATAGATTATTTTCTATGATTTTTAGAAGTTTTGGTTATTTTCTGAAATAAATAAATCATTTCTGATTTATTTAAAAACCCAGAAAACATTTACTGCGTCAGCACTGCGTCAGGCTGAGGTCAGTAGGTCAACTGACCGGCCAGGATCAAACCTGACGTGTGGGGTCCACACGTCAGTGACACGACAGTTAAACAGACTTAACTAAACTTAACAGAAGATTAAACTAAACTAAATAGGCACTGGGGCCCACTGTCAGTGACTCTAGGTTGGGTTAGTTAGTCACTAATGATGATGCCACATCAGCACGCCGTTGTTACTCGCCGGCGACCTCATTCCGCGGCGGTGACTCGCCGGAGAGAGTCGGGTTTCGTGTACAAGGGGTGGTTTTGGGCGCGGTTAGTCCCGTTGGAAAGCTGGCACTCGGCCGCATCCAACGGTGCGAGCCGTTCGTCCTGGGGTGGCCGGAAACAGCGCCTGCGGCGAGGTTTGCGGCGCCGGAGTTCGGGCGATGATCGAGACGGCGCTACGGGCCACTCCAGGAGCAACGGTTGGCCCTGTCCGATGCGCGGGAGTGCAAGGAGTGCAATGGCGAGCTCGGATGCGAGCTATGGTGGTTGTGGCCACGGCGGCGACAGGTTCAGCGGCGGCCGGCGACGGTGAGGAAGGGGGCGATGGCTACGGGGCGCGCGCGAAGGAAAGGACGGAGGGAAAAGGTTCAGTGGCTCACGGCGGTTCGACTGGTGTAGACGGAGGGGCCGGGGAGGCGTTGGTTGTCGCGAATCGCCGGCGAGGTCGACGGCGGCCGAAGGTTGAAGAAGACGATGGTGAGGGCGTTTGGGGGCTTCCGGCGTCGGGCGGCTTGGCGAGGAGGAAGAGAGGGACGAGGCGAAGCTCGTGGACGTTTTGCGGGGGCGTGGGGAGGGCTGTGGTCACGGTGGAGCTCGCCGGCGGCGACGGCTTCGTTCGGTCGCCGCGTGAGAGAGAGACAGAGGAGGGAGAAGAGAGTAGCGAGTGAGGGGGAGGTCGAGGGGGTTCCAGGGGCGTCGTGGCGTTCGTCTAGGGCATCGGGGAGGGAAGCAGGCAGGGAGGAGGTGGAGGTTGCGGGCGTGCGCCGTCGCCACGCACCTGCCTGTCCTCCTGGCAGGAGGTTGAAGACGCCCTTGCCCCTGGTGCGCTGGGCCGGCCAGATGGGCCACACAGGTAAAGGCCAGGTACTTCCACTCTCTCTCTCTTTTATTTCTGTTTCTGTTTTCTATTTTTCTTTCTTTGTTTTATTTTCTTTTGCCACTGTTTTGAAATTTAAACAATTTCAAACAATGCCCAAAAACTCCTCTGAACAATTTTATGTTGCTAGATGGACTTTTCCAAAAGCACATAAAATATTTCAAAGTTATTTGAAAATATATTCTATATATTATGAATATAGTTCCAAATTCAAATACAATAATAAATTAAATTCCATGCCCAAAATATTCCACAGAAATGTCCATTATTTTTGGTTTGCTGCAAAAGCCTTGCCAAAAATATCCAACAATTATTAGGAACATTTTGGAAACATTGAATGCAATTTTTTTGACTGGACCTATTTGGAATTTGAAGTGCTAGGGTTTGGACAATCCCCATTTCAAGTTTCCTTTGAAAATAAACATGATGACATGATGATCAGGCAAGGACCACAGGGGTTGATCTAGGGATGTGACACTTGAGTTGGGGGAGTTGCTGGTGTATCTTGTGGGTGATCAGCCCACGAGTCATCCTGTGCAATTGGCATCAATGGACGACCAATGCTGATGCGTTCGATGTTCGTAAGAACAGGCGAAGATTCCACGTTGTACTCGATCTCAGGAAGGACTTCATCATCTTCAACATTGTCATGAGGACCAATGTCTTCAGCTGCGGTGGGGTCAACAGCTGGAATGTCTTCAGCCTCTGTGGGAGCAGGCTCATGGACTGTGATGCAACGTTCTTGGTGTGTAGATGCGGGGCGAGCAACTGATATGGGCTCGACAAAGATGGGCTCTGTGGAAGCAGCCTTGTCCTTCCTTATCTTGCGCTTCTTGGTGGGTGGAGCATCATCAGTTGTTTGCTTGCGCTTGCGAGCTTCAGCTTCAGCCACCTTTGTCTTCTTGAGCTCTGAAGAAGCTCGGGTGACCTTAGGCTTCGTGCCAGTCATGCTGGCAGGGAAGATAATGCTAGGCATTTCCTGCCTCGATTCTTCAGCATCGGGCACAGGTTGCTTCTTCCTCTTCTTGGCAGCCATCCTAGGGTCAATGCCAGGATGCCCAAGGGTCTTGCGCTTTTCATCTTCATTATATGCTTGAACGCATTTGGTACCAAGGCCTTGATTCGCTCACGAGAACCTTTGGCTTCTTCACGCCTCTTGCGAAAGGCTTCCTTGAGCTCATGCATCATGACCTTGAAGTTCTGAATCTCTTGGACACTGAGCTTATCCACATGCTTCTTGAACTGAGCCTTTTCAAAATCAATCTTTTGCTTCAGCTCAATAATTCTCTGAGCAAGAGCTAGCTCAGAAGCAATGGCGCCATGGAAGGAGACGCTGAGGCCAACTGGAAGTTGCAGATCGTCGAAGCTGAGTTTGGGGGTGTCAAACCATTCATCAATGAAATTGTTTAGCACTTCCACGTCAAAGAGCGCCAAATCATTGAAGATTTCTGCGTCTTGCTTGCTCTTGATCAATTGCTCCAGAGCATCGTCACCTAGATCTTCATCGCTCGAGAGATCAAAGGCTTCATTGACAGTCTTCAGAACAGCATCATGAGTGAGAGCTGGACTGGGGTTGTGCGAGGCCTTCTTCCTTAGCTGTCTGCTCTTGGAGATGCGAGAGTGCTCCTCGGACTGCACACTTGGTGCTGGTGGAGCAGTGGCCAAAGTCTTCACTCTCGAAGCAATTGGTGGAGTGGTCTTTGAAGCCTTGGATTTCTTCTTCTTCTTGAGCTTCGGGGTTGCAGGCGCTTCATCAGAATCAGCGTCATCTGCAGGTTGATCCACATCCGCCCCTTGAACCCTGATGTGACTGATGAGGCCTTCCAAGTTGTAGAAAGGCCCAACAAGGTTTGGTTCAGCTTCTCGCGTGCCATCAGCACGGGGCACAGAGGGGCCAGGATTGAAGTCCAATCCCTAGTTCTTCTTGTTCTCTTTGGCTGAGTTCTTGGCATATTGAAGATTGCGCTTGAACAAATTGTCGTCGCGACACCATAGTAGAGAAGAAGGATTGGCATCAATTGGTTGTGGCCCTCTGACCATGCAAGGGTAGAAGCCTTGAGCAATGGCTTCAGCTTGAGTCTTGGGTGGAAGATTTTTGTAGGTAATATCTCCCCATGGACGCTTGATGGCGTTCTTTTCAGCATACTCTTGGGTCACGAACCTGTACTTGAACCACTGTTCAGCCCAATATCTTCGAATCCATTGGATTCATGTCTTCCTTTGATTGTAATCCTCCTCTGGATCAGTCTTGTACATCTCACTTAGATTAAGAGGCAAATCTTTAGAGGTCTTGCCATGGCGCTGTCTGCCACCCTTCCTAACTGACCTGTCGGTTGCCATTGGGTTCAATCTGAAAGGCTTCAAACTGAATGGCTTCAATACTGGCAAATGCTTTGGTCTGCTGGTCAGACAGGAACTGGCTTCAGGAGAGTGAATATGACGCTGCAAGAATTCTGCAAATGAATGCAGACTATGAGAACCAAGGGATTCTCCCACGGACATGTACCTGTGATAGCATTAGAGATGCGAGGGAAGGGGAAGAGGTCATATGAATTCTCAGAAGCTTTAGAAGATAAATCAGTTTAGAAGACTTTGACCTCATAGCGTGAAGACATTCACTTATACGATGAGAGATGGTTCCAGATTTATACGAATCCATGAATAGGTACAAGTGAGGAATCTAACTATGTTTGAAGCATATGTAAATGTACTAGGCAAGATATGAGATGCAGACATGATAGATCTATATATGTGTAGGCAGAAACTTCTTGTGGTAAAAGTGATGAATCTCTTTGGATCAAGAAGATGGTAAAAAGAGAGTTTAATTTACCACACGATGAACTGCTTAGACAGAGAGGAATTGGATGCCAAGCAGTTCGATCTTCCGTGTCCTAACTTGGCGACGGAGGACAGCTACGGCGACGGTGGAGTAGATGATGTCCGCGGCCGGCGTGAAGACGGCATCGACGAGGTCACGGCAGCGAAGCGCTTCGTCGCCGGCGTCGTCAAGAGCTAGCGGAGGCGCTAGGGTTGGTCGAGGTGGAGAGGTGGTAGAAGAATTTTTGACCGTGATGGGACGTGCATTTATAAGCATGGGAGACGGCACAGCGCAATTACGCAGGTGCCCTTGGCGGTTCACATCTGAGGGACACGTGGCGGACATGTAACACATTGGGAGTTGTTCCATGATCCCACGTACGCCACGACTGTCGGAGTGGTCGTTCCGGCTTCTCCGGGTTTCAGGCATAAAGGATGGAGCATTAAAATCAGATTTAATGTTTGTCTCCATATCTTCTGCTCACAAGGACGCAAAGAAGATATTCGACAGTTCCAACAGAATGCATATGATTTGGACAGACAGAGTTTGAGATGAGAGGGCATAGAGAGGTTAGGGTCCGATCACATTCACTTAGTTCAAAAGATTCAAATAAGAAGACATAGCTATGAGTGAATGATGTAGAGGACAGAACACAAGTCTATATATATATATATATATATATATATATATATATATATATATATATATATATCCTATATGAAGATAAACCAAGTGTGAAGACTTTGCAAATGTAACGCCACGAGAAACACTTCAAACAAAGATTTGGTGGTGGCGTTACCCACCGTATAGGAAGTATTAGACCCAGACATGGCGCACAATTATCGTGGCGCTCTGAAGTCAAATTCCACGTTAATGTATTCACACTTAGAATGTAAGTCTTCATTGATTGAAGATACTTCGTGTGTTGCACATCTAAGTCATCAATGTGCATAAGTGTTAGGATGTGTGCCTGATTACAGGACATTTGAGGATTCTAAGATATTTAGCTCACATCGCAACTTGCAAAACCTTTTCTCATCCAAGGGCTTTGTGAAGATATCTGCCAGTTGCTCTTCAGTGTTCACATGTATGATATCAATATCTTCCTTCATGACATGATCTCTGAGAAAGTGATAACGAATCTCAATGTGCTTTGTCTTCGAGTGCTGAATTGGGTTGTTGGTAATCTTGATAGCGCTTTCATTATCGCAGTAGAGTGGCACATGCTTCAGATGGACACCATAGTCCTTGAGCGTTTGCTTCATCCAGAGAAGCTGAGCGCAGCAAGATCCAGCAGCAATGTTTTCAGATTCAGCAGTGGAGAGTGATACACAGTTCTGCTTCTTTGAAGACCAACAGACAAGAGATCGTCCTAGAAAGTGACATGTGCTTGATGTAGACTTGCGATCAACTTTGTCACCAGCATAATCAGCATCTGAGAATCCAACTAGATCAAACTCTAAGCCCTTTGGATACCATAATCCTAATGTTGGGGTGTAAGCCAAATATCGAAGTATTCGCTTCATAGCTAAGTGATGCGACTCCTTTGGTGCCGCTTGATATCGAGCACACATGCAAACACTAAGCATAATATATGGCCTAGATGCACATAAATAAAGCAAAGAGCCAATCATGGAGCGGTATACCTTTTGATCGAACCCTCTTTACCATTTGCGTCGGGACCCAGATGGTGTTTAGCTGGCATAGGCGTCGAGTACCATTTGCAGTCTTGCATTCCAAACTTCTTCAGGCAGTCTTTAAGGTACTTCTCTTGAGATATGAAGATGATGTTGCTTTGCTGACGAATTTGAAGACCAAGGAAGAACTTCAGCTCACCCATCATGGACATCTGATATTGATCTTGCATCATGTGACCAAACTCATCACTGTATCTTTTGTCAGTGCGGCCGAAGATAATGTCGTCCACATAGATTTGGCAGACAAACAGTTCATCATCATATGTCTTCGTGAAGAGTGTGGGATCTAGGGATCCAGGTTTGATGCCTTTGCTCTTCAGGAAGTCTTTGAGTGTGTCATACCAAGCACGAGGCGCTTGTTTGAGGCCATACAGTGCCTTGTCTAGTTTGTATACCATATCAGGACGTTTTGGATCTTCAAAGCCAGGTGGTTGTGCAACATACACCTCTTCTTCAATCCTTCCATTGAGAAAGTCACTCTTTACATCCATTTGATACAGAAGTATGTTGTGATGATTTGCATAGGCTAGCAGTATACGAATAGCTTCAAGTCTAGCCACAGGAGCAAATGTTTCATCGAATAATCCCTTCAACTTGAGTGTATCCTTGAGCAACGAGATGAGCTTTGTTTCTGACAACTTGACCATGCTCATCTTGCTTGTTGCGATAAATCCATTTTGTGCCTATTATGTTGTGCTTGCGAGGGTTAGGACGCTTGACAAGTTCCCACACATTGTTCAGCTCAAACTGTTGAAGCTCTTCTTGCATTGCTTGAATTCATTCGGGTTCCATAAAGGCTTCAGCAACTTTCTTGGGTTCATATATTGAGACAAAAGCAAAGTGCACACAGAAATTTGCAAGCTGTGTTGCTCTTGAACGAGTAAGCGGACTAGGTGCATTTATGTTGTCAATTATCTTCTCAACTTGTACTTCATTTGCAACACAAGGATGAGCTGGTCGAAGATTTTGCTCTTGCTGTACAATGTCATCATCAGGAGGATTGTCTTCAGGCTGAGCATTGTCATCAGGTTGATTTGGAGCAGAAATGATGAGTTCCTCGTCAGGCTGTGCTTCAGAAGGCATGATCTCACCGGTTCCCATTAGCTTGATAGATTCATTTGGTGAAGCCTCATCTAGCACATTTGGCAGGAACTCTCTTTGTGAACCATTTGTTTCATCAAATCGCACATCCACAGTTTCAACTACTTTATAGAGAAAGATGTTGAAGACTCTGTAGGAGTGTGAGTCTTTTCCGTATCTGAGCATGAAACCTTCATGTGCTTTTGGTGCAAACTTTGACTTGTGATGTGGATCCTCGATCCAGCACCTAGCTCCAAATACTCTGAAGTAACTTACATTTGGCATCTTTCCAGTGAGGAGTTCATAGGACGTTTTCTTCAAAAGCTTGTGAAGATAAACACGTTTGATGATATGGCATGCAGTGTCAATAGCTTCGGTCCAGAACCTTCTTGGTGTCTTGTATTCATCGAGCATCATTCAAGCCATCTCAATTAGGGTTCTGTTCTTGCGCTCTACGATGCCATTCTGCTGAGGTGTGTACGTGGCTGAGAACTCATGAGTGATCCCCATTGTATCCAGATAAAGATCAAGGCCGGTGTTCTTGAACTCAGTGCCATTGTCACTTCTAATATGCTTGATCTTGACACCATAGTTGTTCATGGCACGGTTGGCGAAGCATCTGAAGACATCTTGCACTTCAGTCTTGTAGAGAATTATGTGCACCCATGTGTATCTTGAATAATCATCAACAATGACGAAGCCATAGAGACAAGCTGTGGTAGAGAACGTGGAGTAGTGAGTAGGGCCAAATAAGTCCATGTGAAGCAGCTCGAAGGGTTTGGATGTCGTCATGATTGTCTTTGAAGGATGCTTGGCCCTAGTCATCTTCCCAGCTTCATAGGCACCACATAGATGATCTTTCTTGAACTTGACGTCCTCGATACCTACGACGTGCTTCTTCTTTGCGAGAGTGTGCAAGTTCCTCATGCCGGCATGTCCTAGCCTCCGATGCCAGAGCCAGCACTCTGAAGCTTTTGCTAGAAGACATACGGCCATCTGCGGTCCAGCTGAGAAATCTACCATATACAGATCACCTTTTATGTATCCTTCAAATACTAGAGACTTGTCAGAATCCATTAGTACAAGGCAACGAAATTTACCAAATATCACAATCATGTTTAAGTCACAAAGCATTGAGACAGACATTAAGTTGAAACCAAAAGATTCAACAAGCATGACTTTATCCATGTGCTGATCGCTTGAGATTGCAACTCTACCTAGACCCAACACTTTGCTTTTGCTAGTGTCAGCAAATGTGATGTGACTCTTATTGGATGGACGCTAGGTTGAGTCCATAAGAAGACTTTGATCTACAGTCATATGATTTGTGCATCTGCTGTCCATAATCCATTCTGAAGACTTTGGTGTCACTCCCTACAATGCAGTTAGGAGGATAGGCTTCACCAAAAGCCATTGTGAAGCATAAACATTTGACGTACAAGTGGATTATGAAAGCTTAGATCCAAGTTAGGACTGATAAGATGATTAGCAAGTGATTCGTGAGCAGAATGGATAGTAAATCATTTGGGCATTTGATCTTGTGCCCTACAAGTGTTTTAGGTCCCCAGCAATAGCATCAGACGCCTTTGATTTTCGGCTGGAGACCTTTCCCTGCAAGAGAAAGTCAGTTCTTCTTAACCACCCACATCTTCAGGGGTGGCTTAGAAGCAATGAGTCTAAGAGCAGCATCTGAGAATTTTGGCTTTGGAGCCCTAGCAAATAGTCTTGCAGGTGGAGAATAATACTCATAAGAATAAGCAGAAAAATTCTTTGTTTTATGAATATAGCGGGTTGAGGAAACACGCTCATATTCATGGGTCTGAGTATGGTTTCCCTGCAAAACATTGGCGTTAGGGTGACTCAGGTGAGTCCTTTGTCTGTATGAAGCCTTAGGACCATACGAAGCCTTTGGTCTGGGCTTTGTCTTCTTCCCAGGTGGTGTCATGATAACCTTTGCTGGAAGTTTCTCAAGACAAACTTTGGGTACCCAGATCTTCTTCATAGGTGGCCCGTTCCTGCAGTTAGTACCAATATACCTGGCAAAAACTTCACCATTTTGATTCTTAAACAGTTTATAGTTTGCATCAAAGGATTCATCAATGATAATAGGATTAGCACAAGTGAAGCCAGATAGGGTAGATGGATCCACTGAAGGTTCCTTTGCAGCAAACCATGTGGTTTTGGGATACTGCTCAGGCTTCCAGTATGAACCATCAACATTCATTTTCCTGTCGAACCCAACACCCTCTTTCCTAGGGTTTCGGTTCAGTATCTGCTTTTTGAGGACATCACATAGAGTCTGATGCCCTTTGAGGCTTTTGTACATCCCTGTTTCAAGAAAAGTCTTCAACCTAGCATTTTCATCAGCAATAGTAGTGGTATCCTCAGCAGAGGGGTTAGTTACCACATCAGTAGTTGAAGATATTGCAACAGTGGCAGCAGTAGAACATTCAGCAACAGATGTAGCGTAATCACGCTTAGTGCATTTTAGACATGGTGGTTCAAACTCTTCCTGAGAGACACTGATTTGTTGAGCAAGTAATGAATCGCGCTCCTTCTGAAGATCTTCATAACATACTCTTAAATTTTCATGATCAGATAAGAGAGTGTTATGATGACTTTGAAGCATGTTTAACTCAGTCTGAAGTCTCTGAAGACTTTCAGCCAAGTTTTTCGACTGATCCATTTCTTCACCCAACATATCATTGCTCTTATTAAGCATTTTTTGAGCCTTTTCCAAAGCAATTTGTTGTTTAGTGGCAAGGGAAGCAAGTTTGACATAGTTGGGTCCAAATTCATCACCAGATTCATCATCACTAGACTTAGATAGATAGCATTCGGTTACCTTGGCACCTTTTGCCATAAGACATGGCGCAGAGGATGATGGTTCTGGATCGAAAGTCATCGTCTTGAGAGATTCTTTGAAATCCTCAAACCCGGAATGATCACGAGTTCGATGACCCTCATAGACTTCAGAGAGACGGTCCCAGATAAGCTTCGCATGATCAAGATGCATGACGTTCCTGAACTGATTTTGAGACACACGGGAGCAGATGATGTCCTTCGCTGTGAGGTTGAGAAGAGTAAACTTGCGAATGTCATCAGCTTCTGCCATCTTGCACAGATCGGTAAGATCAATCTCAGTGACGGTCCAGAGCTCACTTTTAATCGCCATGAGACATTTCTTCATCATGGCCTTCCACTTGGGATACTCGTGACCGTCAAACATGGGGCAAGACACTGTCTTCATTCCTGCGGTCGACATAACTAAAACTCCAGGTGGTTAAAACGAATCACACAGAACAAGGGAGTACCTTGCTCTGATACCAATTTAAAGTGCAGTATATCACCTAGGGGGTGAATAGGCGATTTTTATGAAATGCTTCAATACATGGAAGTTTCGAAGACAAAGGATAAATCCAATCCTATTTATATGCAGCGGAAAGTAGACTACTCTAGACAAGCCATAGTCAGGTATTCAATAAAGTGAAAGCATGAAGACTAATAGCAGCTAGGCGGTAAGGATCAAGATGGAAGAAGGAATGAAGCCAATTAGAACAAGTAGTCACACAGTGAAGTCAATCAGATAAGGCAGGCAGGCAATGACTTCACAACATAAGACAGTAAGTAAAGGGAAGGAAAGGATAGAACCAGTAGCTCGGGGAAGACAGTGATTTGTTAGACCAGTTCCAGTTGCTGTGACAACTGTACGTCTGGTTAGGGAGGCTGAGATTTAACTCAGAAGACCTCGTCTTCACCTTATTCTCCTTGAGCTAAGGACACCTAGTCCTCGCCCAATCACTCTGGTAAGTCTTCAAGGTAGACTTCCAAACCTTCACAGACTTCGTTCACCGACGATCCACAATGACTCTGGGATGCTCATAACGCGACACCTAACCGGCTGGAGGAAACACAGTCCTAAAGTGTAATAAGTCTTCAGGTCACACAGACAGAAAGACTTCAGTAATGCCTAACACTCTTTGGCTCTGGGTGTTTTGTCTTTGTCCTCGCAAGGATCTCTCTCTCAAATGCTTCGGAGGCAGGTTGCTCTCAAACGACAAAAGCCGTGCAATAACTCTGAGCAACCACCATTTATGGTGTAGGGGGTGGGCTATTTATAGCCACTGGGCAACCCGACCTGATTTGTCCAAAGTGACCCTGGGTCACTAAGGAACTGACACGTGCTCCAACGGTTATATTTCAAACACTCACAGAGCAACTTTACTTGGGCTACAAGTAAAGCTTACTCACCCAGCTCTGGATAAGATTTGCTCTCATTGTCTTCGCTCGAAGACATAGGATTTCGTTGAGCATCACTTCAGTCACTCTGACTTAGTTCACTTGGACCCCACTTAACAGTACGGTGGTTCCTATGACTCAACAAAGAAGAAAAGGAAACAACGAAACATCTAAGTCTTCGCGCTCCATAGTCTTCACACAATGTCTTCTCTTGTCATAGTCTTCAATAAGATTATCTTCATGTACCACCACTGTTGTCAATGTCTTCATACATTTTTAGGGGTCATCTCCGGTAGGTAAACTGAATCAATGAGGGACTACTAGCTGTGTTATGCTGCAATTCTCACAAACACATTAGTCCCTTAACTAGGTTTGTCGTCAATACTCCAAAACCAACTAGGGGTGGCACTAGATGCATTTACACCCAGATAGAACGTGAAAACTCTAACTCCTGTTATAATTGAAGTATGGACGGAGTATGTATTCGGCAGAAATTTTAATTACCTCTGATGCAGTGAGCACAGTGCTGAAGCCCTTGTCCTCGGACTCAGCTGGCCACCTCTTCTGGGCCTTGAAGAGATGCTTCCAGACGTCTTCGTGCGTGGTGCCGAAAAGGTGCTTCAAGGGTCGGGGCCCTTCCGGATTGAACTCCCATAAATGGGAGTCCTAATGTTGGCACGGAAGGACGAGGCAGACGAGCATTACCTGAATCACATTTGTGAGGAGGGTGCCCTTGGTAATCATGCCAGAGATGAGATTTTGGAGGGATAGCACCTCCGACTGAGACCCCCAATCCGGACTCTTGTCAGTCCAATAGGTTAGCCTCTCCGGAGGTCCAGATCTAAATGCGGGCGCCGCCGCCCACTTGGCGTTGCAGGGCTCAGTGATGTAGAACCACTCCTGTTGCCAGACCTTGTTCGTTTCCACAAGGCCCCCTTTTGCCATGTGGTGTTGGGGAGCTTGCTCACCGTAGCGCCTCCGCACTCTGCATGCTGCCGGTCGACCACCTTCGGCTTCAAATTGAAGGTTTTGAGCCATAGGCCGAAGTGTGGGGGGGGGCGCGGAGGAACACCTCACATACCACTATAAAAGCAGATATGTGGAGAATTGAGTTCGAGGCTAGATCATGGGAATCTAGCCCATAGAAAAATAAGAGGCCCCATACAAAGGGGTGGAGAGGAAATCCCAGCCCGTGAATAAAGTGCGAGAGGAAGACAACCCTCTCACCCGCCTTAGGGACAGGCATCACTTGGTCCTTTTCGGGGACCCGGTGCGCTACATCGTCAGCGAGATAGCCTGCGCACCGAAGGCTCTTCACGGTCTTCTCTGTGACCGTGGAAGCCTCCCACTTGCCCTTAGAACCGGATCCGGCCATTGCTGGGAAGGGAGGCAGTGGTGGAGTAGTTGAGAATTGTGGGCGCAAGAGCTGTGGGCGCTTGGGCTGGGAAGATTGGAGATCTAGGGCTTGAGGAAGGCGTGGGGTTAACGAAAGGAATTGGTATCCTTTTATAAGCGATGAATTCGAAACGCCCCCACTCCAGCCATAAACCTCGCCGGTTCCCAACGAGGTCGTGCGTAAGGTGCGATTAAGATGCTCACGTCACATTGATAAGGATCCCGTAATAAGCAGGCACGATCTCTTTTTTGACAAGACGTGTCAATGGGGCTATACCTCGAAGCACGGAACCGGAGCCAAGAAAACGGTTCGATATATTAAAGGGACAGACGTGACGCTTCGCTAAAAAGTTGTCAGTAAAGCCACAGTATCCGTTTTTTGATACCTTGCCTTCAAAGCTAAGGGTTGTACTAACCATGCAGAGCCAGACATAGTACCTTTTTTTAGGGAATATTGCTTCAATATGTTAGGGAGGAGGAACCCGCCTTGCAATGCCGAAGAAAGTACGTGAGCCGAACTCATCGTCATCGAAGACTGGTTCAGGGGCTACTGAGGGAGTCCTAGATTGAGGGGTCCTCAGGTGGCCGAATCGCTCGTCATGGACTGGACTAGTGGGCCGTGAAGATTATTGATGAAGACTATTTCCAGTATCCGGATAGGACTCCCATATGTGTAAAATAGCAAGTTTGGGGTCCGGGTGTAATACTTTCCTTCCTCTGCAAGATTCTCATGTACAAACCCTAGGCCCCTCCGGTCTACATAGTTCTCGAACCCGTAGGGTCCGCACGCTTAACGTTCGATGATGGTTTGTATTATGAGTTATATGGCTTGGTGACCGAAGTTTGTTCGGAGTCCCGGATGAGATCACGGACATGACGAGGAGTCTCGAAATGGTAGAGACATAAAGATTCATATATTGGAAGGTTGTATATGGACATCGTAAATGTTTCAGAGAAGTTCGGGGAATTATCGGAGTACCTGGAGGCTATTGGAACCCCCCGGGAAGTTATTGGGCCTTATTTGGCCATAGGGAAGAAGAGGAGGTGACGGAGTCCTGGATTGAGGGGTCCTCAGGTGGCCGGATCGCTCGTTATTGGCCGGACTGGTGGGTCGTGATGATTATTGATGAATACTATCTCTCGTATCCGGATAGAACTCCCATATGTGTAAAATAGCAAGTTTAGGGTCCGGGTGTAGTACTTTCCTTCCTCTGCAAGATGATCATGTACAAACCCTAGGTCCCTTCGGAGCATATATAAACCGGAGGGTTTAGTCCGTATAGACAAGAATCATCGCAATCACATAGGCTAGACTTTTAGGGTTTATCCATTACGATCTCAAGGTAGATCAACTCTTGTAACCCCATATTCATCAAAGATCAATCAAGCAGGAAGTAGGGTATTACCTCGATCGACAGGGCCCGAACCTGGGTAAACATCATGTCCCCAGTCTCTTGTTACCATCGATCCTCAGACGCATAGTTCGGGACCCCCTACCCGAGATCTGCCGATTTTGACACCGGCATTGGTGCTTTCATTGAGAGTTCCACTGTGTCTTCGACTAAAGGATTAATGGCTCGCTCCGTCATCAACGATGGCGCCACCGCCGAGGGAGTTTTTCTCCTCGACCAACTATTTGTGTTCGACGGCTTCGTGCTTCTTGCCAGCACGGAAGGCCACCTCGAGCAGGTTGAGAGCTATGCCCCTGGTCATCAGATCAGATTTGGAAGCCTAAACTATGTTGCTGATGTCTGTGTTAACATAACGCTTCCGCTTTCGGTCTATGAGGGTACGTGGACACACTCTCCCCATCTCGTTGCTATGCATGTCCTAGATAGATCTTGCGTGAGCGTAGGAAATTTTTGAAATTGCATGCTCTGTTCCCCAACAGCAACACCGATGAACTATCCCCTATTTAGCCAATGGCTATTAATAATTTGTTCTGTCATTTGATACTAGTTAGGATGAACTGTAATTTGTTTAAGTAGCTGGCACTATATTTTCAGGTTGTGTGTGGTAAGCTCACCACTAGTTAGAAGTGGTGATAACACCTTATGAAGGTTGCAACCAAACTCAATGTCATATGTGCGCCTAATGCAATGCGGGCAACCAAACCCCGGGTCAAAAATGGTTGTCTCATGCAACTAAGGTACATGCAGGCAACCAAACTATGTGCATCTGGGGTCTTTTTGCCTGCATCCCCTCAAACCGGCTCACTAGAGCCAGGATCGTCGGGCCAGGCTCGGTTGGCAATGTAACCAAACACGCCCATATTGTTGTTTTCGGAAGATATGCTAAAATATGGACTGGGCCACGGCCCAACCTGACCCTCCCTCCCTCTAGGCCGACGACCATAAAAAAACAAACTGGCTTTTTGTTCTGAAATTAAGGAAAATGGTGAACTCAGCTACTTCACCCGAAGCACAATTGAACATCAATGGACGAAGAAAAAACTCGTAGTGTATCATCAATCGATTAACCCAAGAGTAAGAGGACGGGATAAGGGGGGCATACCTGGGGGAGACGACGGCGGCGGCGCGAGGAGGAGGCGGCGGCAGCGGCGGCCCGAGGAGGCGGTGTGTCGGCACGAGGAGGCGGTGGCGGCGGTGGTGCCACAGAGAGGTTGTTCTACCAATGAGTTGGTTATGTTCGGAGCCAAACCTGCTCCTCTCGGCTTTTTAGGATGATCAGTTGATGAGTCGTAGAAAGTAAAACGTAAAGGCAGTGAATACGTCTTTCACTAGGCCCCGCCTCTCATAACGTGGACTGTGGATATACTCGGATTCATGTCCCACCATTAATTCATGCCATATTGCCATCACGTGAAGCACTTAGAAGTGGTTGACGAGTGCCAAAGCGGAAAGGCAGTAAATACATCTTCGATTCAGTGGTGGTTCCTCTAGAGCAACTAACTCCTTCGAAAAATTATGATATTTGGTGAGACGCTTGGATCCTGAACTGTACGAATAGGAAAATTATTACTCCTAGCAGGGGGCATCTTCTGTCAAAGGTTAGTGATCTTATTGCCCCAGTCACAAATTCTTGGGATGAAGATTTGGTGCGACAAACATTGTGGCCAATTGACGGTCAAAGGGTGCTCACTATTTCACTTCACATGCATAATATGACAGACTTCGTTGCTTGGAGCCATAAAAATGGTATGTTCACTGTTCAATCGGCCTATATGGAAGAATGGAACCAACAACATGGGGAAAAATTGCAACATGCAAATGGGTTGGGTAGAGAAAATGTCAATCCTATTTGGGGTAAGATTTGGAAATTATGTTGTCCGACAAAGGTAAAAGTTTTCATTTGGCGTATGTTAAACCCTCCCGTGCCGAGTTACGCTTGCTAATAGACACATGAAGGTTACGCCCATCTTCCCATCATGCTCAAATGGATCAGAAGATACAAAACTTGTCTTGTTCCAGTGTCAGAAGGCGAAAGAAGTTTGGGGCAAATTAGGTTTGTACGAGGTGATCAATAATGCTTGTGTTGTTGACCTGCGGGAGAGGCGTCACTAGAATTTTTACTCCTTTTGCAAAACCATGAATCATTGATAATCGGCACCCAAAACGTACGTGAATTGATTGCTATAATTTCTTGGTATTTATGGTGGGTAGACGTAAATTGGTTCATGAGACTAGTCATAATGGGAAGTAACTTAGACTAGTATCATGCATATGACACTAGGAGAGTGCATTTTCTACCATGCACGGTATATATTGTGCATTGATCTGCCGCTTAATTATTTCGGCGTCCTAAAGAAATCATAAGTACTAAACCTTCTGTACGTCTCACTTTTCTCCAACTTCCTGTCACATTGTCAGTTTGTGTATGCACTAGAAGAAAAAGGGCCTAATGTTCAGCTCATTAGTCCTGGTTTGTAAATGAACTGGTACTCATGTGACCATTAGTGTCGGTTCCAATGGCTAGCCGGCCGGTGCTCATTAGTCCTGGTTTGTGCCACGAACCGGGACTAAAGAGGTGGTGGCAAGCTGGTGTAAGGCTGTGGCCCCACCAACACCTATAGTCCTGGTTTGTGTCATGAACCAGTACTATATATGAACCTTTAGTCCCGGTTTGTATAACCAACCGGGACTAAAGATCATACTATATAAACCCTTCGTCGAGCCCGAGCCCATTTCTCTCCGTTTTTCCCTTTTCATTCCTTCCTCTCCTCTGTTCTTCCCCATTGCTCGAGCCCATCCTCCATTTTTGCCAAAATTTGTCGAGATTTGAAGGCATCCCATCCATCCAAGTGATCACAAAGGTTAGCAACTTTGTCCTTTCATCTCTCATTGCTAGATTAGCTATTATAATGCTCTATAAGTATAGTGATTTGTGGGTTTTAGTTTGGGAGGAATTATATGTGGTAGTTTAGTTGAATTATATGAAATTTGAGCTAGTTTTATGTTTGTGTGATTTAGATATATAGTTACTTGTATAATTATCTTACACGTACGGTGTTTGTTATACATAGTGCCATGGTCTTGATATCCGTCCCCGTCGACCCTCTTCCGATTTATGATTCCGATGTGGTATATTCTCTTTTATAACTATTTGTTGCATTTTGTGTTTATGAAAAATTATGCCCATCAAGTTGACATAGATATTTTTATCTAGGAGGTATGTGAACCGGAAATTCCAACCGACCCTCTTGTCGAGAGGTTAAATTTAGTTGACAAAGAAAACAAGTATTTAAAAGAAAAATTGAAAATAATTGAATAAGAGAACATGAAACTAGAGTTTCATGTTGCCGATGTCATCGATGATCACAAGATCAAGATGGAGAAAACGCGCTTGAAGATTAGAAAGATTAGAAAATATGTCATTGATAGTGAGGCTTGGTATCATTATGTTGTTGGATCAATTGTTACCTTAGTTGCGATCTTCATCGCATTTGTTGTTTCATTTAAATGCTTTAGCTAGAGAGTAATTTGTATGTTTTTATGAGAATAAGTGTGCATGAACTTGTATTAATTTGGTCTTTTCGGTGCTGTGTAATGATCAGATGAGCCGGCAATGGATGTAGGATGACCGATGCTCTCCACTGTTCGTTAATGGTGTGCGTAGTTTTCTGCTTGCGGCCGAGGCAAACAAGCAGCCGGATGGTTTTGTGTCTTGTGCATGTGCTGGATGTAAGAATGATCGGAATTACTCTAAGTCAAGAACCATTCACGTCCACCTGTTTGAGTCCGGTTTCATGCCCCACAATAATGTTTGGACCAAGCACGGAGAAAGAGGAGTTATGATGGAAGACAATGGTCAAGAAGAGGACGACGACAGCTATCCTAGCCATGGGTTCCCTGAATACGATGGTACGATAATGGGGGAAGAAGCTGAGATGGCAATGGGGGAAGAAGGTGAGCCGGCAATGCGGGAAGAAGCTGAAGAAGAGGCATCAGATGAGCCCGCTGATGATCTTGGTCTGGACATTGCCGATGCAAAGAGAAACCGTGCACTGAAAAGGAGAGGCTGAAGTTGCAGTGCATGTTAGAGGATCACAAGAAATTGTTGTACCCAAATTACAAAGCTGACAAGAAAAAGCTGGGCACCACACTGGAATTGCTGCAATGGAAGGCAAAGAATGGTGTATCTGACAACGGATTTGGAAACTTGCTGATAATGTTAAAGAAGATGCTTCCAAAGGACAATTAATTGCCCGAGAGTACGTACGAAGCAAAGAAGGCTATCTTCCCTCTAGGATTAGAGGTGCAAAAGATACATGCATGCCCTAATGGTTGTATCCTCTACCGTAGTGAGTACGAGGATTTGAAGGCGTGCCCAGTATGCGGTGCATTGTGCTATAAGATCAGCCGCGATGACCCTGGTGATGTCGAGGGCAAGCACCCCAGGAAGAAGATTTATGCCAAGGTGATGTGGTATGCTCCTATAATACTATGGTTGAAATGTTTGTTCCAAAACAAAGAGCATGTCAAGTTGATGCGATGGCACAAAGAAGACCATAAGAAAGACGGGAAGTTGAGAGTACCCACTGACGGGTCATAGTGGAGAAAAATCGAGAGAAAGTATCGGCAGGACTTTGCAGGTGACATAAGGAACATATGGTTTGGTCTAAGCGCATATGCATTAATCCTTTTGGAGAGCAGAGCAGCAATCATAGCACCTAGCCTATGACTCTATATATGTATAACCTTCCTCCTTGGTTGTGCATGAAGTAGAAGTTCATTATGATGTCAGTGCTCATCCAAGGCCCTAAGCAACCCGACAACGAAATTGATGTGTACCTAAGGCCATTAGTTGAAGAAATCTTACAGCTGTGGAATGGAAATGGTGTAGGTGCATGGGATGAGCTCGATCAGGAAGAATTTGACCTACATGCGTTGCTGTTTGTGACCATCAATGATTGACCTGCTCTCAGTAACCTTTCAGGATAGACAAACAAGGGATACCGCGCATGCATGCATTGTTTGGATGATACCGACAGTATATATTTGGATAATTGTAAGAAGAATGTGTACCTGGGACATCGTCAATTTCTTCCGAGCAAGCATCCCATAAGAAAGAAAGGCAAGCATTTCAAAGGTGAGGCGGATCACCGGACAAAGCCTCGCCACCATACTGGTGATGATGTACATGATATGGTCAAGGATTTGAAGGTAATCTTTGGAAAGGGTCCTGGTAGACAATCTGTTCTGAATGACGCTGACGGACGCGCACCCATGTGGAAGAAGAAATCTATATTTTGGGACCTACCCTATTGGAAAGACCTAGAGGTCCGCTCTCCAATCGACGTATGCACGTGATGAAGAATCTTTGTGTGACCTTGCTTGGCTTCTTGGGCGTGTATGGAAAGACAAAAGATACACCGGAGGCACGGGGGACCAGCAACGTATGCACAGAAAAGACGGCATACATCAGGGTCATGCCAGCTACACTCTTCACAAAGAAGAGAAGGAAATCTTCTTTGAATGTCTGCTCAGTATGAAGGCCCCGTCTGGCTTCTCGTCCAATATAAAGGGAATAATAAATATGGCAGAGAAAAAGTTCCAGAACCTAAAGTCTCATAACTGCCACATGATTATGATGCAGCTGCTTTCGGTTGCATTGAGGGGGTTCTACCGGAAAACGTTCGATTAGCCATTGTGAAGCTATGTGCATTCCTCAATGCAATCTCTCAGAAGGTAATCGATCCAGAAATCATACCAAGGTTAGAGAATGATTTGGTGCAATTTCTTGTCGGTTTTGAGTTGGTGTTCCCATCATCCTTCTTCAACATCATGACGCACGTCCTAGTTCACCTATGCGAAGATATTGTCGTTCCCGATCCTGTATTTCTATACAATATGTTCCCCTTTGAGAGGTTCATGGGAGTCTTAAAGAAATATGTTCATGACCGTGCTAGGCCAGAAGGAAGCATATCCAAGGGCCATGAAAATGGGGAGGTCATTGAGTTTTGTATTGACTTTATTCCTGACCTTAAGTCGATTGGTGTTCCTGAATCACGGCATAAGGGTAGACTGGGTGGAAATGGCACGCTAGGACCAAAACAAATAATATGTATGGACGGGCATTCTCTCACTCAAGCACACTACACAGTTCTACGAAATTCCATCTTGGTGGCTCGGTATATGGAGGAACACAAGAATATTCTATGCTCCAAACACCCGGAGCAGTCTGACGACTGGATTACACGTGAACAAATGGGGAGTTTTGTCGGTTGGTTGCAGACACGTGCCATGCATGACGCCGCTGTTGAAGATGACATGTACTTGCTGTCTCAGTTACTATCTTCGAATATAATGACTACGAGATAGATGGGAATACATTTTACATGATCGCCCAAGATAAGAAGAGCACCAACAAAAACAGTGGTGTCTGCTTTGATGCAGCAACCAAGAGTGGAAATGATACATATTATGGTTACATAGAGGAGATATGGGGACTTGACTATGGACATGGTTTGAAGGTCCCTTTGTTTCGGTGCAAATGGGTCAATCTGAGAAGAGGCGGGGTAACGGAAGACCCGCAGTATGGAATGACAACAGTGGATCTCAACAATCTTGCATACGCAGATGAACCAATCGTCCTAGCCAATGATGTGGCGCAGGTTTTCTATGTGAAGGACAAGTCTACCAAGCCGAGAAAAAGAAAAGATAAGGAAGCGAATACATCATACAATGAGCCAAAGCACCACATAGTTCTTTCAGGGAAAAGAAACATCGTGGGACTGGATGACAAGATAGACATATTAGGAGATTATGAAAAGTTTCATGAAATTGCTCCCTTCACAGTGAATATTGACCCGAGCATCCAGTTAAATGATGAAGATTGTCCATGGTCACGGTGCAAAGGGACACACGCGAAGAAAAAGTTTCACACCCAAAGATCCCACTATGGGATGTGACTGTCTTCACTTTCATCACTTTCTTAGTGAGTTTCCGGACTTATATATTTGGAAAGTCCCATTTTGGACAAACCGCAGGGAATCTTTGTAATAGTTAGGGTGCTTATGTGTTTTGGCATTTGAAACATGTACTTTTGTGCTTCGGACAAACATGCACCTTTCTAACTTCATTTGCTATTTTTCAGCTCATTTATTGATTTTTTTTATTTAGCTAAATGACCCTGAAATTGAAAAGCACTACAAAATGGACTCTAAAAAGGTTGAAAGTTGACATGGTATCACCATTTCACCCACATAGCATGTGCTAAAAAGTTGAGAGGGTTACGGCAAAAACAGGATGAACTTCGTGTAAAAAATGGACAATCTCTTTCAAAGTATAATGGTTTCGGACGAAAACTCATTTGTTACAAAGGGACTTCATTTTTTTAACTTATTGAAATCCAGATTTTTTGTGTGTTCAAAATGCACCATTCGAAGCCACATCATTAATTTTCAACCCTTTCCGACTTCATTTGGTATTTTTCATGCATTTATTGATTTTTTTTAGCTAAATGACCCTGAAATTGAAAAGCACTATGAATGAACTCTCGAAAGGTTGAAAGTTGGCATGGTAGCATCATTTCACCCACATAGCATGTGCTAAAAAGTTGAAAGGGTTACGGCAAAAACTGGATGCACTTTGTGTACAAAATGGACAATCTCGTTAGAAGTATCAGGGTTTCGGACGAAAACTCATCTGTTATATGCACCATTCAAAGCCACGTCATCAATTTTCAACCCTTTCTGACTTCATTTGCTATTTTTCATGCATTTACTGATTTTTATCTGAGCTAAATGACCCTAAAATTGAAAAGCACTACAAATAAACTCCGAAAAGGTTAAAAGTTGGCTTTGTATCACCATTTCACCCACATAGCATGTGCAAAAAAATTGAGAGGGTTACGGCCAAAACTTGATGCACTTCGTGTACAAAATGGACAATCTGTTTCGAAGTATCAGGGTTTCGAATGAAAACACATCTGTCACAAAGGAATTACTTTTTTAAAATAACCTAAGTATTACCAAATTTAATATAATGATAAAACACACTAATATTAAACAGCGGAAAAAAGAATTCTTGAAAAAACTATTTTTAAAGTAAAGTTATTCACAAACTATTGATTCACACAAAATTCAAATAATTCAAATTTAAACTATCCAAATTTCAAAACTACTCGCACTAACAGAAAGATTATATTTTTTACCTAAAGCAAAACGATTCACAAAGAAACTCTAAATAAAGCAAAAAAAACAACTCAAAAATAAAAGAAAATAAATAAAGCAGAAAAGAAAAAAAGCCCGCCTATTAGGCCACATCGGCCTGCATATGACTAGAAACCCAACCTGTGGTTGGGCCAGGATGCAGGCCCGCAAGGCCTAGTAGGCCCATAGGGCAGCACACGTGAGGTAGGCCCAGAAGACCCGCTTTAGAGAGGATCTCGAAGGAGCAGCCGCGGCTGGGTTTATAAACCAGTGCGGCTACCCTTCGCTGGGTGAGGTGGGACTAAACTTCATGCACCGCGGCTGTGGCAGTGCACCATCTTTAGTCACGGTCGATGGCTCCAACCGCGACTAAAGGCCCCCCTTTAGTCGCGGTTGGATCCACCAATCGCGACTAAAGGTGGTCGCTTCCCGCCGCTTCGCCTGGCCAAAACAGACCTTTAGTCCTGGTTGGTGGCTTCAACCGGGACTAAAGGTCTCTCCTATATATACTAGCACTTTAAAATTTTGCAGTTTCTTTACTTCTTCCTTTGCTTCTTCCTCTGCTTCGCCGTCCCCGTCGCGCGTCGTCGCCGTCCCCGTCCCCATCGCGCACCGTCGTCGTCCCCGTCGCCACGCCCATCCCCGTCGCCCCAGCCCGTCCCCGTCGCGGCCCCCGTCGCCGCCCCCCTTCGCCTCGCCTCGCCGGCCGTTGCCCCGCTGTGAGACTCCCTGCCACGCCATGGACGCCCTCATCCGGAGCCCGCACACACACAATACACACACACACCAGACACACACACACACACACA
>LR738710.1:621189538-621216756 GCA_902687465.1 Secale cereale | reverse complement strand
ACACACAATACACACACACACCAGACACACACACACACACACACACACACACACACACACACACACACACACACACACACACACACACACATTTTCTTTGTTATTTTCAGTTTTTCAGTTTTTTAGTTTTTTATACTTTTACTTATAGAAATGTTAGATGAATTAGATATATATAAATGTTAGATTAATGTAAAGTTTTAGATTGGATTAGATTAATGTCAAATGTTAGATGAATTAGCTAGCTAGATATATTAACGTTAGATGAATTAGCTAGATATATTAACATTAGATGAATTATACTTTTGTCAAAACTTTGAATTTTGACATATGCAACATTTGATCATATGTGAAAGTTTGAATTTTGACATATGCAACATTTGATCATATGTGAACGTTTGATCATATGTCAAAGTTTTGAATTTTGACATATGCAACCTTTGATCATATGTCAAAGTTCGATTATATGTCAAAGTTTGAATTTTGACATATGCAACATTTGATCTGTATTATTGGATAGTATTCGATATGTATTATTTGATAGTATTCGATCTGTATTAGCTAGCAAGTGATGTATTTGAGATATTCGAGACGATGTGTTCGGCATTATATATTATTCGATAATATTCGAGATTATATTCGATGATGCATATTAATTATTTGGATTATTCAAGATACATATTATGTATTATGATTCAGTTTTTCCTTTGATTGGATGCATGCATTCTAATTTGAATACTGAATTGTTTTATATTTCTTCTGGATTAGTTAAATAAAAGCTATGGCGGACTTTACCGGCAGAGAAGGAGAAGAGGCCATGTACGAGATCATACGCTCCCCGAGCCGGCCAGATCAGAATGAAGATGATGATGGCTCACAATATCTGAACAATACCGGGGAGGGTGGTATGATATTCGATGAAGACAAACGAATAGATGAAGTCCAGAACTATGATGATCTTCTAATAGCAAATACCGACGAGGTTAATGTGCGCCATGGCAATCTGTAAGAAACTTTGCACGGCGATGTAAGATTACCTTCCCAAAGCACTAGCTAACGTAAGAAGCAATGTGTGTCATAAGATTACCTCCCCACCACACTAGAAACATAAGATTACCTCCCCACCACAGTAGCCAACGTAAGAGATTACAGAGGTCTTTTGTAAAATTTACAAGGGAAAGAAAGAAAGATGTGGTAATTGTTTTTTTCTTTTTCTCTTTGAAACAAAGAAAGCTGCCATAGAAAATGTGGATCCAGCGTAAGAAAATAAGTGACCTAAAACATGAACATTATACATTAAAACAACACTTCACAATTAATTTGAGAACTATATAATGAGGAGGTAATACACATTCGTGCAATCTTTGTACATCTTTAACTAAATCAGAAAAGTACTAGCTTGTGTATCGTGCCACATAACTGATGTGTGCAGACAACATGCTTGATTTTTCCCAATTACCATAATTGCCAAGCTTACACAACCTTTTTAGAGCGCTCACCAATTGTACTACCCCGTTCATATAACTAAGTTCTGATCACCATACCGGTTTCAGTGTCAGGTACATCACTGTGCCAAAGCACAACACCATCCAGTGCCATAAGTGCCACATGCTTGGGTAAAACAATCTGGAACACAAATTACAAACACACTTGCAAGACACAATCTTCAAGCCAGTAAAAGTAGCAAGAAGGGTGAACCTCACTTCCCAAAAAGAGCTTGCTTCAGTGTGTCGGCGATGGTTTCTAGTACCACTCTTTCCATTCCAGAATCTAATGCAAACTGGATGGAATGGACCATGCAATGGCTTCTGCATGCTGAGTGTTGGAACCATACCTGCGTCCGAGATTGTCCCATGAAGGTCACGATTGCAAGAGGCCCACCCTCCATTACTAGTAGCCTCATGAATGAACCGTTATCTATATTGATCTTCATCCAATGAGGGACCTGACCAATTTTGTTCAAATCTTAGCCTAGCAAAGATTTTCAGTATGCCTGGGTTCTCCAAAAATTCTACTACGAGACTTGCAACATTGACACCACCACAGCAGGTAACACTGAATTCTCTCATGCATTGAAAGTCATTGCAAACAGATAAAATGTTCCAGAGTAGCCTTACAACATTGAGTGTTTTGCATTTGGTGCCTGAAACAACAGAAAATATTCCATGAGAAGTATCCCAAGAAAATGGAGTATACAAAGAGAGAAGTATAATAAAAAAGTATAAATAACCAAAGAAAGCATATAAAAGAATGCAAATCGCATACCTAAACAGATGTATTTTTCACAGAGAAAAACATGTATAACCATAGTTGTTCGATAATTCAAGCTCATAAGTAGCTGCTCTTTTCACTAAACTGAACGAAAAAGCATGGTCCTCTAGTGAAAATGACACTGGCAAATATTTAAAACTCCAGCAATATTCTTCAGTGCAAATGTATAAGCATTAAATTGGACCACTCACCCACACCAATTCAGACTAAAATCTGAGTAACCACCAAAGATAATGGACATAATTTGGTAAGTATAAAGAGGATTTTTCCACTCAACTCATTAGTTAACTTGTCCACATCAAGTAAAAGAAAAACTTGAATCACCAAATATGTATAGATCAAAGAAAGGGGATGAGACCTCGGAGGACTGAATGAGTAACCCATGATATGCATTTTGTACTCATCCCCAAATCGGCTTATGTCCCAACTTTGTGTGCCCTCTCCAATCGATATTTTACATGGTTACACATTACAATATAAATGTGCAGACCATGAATAAAATTCTAATGAATTTCACCGGTGCCTTTTCACATTAGCTTTCCAAGTCATTTAGCAGGCAACATGTTACAGAGTAGTGACATTTGGTAGCAGCAGAGCATAGGAATTGTATAGACACGCTGCTCTATATCAGCATGGACTGAAATAAACAACAGACCAAACCTTCCATAGCCACACATCGGACCAAACTACTTGGGTATACAAAACAAATGAGAATTAGGAAGTGCTCCTAAGAAGAAAAAACAATTACAGAGTGTGCATGCACCAAAGAAAACACAAACAACCATTATATTGTAAACTTCAAATAACCTCTTGGGGTAGGACATTCAGTCTCATGATCTCTATCAGGGTCTCAAATAACCCCTGTGAAACGAAGTAGAAATTGATTGCAACTTGCACTTCCATGTGCTTCCCACCTACGCCCTTGCAGCTTCCTCCCATGGAAATTAATTTGTTCTGAAATGAACAAAAATGAAGTGCAAATTAAATGACAGGATCAGGGTTGCTCACATCCTCCCGTGCGCCACCTGCTATCTCGTGGATTCCTCCATCGGAGGATGAGTATCACACACATCAAGACACACTCAAACCCACGCACCACACTAAGAAACGGATCTGAAACACAAGTTGCTTCTCAAATGGCGGGACATGGCTGCTGCCACTCCGCACACATAGGAGACAGCACACGACGCCTCCTCATCTGTATCCGGCTATCCGCTACTGCCTACTTCCCAGGATGATTCTTCTCCGTCTTCTCCCTCGACTGCTGCAGTTGCGGGCAGAAAACGAGACACTCAATCGGTCAGAAAATCAAACACAAATGCTTGAAAAAAATGTTGAACTCAGTACAACACCTGCACACACCCACCGCAGAGCCGCCGCGACTGCCGCAGGAGGGCCGACCGCGGACATCGAGGCTTGCCGCCGACCACCATATCGCCCTGCCTGCCCGCCGACCGCTCACCATATCGTCCGAATTGAATAGAACGAGAAGTGGGCCACCGACACCTAGCAGTATTACTGAGCACCGCCGAAGAATCTCCGCTGAGCAGATCCACCAGCCGCTCGCCACGCACTAATCCCATTCGAAACTTAATTTTTTTTAGAATATGCCGGGAATGGGGAGTGTGGGCTAACCGATCGGGGAGAATTAAAATTACCTAGGTACAAGTAGAATTTTACGGCGGTAGAGCGGTGTGTCTTGGCTTAGTTTGGTTGAGCCACCCTCGTACGTGTCGGCCAATCGACCAGGGTGAAGAATTACTTATTCTTCACCCAGGGGTATATATATATATATATATATATATATATATATATATATATATATATATATTAATGAATCGATCATTCTTTTTTCAGCCCTCTGGAACGAGCAAATCTTCTACAGATAGCAGGACAGAGCGAGGACTAGCCAAAAAGTTGAAGGATTGCCTAAAGTACAACATCGATGCCATCAAATCTAATGGCGAACCGCACGAGCCTAAGAAGAATACGGGCAAGTTCATTCATCAGTGCAGAGTTCTTGTGAAGGACCAAATCCTGATCTCCATTCAAGAATGGAAGAAGCCAGCAAAGGAGCGTCCATGTCTTACTTTTATCGATGAAACAGCAAAAAATCGGCTTTGGGAATCTCTCATGTCGCCTTTCACGCTACCAGATAATTTCACAGTTGCATATGTGGAGAAAGTCAAGTACGCTGCTCTTAGGAAGATGGCGATATCATTCAACAACCACAAGAAAACTATATGGAACAAGTACGTCGAAGGAGGAAAGAAGACTCCAGAATTCAAGGGAACATTGGAGAAGCAAAGAGACCACTGGGACGCTTTCCTAAAATTCAACGAATCAGAAGTAGCTGAGGAACGGTCGAGAATAAACAAGATCAATGCCAGGAAAAAGATATGGCACCATAAGCTGGGGCCAGGTGGCTACGAGGTGGCCTGGCCTAAGTGGGCTCTGAGCAACAGATGATGGATGCAGGGGTCACTCCAGTTACAGTGAGCTGGCCCCCCAGGTGCAGGACTTGGTTCTATGCACATGGGGGGACGTTGGACACAAAGATAGGCCAAGGAACGGGGGTGTTCACGCCCAACAGAGAGAACGACGAGCTTACGCACGCCCTGAAGAACCCTGAACACCCGGGAAGAACACAAGGCAAAGGTGTTGTTTCGTAGTTTGAGAGGTTTGCGGACTGGAACACCGACTACAGAAGCCATGCGAGAAAGAAGATTGCGGAGGAGAAGAAGAGGAAGCTGGAGGAGGAGCAGAGGAAGCATGAAGTAGACCGCCTTCGAGGCCTAGAATCAAGTCACACGGAGTTGGCACTCGCTTTCCAGCGGCAGCATCAGCGGATCGACTCACTTAGCTAGGAAAGGGGTCGGGTCTCAGTAGCGGCGGCAGCTAGTGGATCGAGCATGGATAGCACCATCCCATCCATGCCGAGAAGCAACGTGGATTCCGTACCGGGCGATGAGGCACTGTTGGATAGATACCCTGTGAATGACATCATGGATAACACTAATTGTGAGCTGCACTTTAAAATTAAGAACATATCCATGAAGGTGGCGGATGACGTTGCTTACACAAATCCCCCTGAAGCAACCATCCATTGCAATCTGATTCCAGCTGGCTATGCTCGTGTCACGGTTGATGAAGTGGTGGCACAATATTTGGGGCTAAAGCTTGACATTCCTGGAGGTGACGACGAGCGCATAGTGGGAGAGGCCATACATCGTATCGTTCTGTGGAGAAAGGATTGCATCGTCTTTCCAAGACCGCCGACACCACGTCAGCCGGCTGCTCCTCCATGTCCGCCACCGCGTGAACAGACTCCAACTCCTCCAAGTCCGCCCACGCGTCAGCTCACTCCTCCTCCTCCAAGTTCGGCACCGTGTCAGCCCACTCCTCCTCCAAGTCTGGCACCGCGTCAGCCCAGTCCTCCTCCTCCAAGTCAGGCACCGCGTAAGCCATCTCCACCGCCTAAGCAACGGCGGAAGAGAGTCGTCGCAGCTACGGTGGCTAGCGGTACAAGTACAGGAGGCAAGAGATACCAATTTTGGCCAAGCCTCAAGCCTCTTCCGAAGCGGCCTTACGACCTAACTGAGGAGGAAAATGAAGCCGAAGTACAAGCTCAACTGAGGGCCCATTTTGGACCGAAACTGCCACCGCCGCCAAAGGAGAAAGTACATGAGCATGTCATTGATCACTTTATTCGTATGGCTGAACGAGCTCCCAAGCCTATTGAGTCAGACTATGAGCGCCAAATTAGAAAGTCATTTCAAGCCAAAATAGAAGGAGTCGAGCTCGAGCTCCAGCCAAGCACCTGCCAAAGAAAGCGGGAAAAATGTTCCTCAGCTGGGAGAACAGGCGGTGCAATCGATCCCCCCGCTCATTGTACCAACACATGTGAGTACCGGCACCAATCAGCCGGTAATAACCGACGATCATAGAAGGCAGGCTGAAGAGGTCAGATGCACTATAGAACAACTCCTAGGGATCAAGCCCATGGAAACTTTTACGGAGGAGCAACTAAAACAGAAACATACCCGCGACAAACCTGTGGTCAAGCCCGAGCAGGTCAAGAAGCTCTCAACGAGAATGTATCAATTGCACCAATGGTACATAGAAATTGCCAAGACTATCAATCGAGAGTCCCTCATGGTGAGAGTCAAGCCAGAGCATTAATACCACGAGAATGCTCTGTATGTTGAGTTTTCAGAACTGTTTCAGTTATTCAATCAAGACGCACTCGACAAATCCCTCGTTAGTTGCTATTATTTGTAAGTGATTCTTTCTATAATTTAATTCTCAAGCTATCTGTAGTGCTCATTGATCATTACGTGTAATTATCCTCACTATATTTTTTCTATGGTATTATGCAGAATGAAGATCTATGAAATGAAAAAAGTTAGACGCTATGGCATTGGGTTCATTGACCCAAATACTATTAATAAGAAGACATGGTCACAAAAATATTATAGAAAAGACACATAGAATAGCTTGCTAGAGTTCTTGAAACAACTAAATATTTCTTCACCAGACATACTACTTCCTTACAACTTCGGGTGAGTGTTACTATATCTTGTACTACAAATTCTATTTTTGCTTACTAGATGTTAATATAAGTGTAGTTGATGTTATGCACATGCCCGGCCGCTTAATTATAAAAACGTGTGCGCATGCAGTTTTCACTGGATCTTTCTAATCATTGAAGTTGAAGAGGGGAAAGTTCAACTACTTGACTCACTACTTAAAGACAATGTTGACTACACAATCGTGAAAGGCATGATCGACAGGTGATTTCAATCGTTATCGCACTATGTCGGCCTCTTTAGTTCATTTACTGATATCAATTAATTAATAAATACTTTATTCGTTTCCTTTGTCGGCGGGCAGGGCTTGGCAAAAGTTCATCAAAGAGGTTAAAGGCGGATGGAAAAAACAGCTCACATGGGTGTGACTCTAGGTAATTAAGTACTACTAGCTACGTTTGCGCATCTCTTTTATTCTACTTTGATCAATACCATTATCATGCTTGATTAATTATTATCTGATTGAATTCTATTCTCGTAAAGTGCTTGAAGCAGGCGCCGGGGAATGATTTATGTGAGTACTACATTTGCGAGAACATTCGCATGCTGACGTCCGAAAGGACCAGAAGTGATAGACAAATTTGGGTACGTTTGCCAGAAACACAAAATATGACCTAATATATATACACACAACTAATATATATTCATATTGATCTCCTTTTTTAATAAAGATGAGCGAGATGCGGGATAAGCTCCTATCAAAGGAACGCGTACGAGCAATTCAAAAGGAAATAGCGGGATTATTGCTCGACCAGGTCATAGATCCCAAAGAAGAAAACTATTACAACTTGGAGTAATACCTCCATGTAATTAATGGTCTGCAAATTGTAGGAGAAATTGTATATACCAAATTGTATGTGTGTGTGTGTGTGTGTGTGTGAATGGTCGTGCGAGACATTCGATGATATATATACATATGATTGGTTTTAGGACAAATTCTATTTATATATATGCATAACGTGTACAATATATAATATCGTAAAATACCAGCAAATGAAAAAGAATTAAATGGAAAACAGAAAATTAAAAAAAAAATCATAAACCCAAAACCCAGTAAACCTTTTAGTCCCGGTTGGTGTTACCAACCGGGACTAAAATCCCCCAGCCCCCCGGCGCGTGCTCATGCCACGTGGTGGCCCTTTAGCGTCGGTTCGTGTTGAACCGGGACTAAAGGGGGACCTTTAGTCCACACTCTTTAGTGCCGGTTCCAGAACCAGCACTAAAGGGCCTTACGAACTGGGAATATATCTTGTTTCTACACTAATGATGTCAGCCTTTTTTAAATAGTGTCCTTCCGTTTGAATGCCCCCCCCCCCTCGTTGCAACTCTATTCCAGAAATATATTTTCTCTTTCTATTTAATGATTTAGATGCTTGATATCTTCTCAAATAAAAGTCTGTGTTATATTCTATTTGGAAAAAATGTGTTTATACCAACGAGATATTTTTAACAAGACCTACAGAAAATTGATCTATAGAAAACTCGATGAAACTTGGTACATACAGTATTTTTTTATAGTTTCGTAAGGTCTCTCCACGTTTCGTATTTATATTTTACAATTTGTGAGAATATATTCAAGAGTGATCTTATTTCAATGTTATCTTCACAAGGTACTTAAATATGCAAATGTGTCGTAAATCAAACTTACGGTTCAAAAGATAAAATAAGTTTAACTTTTAGAATCATATGAAAAAACCCTGAGTGAGTGTAGTACTATTCGTCTCTACTTTTGTGAGCGAGAGGAGAGATATTGCAGGTAATAACTATGGCGACAAGTTGTCAGAAGAAATAATGACTGATTGATATGACATAAATTAAAAGAATAAG
This sequence comes from Secale cereale, assembly GCA_902687465.1. Taxonomy (NCBI): domain Eukaryota; kingdom Viridiplantae; phylum Streptophyta; class Magnoliopsida; order Poales; family Poaceae; genus Secale; species Secale cereale. The sequence goes on along the minus strand of LR738710.1, from coordinate 621,208,072 downwards.
GGGTCATAAACTGAGGTTAACTAAGCAACACAACGAAGAGATGTATTCATGGATCCGAATCTCAAAGATAACCAGTGGCTGATACATTCACGGTATATATCATGCATAGGAGAATGTTTTTTCTTTATGACACTAGTCTATATTACTATCTTCATATTGCAAACAAAGAAGTAGTATCATATATGATTGCATTTATTAGCTTGTATACTCAACTTTTTTTGTGAAGCGCTATATGATGTTGACATAATATGTTACTTTAAACACCTCTCTCCTTATTAATTTGCTGCCACATAAGCAAACTTGTCTTTGGATATGTTATGCGCAGACTAAAGAAAAATGGAGGGAGTATGAAAAACCGTCCTATCATTAAAAGGTCAAAACAGAAGGTAAAAACTAAGATTCTCTCTAAATCTAATTATATGCATTCTGCACAAAACTGAAATTTACTCTAAATCAAATTGTATGCATTTTGCGCTAAATAAAAGGTTATCTAGGCATAAGGTCTTCCGTTCGAAAAAAGAAAAAGAAATCTAGCACGTTATGTTGGATGGCAACATACATGTGTGAGCTTGTGTTAAGCGCCTTGATGATCTGATGCATATAACGTATATCTCTTGAAACGACGAAGAATATATTTTTAACATAGGATTGAACTCTAGGCTCTGGTGGATTGAAGATATCACTGTTCTTCTACTCATTCAACCACGGTTCGCACGATGAAGAATGTTTGATGGAAGAAAATAGTAGTACCATATTGTGTTCTATCCCTCATAAAAAAATCTTGCATTCTATCTGCGGTATGTCATGCCATCTCCAAAGGTGAGAGCAACTCCAACGCGCCGACCCATTTTATCCGCGCGCGTTCGTTTGGGTCGCGAAGGACAGAAAACTCGATCCAAACGGACGCCCGTCCATTTTTCGTCTGCTTGCCGACCCATTCGCGGCCACTTTTGAGTCTGATTTGCGTCAATGCGGACACGTGAAGGACGCGCGCGGCGCGCGACAACTACTCCCTCTGGCCCGCCAGTCGGGGGCAAAAGTAGGCATCATTCTCTACAATTTCCCAAAATCTCCTGCCCGCGCGCGCTCCCAGCTGCTTGCCGTGGACGACGCTCTAGATGCCGCGGCCGATGTCGGCCTCGCCACCCTCGCCTCGTCCGGCCTCGCCTTCGCACCCTCCGGCACAGGCAAGCCCCGCGCCCCTTGCAAGACCGGAGCGCCGCCCAAGAAGAAGCTGACATCGGAGGAGCGGGTCGTGTAGTCCGCCAAGAGGAAGTATCGGAGGCATGCGGCGGCTGCAAGGGAAGAAGCAGCGGTCCCCGTTGCCATCGCCACCGCGCAGCAGGAGGACACCGGCCGTATCGAGGCGACAACGAGGGAGGCTATGTTCTACCTAGGGTTAAACCCTGGCCAGCACAGGCTCGTCAACGCCGCCGTGGCCGCGGCCAGCACCGTCTCGTCCGTGTATCCACGGACGATGCCGCGGGAGTCGCCGCACGGGTCGACGACACACCCGATTCTCGACTTCCACGTCTACCTGCAAGCCTCCCAACTCCCCAGGGAATGCTCGTCGGAGGTGAGCGTGGTGGCTTCTTCCACGCCTGCGCCCGTACCCATCGACCTCAACGCCACGCCGATGGCAGGTGCCTCGTAATTCGAATGGACCAAGAAAGGCGCGCGGGAGATACCAGCTGACGTGCTCCCCGACGCCCGCGACCTATTCGACACAATGACGCGGTGATACGTCTCCAACGTATCTATAATTTTTTATTGTTCCATGCTATTATTTATGATGTTTTGGATGTTTAATGGGCTTTGTTATACACTTTTATATTATTTTTGGGACTAACCTACTAACCCAAAGGCTCAGTCCAGATTGTTGTTTTTTGCCTGTTTCAGGGTTTTACACAAAAGAAATATCAAACGGAGTCCAAACGGAATGAACCTTCAGGAGAGATATTTTTGGAGAAAATCATGCACGGGAGACTTGAGAACCACGGAGTAGGGCACACGTGGCGCCCACGAGGGTGGGGGCGCCCTCCCCCTAAAGGGCACGCCCCCTGCCTCGTGGGTCCCACGTAAGGCCCCCGGTGCCCTCCTTCCTCCAATATATGCCTACGTACCCTGACACCATCAGAAGAGGAGAGAAAACCCTAGTTCCACCGCTGTAACCTTCTGTTCCTGTGAGATCCCATCTTGGGTCATGTTCCGGAGCTTCGCCGGAGGGGGGGTCTACCACGGAGTGCTTCTACACCATCATCATTGCCTCACCATGAGTTGTGAGTAGTTTACCATAGACCTTCTGTTCATAGCTAGTATCTAGATGGCTTCTTCTCTCTCTCTGGATCTCAATACAAAGTTCTCCTCGGTCTTCGAGGAGATCTATTCGATGTAATCTCTTTTTGCGGTGCGTTTATCGAGATCCGATGAATTGTGGGTTTATGATCAAGATTATCTATGAGAAATATTTGGTTCTTCTCTGAACTCTTTATGTATGATTATAATATCCTTGCAAGTCTCTTCAAATTATTGGTTTGGTTTGGCCTACTAGATCTATAGTTCTTGCAATGGGAGAAGTGCTTGGCTTTGGGTTCAATCTTGCGGTGTCCTTTCCCAGTGACAGTAGGGGCAGCAAGGCATGTATTGTATTGTTGCCATCGAGGATAAAAAGATGGGGTTTATATCACTAAGTTTGAGTTTATCCCTCTACATCATGTCATCTTGCTTAAGGCGTTACTCTGTTCTTATGAACTCAATACACTAGATGCATGCTGGATAGCGGTCGATGTGTGGAGTAATAGTAGTTGATGCATAATCGTTTCGGTCTACTTGTCTCGGACGTGATGCCTATATATAATGATCATGCCTAGATAGTCACATAACTATTCGCTTTTCTATCAATTGCTCGACAGTAATTTGTTTACCAGTCGTAGAATATCGCGATCATGAGAGAAGCCACTAGAGAACACTATGACCCCCGGGTCTATTCTCAACAAATCAATTTACACCTACTTTACTTTTTCTGCTTTTACTTTCTATTCTTATAATCAAAAATACCAAAAATATAAACTATCATCTCTGTCAGATCTCACTTTCGTAAGTGACCGTAAAGGGATTGACAACCCCTTATCGTGTTGGCTGCAAAGTTCTTATTTGTTTGTGCAGGTGCGAGGGACTTGGCGTGGTCTCCTACTGGATTGATACCTTGGTTCTAAAAAACTGAGGGAAATACTTACGCTACTGTGCTGCATCTCCCTTTCCTCTTCGAGGGAATACAACGCAAGCTCGAGAAGTAGCAAGAAGAATTTCTGGCGCCGTTGCCGAGGAGGCTTACGCAAAAGTCATATACCAAGTACCTATCACAAACCCTTATCCTTCGCATTACATTTTTTGCCTCTCGTTTTCCTCTCCCCCACTTCACCATTGCCGTTTTATTTGCCCTTCTTCTGCCGTGTGTTTATCGTTCGCTTGCTTCTTGTTTGATTGTGTGGGTTGGATTGCTTGCTTGTCACTATGGCTCAGAACAATACCAAATTGTGTGACTTCTCCAATACCAACAATAATGATTTTATTAGCACTCCGATTGCTCCTATTACCGATGCCGAATCTTGTGAGATCAATGATGCTTTGTTGAATCTTGTCATGAAAGATCAATTCTCCGGCCTTCCTAGTGAAGATGCCGCTACCCATCTAAGCAACTTTGTTGATTTGTGTGATATGCAAAAGAAAAGGGATACGGATAACGATATTGTTAAATTGAAGTTATTTCCGTTTTCACTTAGAGAACGTGCTAAAACTTGGGTTTCCTCTTTGCCTAGAAATAGTATTGATTCGTGTAATAAGTGCAAAGATGATTTTATCTCTAAGTATTTCCCTCCTACTAAGATCATCTCTCTTAGAAACGATATTATGAATTTTAAGCAACTAGATCATGAGCATTTCACACAAGCTTGGGAGAGAATGAAGTTAATGATACGTAATTGCCCTACACATGGTTTGAACTTATGGATGATTATTCAGAACTTTTATGCTTGAATTTCGCTTCTAGAAATCTTTTAGATTCGGCCGCAGGAGGCACTTTCATGGAAACTACCTTAGGAGAAGCTACCAAACTCCTAGATAATATTATGGTTAATTATTCTCAATGGCACACCGAAAGATCTACTAGTAAAAAAGTGCATGCTATTGAAGAGATTAGTGTTTTGAGTGGAAAGATGGATGAACTTATGAAATTACTTGCTGCTAAAAGTGCTTCTTCTGATCCTAATGATATGCCTCTGTCCACTTTGATTGAAAATAACAATGAATATTTGGATGTGAATTTTGTTGGTAGGAATAATTTTGGTAACAATGCTTATAGAGGGAATTTTAATCCTAGGCCTTTTCCTAGTAATTCTCCTAATAATTATGGTAATTCCTAAAACAACTCTTATGGAAAGATGCCTTCTGAATTTGAAACTAGTGTTAAGGAGTTTATGATTTCGCAAAAGAATTTCAATGCTATGCTTGAAGAGAAATTGCTTAAGATTGATGAATTGGCTAGAAGTGTGGATAGAATTACTCTTGATGTTGATTCTTTCAAACTTAAATCTATCCCACCTAAGCATGATATCAATGAGTCTCTCAAAGCCATGAGAATTTCCATTGATGAATGCAAAGAAACAACAGCTAGGATGCGTGCTAAAAGAGAGAATTATATAAGAGCGTGTTCTTCTAGTTATCATGAAAATAAAGATAAAGATCTGAAAGTTATTAATGTGTCTCCTATTAGATCTTTGTTTTCTAGTATAAATCTTGATGAAGATAGGATTGGAGATGATTCTACTTTAAGATTTCCCGATGATTCGAAGTTTTTAGATCTTGATGCTAAAATTGTTAAAAGTGGGAGTGAAGAGATTAAAACTTTGCATAGTGATGAACCCACTACTTTGGATTTCAAGGGATTCAATTATGACAATTGCTCTTTGATTGATTCTATTTTGTTGTTGCAATCCGTACTAAACTCTCCGCATGCTTATAGTCAAAATAAAGCTTTTACCAAACACATAGTTGATGCTTTAATGCAATCTTATGAAGAAAAACTTGAGTTAGAAGTTTCTATCCCTAGAGAGCTTTATGATGAGTGGGAACCTACTATCAAAATAAAAATTAAAGATCATGAATGCTATGCTTTGTGTGATTTGGGTGCAAGTGTCTCCACTATCCCAAAAACTTTGTGTGATTTGCTAGGGTTCCATGAGCTTGATTATTGTTCTTTGAATTTGCATCTTGCGGATTCCACTATTAAGAACCTATGGGAATGATTAATGATGTTCTTATTGTTGCCAATAGGAATTATATGCCCGTAGATTTTATTGTTCTTGATATAGATTGCAATCCTTCATGTCCTATTATTCTTGGCAGACCTTTCCTTAGAACGATTGGTGTAATTATTGATATGAAGGAAGGAAATATTAGATTCCAATTTCCGTTAAGGAAAGGCATGTAACACTTTCCTAGAAAGAAAATCAAATTACCATATGAATCTATCATGAGAGCCACTTACGGATTGCCTTCCAAAGAAGGGAATACTTATATCTATCCATGTATCGTGCCTAGTTAGGGGCGTAAAACGATAGCACTTGTTGGGAGGCAACCCAATTTTATATTTTTTGTTTTTGCTTCTGTTTAGGAATAAATATTGCATCTAACTTCTGTTTATATGTGGTTTTGTGTTTTATTTAGTGTTTGTGCCAAGTAGAACCTTTGGGAAGACTTGTGTGAAGTTTATGTGATTTTGCTGTGAAAAACAGAATCGTTAGCGCTTGCTAGAATGGTCATCAGATTTTACTAGAGCATGCTATTTAGTTGATTCTTTCTGCAGATGCTTAATAGAAAAATTCCTCACGTTTACCAATTTAGTTTGAATTTTTTGTAGTTACAGAAGTATGCGAAACCTTCAGATTACTATAGACTATTCTGTTTTTGACAGATTCTGTTTTTCGTGTGTTGTTTTCTTATTTCAATGCATCTATGAGTAATATTGAGAAGTATGAACCATAGAGAAGTTGGAATACATTAGGTTTAACACCAATATAAACAAAGAATGAATTCATTGCAGTACCTTTGAGTAGTGGTTTGCTTTCTTATACTAACGAAGCTCACGAGATTTTTGTATAAGTTTTGTGTTGTGAAGTTTTCAAGTTTTGAGTATTGCTTTGATGGACTATGGAACAAAGAGTAGCTAGGGCCTAAGCTTGGGGATGTCCATGGCAACCCATGGTAATATTCAAGGACAACCAAAAGCCTAAGCTTGGGGATGCCCCGGGAAGGCATCCCCTCTTTCGTCTTCATCCACCGGTAACTATACTCGGAGCTATATTTTTATTCACCACATGATATGTCTTTTGCTTGGAGCGTCTTGTATAAGAGTCTTTTCTTGTTAGTTTGCCACAATTATCCTTGCTGGACACACCTATTTGAGAGAGTTAAATATGGCCTAGGAATTGATAGAACACTCTATGTGCTTCACTTGTATCTTTTGAGTTGAATAGTTTCACTATAGTGCTTCACTTATATCTTTTAGAGCATGGTGGTGATAATATTTTCAAGAAATTGTTGAACTCTCATACTTCACTTATATCAATTTGAGAATCTATTAAAACAGCATGGTAGTGTGCTTAGGCTATAAAACTAGTCTTCACATGATAGATATCCAATACCAATGTAGTAAAAACTTTCACGCTAAGTGCATTGAATATGATGAGAAGTTGGATGCTTGATAATTGTTTTGAGATATCAGGATAGTGATATTAGAGTCATGCTAGTGGAGTTATTATGAAATTGAGAAATGCTTGTGTTAAGGTTAGTGATTCCCGTAGCATGCACGTATGGTGAACCGCTGTGTGACGAAGTTAGAGCATGAGGTATTTGTAAAGTGTCAACCTTTGTGTGGAGGTCGGGGGCGCGCGATGATTAACTCCTACCAACCTCCCCCATAGGAGCATGCGTTGATTGCGTTGTTTTGGTGACTCGTAGATTTTTGCAATAAGTATATGAGTTCTTATGACTAATGTTGAGTCCATGGATTATACGCACTCTCACCCTTCCACCATTGCTAGCCTCTCTTGTATCGCGCAACTTTCGCTGGTACCATACACCCACTATATATCCTTCCTCAAAACAGCCACCATATATATTCCTCAAAACAGCCACCATACCTACCTATCATGGCATTTCCATAGCCATTCCAAGATATATTTCCATGCAACTTTCCACCGTTCCGTTCATATGACACATATCATATTGTCATATTGCCATGCATGATTATGTAGTTGACATCGTATTTGTGGCAAGGCCACCATGCATAATTGTTCATACATGTCACTCTTGATTCATTGCACATCCCGGTACACCGCCGGAGGCATTCATATAGAGTCATACCTTGTTCTAGTATCAAGTTGTAATGAAAGTGTGATGATCATCATTATTAGAGCATTGTCCCATGTGAGGAAAGGCTAAATCAATAAAGCCCCTCCACAAAAAGAAAGAAAAAAAGAAAGGCCCAAACATAAAAAAAGAAAAGGGGACAATTGCTACTATCTTTTTCCACACTTGTGCTTCAAAGTAGCACCATGTTCTTCATGATAGAGAGTCCCATGCTTAGTCACTTTCATATACTAGTGGAAATTTTCATTATAGAAATTGGCTTGTATATTCCAACGCTCGGCTTCCTCAAATGCCCTAGGTCTTCGTGAGCAAGCAAGTTGGATGCACACCCACTAGTTTCCTTTGTTGAGCTTTCATACATATTTAGCTCTAGTGCATCCGTTGCATGGCATTCCCTACTCACTCACATTGATATCTATTGATGGGCATCTCCATAGCCCGTTGATACGCCTAGTCGTTGTGAGACTATCTCCCTCCTTTTTGTCTTCTCCACAACCACCTCTCTATTCCACCCATAGTGTTATGTCCATGGCTCCCGCTCATGTATTGCATGAAAGTTCAAAGGTTCGAAAGAATGGAGTATGAAAACAAGTGCTTGGCTGAAATCAGGGTTGTGCATGATATGAATATTTTGTGTGATGAAGAGGGAGCATAGCCAGACTATACGATTTTGTAGGGATAACTTTCTTTAGCCATAGTATTTTGAGAAGACATGATTGCTTTGCTAGTATGCTTGAAGTATTATTATTTCTTATGTCAATATAGACTTTTGTCCTGAATCTTTCAGATCTGAACATTCATGCTACAATTAAGAGAATTAGATTGAAAAACTATGTTGGTTAGCATTCCACATCAAAAATTCTGTTTTTATCATTTACCTACTCGAGGACGAGCAGGAATTAAGCTTGGGGATGCTTGATACGTCTCCAACGTATCTATAATTTTTTATTATTCCATGCTATTATTTATGATGTTTTGGATGTTTAATGGGCTTTGTTATAAACTTTTATATTATTTTTAGGGCTAACCTACTAACCCAAAGGCCCAGTCTAGATTGTTGTTTTTTGCATGTTTCAAGGTTTTACAGAAAAGGAATATCAAACGGAGTCCAAACGGAATGAAACCTTCAGGAGAGATATTTTTGGAGAAAATCACGCACGGGAGACTTGAGAACCACGGAGTAGGGCACACGTGCCCCCCCTATAGGGCGCGCCCCTGCCTCGTGGGTCCCACGTAAGGCCCCCGGTGCCCTCCTTCCTCCTATATATGCCTATGTACCCCGACACCATCAGAAGAGGAGAGAAAACCCTAGTTCCATCGCCGTAACCTTCTGTTCCCGTGAGATCCCATCTTGGGTCATGTTCCGGAGCTCCGCCGGATGGGGTATCTACCACGGAGTGCTTCTACATCATCATCATCGCGTCACCATGAGTTGTGAGTAGTTTACCACAGACCTTCTGTTCATAGCTAGTATCTAGATGGCTTCTTCTCTCTCTCTGGATCTCAATACAAAGTTCTCCTCGGTCTTCGAGGAGATCTATTCGATGTAATCTCTTTTTGCGGTGCGTTTGTCGAGATCCGATGAATTGTGGGTTGCTGATCAAGAGTATCTATGAGAAATATTTGGTTCTTCTCTGAAATCTTTATCTATGATTATAATATCCTTGCAAGTCTCATCGAATTATTGGTTTGGTTTGGCCTACTAGTTCTATAGTTCTTGCAATGGGAGAAGTGCTTGGCTTTGGGTTCAATATTCCGGTGTCCTTTCCCAATGACAGTAGGGGCAGCAAGACACGTATTGTATTGTTGCCATCGAGGATAAAAAGATGGGGTTTATATTACCAAGTTTGTGTTTATCCCTCTACATCATGTCATCTTGCTTAAGGCGTTACTCTGTTCTTATAAACTAAATACACTAGATGCATGGAGTAATAGTAGTAGATGCAGAATAGTTTCGGTCTACTTGTCTCGGACGTGATGCCTATATATAATGATCATGCCTAGATATTCTCATAACTATTCGCTTTTCTATCAGTTGCTCGATAGTAATTTATTTACCCGCCGTAGAATATCGCTATCATGAGAGAAGCCACTAGAGAATACTATGTCCCCCGGGTCTATTCTCAACATATCAATCTACACCTACTTTACTTTTCCGCTTTTACTTTCTGTTCTTATAATCAATAATACCAAAAAATATAAACTATCATCTCTACAGATCTCACTTTCGTAAGTGATCGTAAAGGGATTGACAACCCCTTATCGCGTTGGCTGCAAAGTTATTATTTGTTTGTGCAGGTGTGAGGGACTTGCGCGTGGTCTCCTACCGGATTGATACATTGGTTCTCAAAAACTGAGGGAAATACTTACGCTACTGTGCTGCATCTCCCTTTCCTCTTCGAGGGAATACAACGCAAGCTCGAGAAGTAGCAAGAAGAATTTCTCACGGCCGCCGCCGACGAGACGGCCAACTGTTTCATGGAGAATATCATCTTCCGGGATGGTGCGGCAGTAGCAGGCGGGGCCATCGTGGCTGGCTACGATCCCGATGAGACCCAAAGTCGGGAGGGCCGAGGGCTGTTCACGCCGGCGACCTATGAAGCTGGTATGCACGGTGCCTTCATGCATGATCAGGTCGGCCTGGACCTAGACGGCTTCCCGCTCGACCACGAGTTCCCGTAGAACTATGGCCTCGAGGAAGAGGATGAGTTGGACATCGACGGGGAGCCTTTGTTCGAGGGCGAGCTCTCCAACAGCCAGGTCAAAGCTGAAGAGTAAAAGCAAGCGCATGAAAGAATAAAGGGCGGCCGAGGACAAGCTCATTTTTGAGTGTTGGAGGGACATTGGGCAAGACCACAAGGTCGGCGCCGAACAAAAAGCATCGACCTTTTGGATTCGTGTCCACTATGACTTCCATGAGTGCAAGAAGTTTCCGCCGTACCAATTGCAAAGCACGCACGTATGGGTGTCCATTTCGAAGCGATGGAGGGTGATCCAACAAGAGTGCAACAAGTTTTGGGCCACTCTTTCGAGCATCAAGGCACGCCCTGTGAGCGGCATCGGCGTACAAGACATGGTATGCATGCGACCCTTTTCGTTTCCATTCCGTTTTGCATGTCCATTTGCATACACATTTTCCTATATGCTTCCATGATATCCATTTGTAGGCCTTCCAAGCTTTGGAGGCTTTGAAGGTCCAACATGAAGGCAAGTCATTCAACCTCTCGCATTGTTGGATGGTCATCAACTAAGAGGAGAAGTTCAAGGCGCAATATGCCACCCTCATGCCGTGTGGGGGGAAGAAAGACGAAGAAGAGGTTGTGGATGGCGAGAAGACACGGCCGTAGCGAAAGACCAACTCCAAGAAGGAGGACAATCGGGATGCGGCATCCAACACCTTGATCGCTACCGTGGAGGGCATGATGACCAAGAAGGACTGAAGGGAGGAGATGCGCCGGCAAGACAAGGAAGATCATGTGAATGCCTTCCTGGAGATCCAAAGGAGGAGGGTTGAGATGGAGGCGGAGAAGCAAGCGAAGATATTTGAGATGGAGGCGGAGAAGCAAGCGAGGATGCTTGAGATCAAGGCTGCCAATGCCAAGACCAAGATGAAAGAAGTAGTTGTCGCTAGCATGATGACGGGGGTGGAGATTATGAAGGTGGACCTCAACACCGTATCGCCGAGGAAGAGGCCATGGTTCGAGAAGATGCATGCCGACATGCTCAAGTTCGACGACGAGTGATCTATGGCCGCATGCGCCATCCTTTTTTGAATGCCAACACGTGACCATGACCGAGACTGCGTGGTCGAACTCCAGACATTTTTTGTGTGTTGGCATGTGTGCTGGCCGCTGGTAAACGCGCCAGCAAGGCTGTGTGATGGTCTTTTCGAAGGCTCGCATTGTAAGACGGCCGCTGGCATGGTGCCTGTTGAGTATGTTATTTGTGCATGTATATTGACTAGGCCCACCTCTCTAGTTTGTTGTATAGATTGAGGTAGAGGCCCACCTTGTACTTATATATACCGTACACATTGCACCGAATCAGTACATCGTGCAATTCATACATCTTCATGGTATCAGATTTTTAGGTTCTAAAACCCTAGCTTCCGCTGCCGCCGCCGCGCAACTCCTCTGCGCCGCCGCCGCCTACCCGCGCGCCATTGCCCGATCGCTCGTCCTGAAGCCATCGCGCCAGCCCGCTAACTGCCGCCGCGCATCCATCTGCTATTCCCGCCCGACCCGCAACCCTGCATGTAACACCCCAAAAATTTAACCATGATTTATTTATTAAAATTTTGCCAGGAAATTAAATTTTTCTTTTCTAGATTTTCTTTTGATTTCAGAACCATTCTTTTCTTCTGAATTGTGGAGTTTTCCCTCCAAGGGGAACTTTTCAAAAATATTGTTGGACTTGTATACCTTCCCAAGATCATTTCTTTTAGCAGTGGAATTATTTCTATAAATATTTTTCCTAAAGCTTTATTGCTTTTAAATTGGTTTCTCATAAGTTTTGGAGCCCCTTTTGCACTGCAACCCTTTGATAAATGCATTTAAAAATTCCACCAAAATTTGGAGATGTTAGTAGGAGAATATAATTCATTTCTATGCAAAAACCCATTGGTGTTCTTTGGAAAAATTGAGCAGAACATCCTCTTTTACTCTCTGGTCCAGTTTGGCATTTTCTACTACAACCCCATTTTATCTTGCCCCATTGCCCCTGGTTTCTCTCCTGCTTTTAGACCACCATACCAAACCCTTAAATCCAGGAGATTGGACCCATTGGATTAATTTTGGTCCATGCAATAATGGCATTTCTTTTCTGACCAGTTTTGGTTTTCTCAAAAACTTGCACTAGGAAGTTTTTGCTTTTGACAAACTAACCTTGCCACCCTCTTTATCATCTAAAGAGACTCTGATCTGGAGCTTCTGGCCACCAGAAGAGATGCCTAGAAGCCCATGGCATTCTGTCGAGCACCTTGTGTTCATGGATAGTTTTGGCATAGTTTTATATTTGCACTGTGATCTTGCCCCTCTGGACAAACCAGCATGTCCACTAATCTCCTAGCTAACTCTAACCTAGACCTGTTAAACCCCAGCCTCACCCAAGACCTCTAGCAGGCTCTGGCATTGCGTCGAGCACCTGGCGTGCGTGCGCTGGGCGCGCCCAGAGCGCATGTTTTGCACGCGCGCGCCCGAGCCGCCGCGTCGTGCCCCTGGCCCTTGCTCACCTGCAGAGCCACGCCGCCCTCGTCCACACGTCGGAACCCTCCAAGCCAACCCCTGGAGCCCTACGGCGCCGCCGTCAGGTCGGCCACGGCAGCTAGCGGCCGGCCGCAGCAGGCCCCTGCCATGGCCGGCGCCGCCCCGACCACCACAGCTCGCCAGCTGCCCTGGGGAACAGCCCAAGCTCATCCGCGAGCTCGTCCACTAGCGCCCGTCGCCGCCACGACGCCCTGCAAGCTACAGCGAGGCGGTTCGCTGATCTTATCTCCGGCCGCCGCGGAACCGACCTCGACTGCCTATATAAAGGAGCCCCGAGCTCGTCCAGACCCTCAGGCGACCTCAGGCCATCTTCCTAGAGCTCCCGTAGCCAGCAATCGGTGGAGGGAGGCCGTCTTCCTCGTCTCCGGTAGCTTCGGCCGCCGCCGCACTCCGGTGCCGTGCGTCGCAAACAGAGCCTTCCCCGCCCATCCAGTGCTACCATTCTCTTTCCCTAGACCGTGCGGAGCCGCCCCACCTCTCTAGCCCGATCGGGAGCCACCATAGCTTGAAACCCCAAATCCTCCCGAGACGCCGTCCGCCGCGGAGCTCGCCGCCGGCGACTCCCTCCACCCCCGCGGACCTGGCAACCACCGGGAGGACCGCCCTGGACTGGCGGATCCATCCCCGCCCTCAGAACCCCGCGAGGAGCCGCCGTTCGCCGGCGTCGATCGCCGGAGCACCGCCTCGGCTCGGCCAGAGGAGGAAGAGGGCGCGGGCGACCGGTCAAACCTGACCAGTGGGCCCGAGGGACCCACTGTCAGTGACCCAGCGACGGCCCGCGCTGGTTTAAGTGAAAACGTAAATGACAGAAGTACGTCTTCTCTGTCTCAAAAGCGTATTCTTCCTTGAACCGTTTTCCTTTTCTGTTTTATTTAAAAACAGAATTTTGACTAAACTTTGACTGTCTATAACTTTTAAAATATAAGTCCTTTTGACTTGATTCTTTTTCTGTTGTTTCTAAAATTTTGTCTAGTTTATTTTCATATTTATTTGAAAAATTCCTGAACAACTTTTTTGTACTGTTTTTGAATTATGTATTGATTTGAATTTTCTTAAAATAGGATTTTGGAGGGGAGATGAAAACTTTCAAAGTGCACCCCTCCTTCATACTCTTGGAAGGCAAGCATTCTGAACCACGGCATAATATTGTTGTGTGCTGTTTGATACGTTTACAACACCACCTTGACACGAAGTACTCGTTATTTTATGTGATGGTATGAACATGCTCATAAGTGCATGATGAAGATTCCTTGCTGATGGGAATTGATATACTTGTGATAGTAACCACCCTCGTCTGCCCCTCATGCCTACTGGAAGGAATCCGGGAAAGTCTCTGTCTTGGGTAGACACGAGCTTGCTACTGATATTTCGTTGAGACGAGTATAGTCAGTAAGGCATGTTGAGGTATGATGAGTGGTGATTCTGTCTGTTGGTGTGAAATATGTTTGCTATGCTAATCACGTAGGTGATGCTTTAACCTCCTGAGTCGACCATAGATCGGGTCTTGTTCCGGTAGCCCCATACTTGTTTCGTACTACCACTTGTCCCTGCCGCAGGTAGGGTACAGTCCAGTAAGTTGTCAACCCCCTTTCCTTGGCACACACCGTACAGAGAGGCCATGGTGGAAGATACCGGCTGCATCCGGTAGGCATGCCACCTGGTCCGGGGGCATGGGTGTTTCCGGTTGGGGCCGAGGGGGTAGCTCCCCTAGTTTGCGCGCATTATAAATTCTGTGATCCCATGCTACTCGAGGTTGTAGCCTCCCCACTTAGAGTTTTACTTAACAGGTGTCGTGGGTGATTCCCGTCACCGGTAAGTTAAGCTGGTGTGTGCGGGTCAGGTGTGTTTTCAATTAAAAGACCGTAAATGGAATTAGTCCCGATGGACTAAAGGAATCCGTTACTCGTGGGTAAAGAGTACACCCCCTGCAGAGGTTATATCTATTCGAATAGCCGTGTCCGCGGTTAAGGGTTACAGTCTGGGATGGGTCAAGTGTCGGTCTTCGGAGGAAAAACTGCTAAGCCAGAACATTGATCATAACATGTGACATATGATGATTATGATTATTATTATTATGGACTAACCATTTGTATTATTTGAATTATTGAGTATCCCTGGGATGGTTCTACCTCCTGGATATTCCATGTGATAATTCTCATATAAGCCCTTTATGTGGTGTCGCTCAGACGCCCGACTGTGGCACGCTTATTATTTATTTTCCCTATAAGCCCTTTATGTGGTGTCGCTCAGACGCCCGACTGTGGCATGCTTATTATTTATTTTCCCTATAAGCCCTTTATGTGGTGTCGCTCAGACGCCCGACTGTGGCATGCTTATTATTATTTATTCTTATAAGCCCCTTATGTGACGTCGCTCAGACGTCCGACTGAGGCATGCTTTATTTTATTATCCTTTCGAGGCGTCGTTTCAGACACCCGATCGGTGCATTTTATTTTTATTCTCTGATTGCTTACTCATGTTTTATAAGAATAACCTGCTTGCGTGCGTCATGAATTTTATTTCGTGACTGACGAAGTGATCATGAAATGTTTTAGTGCATGATTATCATTTGTTATATTGTACCTGTGTTCATAATGTTTGCGAGTACATTCAAACTACTCACTGGCTTGTCCCTGGCTATTGTCTTGGCCAGATTTCTTGCTTGGAGAGGAGCGCTGCGACGACAGCCCCGGAACCTAGGCAGTGGAGACAGCAGCCTCGCGAAGATAGGAGTTATCCAGGTCAGCTGTTCCTGTGGGAAATGGAGTCCCATAGACGCTGAAGTATCGCAAACCGCTTCCGCCATCAACCACTAGAAACCTTTTGTTGTACTCATTGACCAGAATGGTCTTGTACTACATATTTGGTATTTTGCTTGGAATTCCTGTATCAAGTTTGTGTCTCATCAGCTAACAGTAATCTTGGGGCTGGTGAGCACAAGGGCCGTTTACTGGGAAATTAATATCCTGGAAAACCGGTCCCGACACTGCATCGCCAGCCCGCAACCCTGCATCGCCTGCTGCTACTGCCGCGCACGCTGCCACGCCACGCAAGCCACCACGCCTCGCCCATCCAGCTACTGCCGCGCAAGCCCAATCGCCTCGCCCGCCCAGTTGCTTCGCCTGCTGCCGCGCGATTCGCCCGCCGAGCTATCGCGTCTCGCCCGCCCAGCAACATCGCCGAGCCGCCGCAAGTACTAACGTGAGTCGTCCGAGCCGCTCGTCCGGTTTCTACTATGTTGTTCGTCACTTCCTCCGCGTCCACCCACTCCAATCCGTTCGCCGACGCCAATCCTCCTGACGCCAACGACATCCGCGCACTCAACATCTTCGAGCAGGTGCCGGTTTGTCTCTCCCATGCGGACTCCTCCTATCACTCGTGGAAGACGTATTTCTCCCTCGTGTTCCGCGAGTATCATCTCATGGACCACGTGGACGGCACCATCGACTCCAGCCTCGTTCCTGAGTTTCATGACTGGTCCACCATCGACACCACGATCATCCGCTGGTTTTTCCTCACCATCACACCCGACCTCTTACAGACGGTCGTGACAGACGGTGATGATGCATGCGTCGTGTGGACCAACCTGAACGGGCTCTTCACCGACAACAAGCTCCAGCATCGCGTTTTTCTGCAGCAACAGTTCTTTGGGTGTCATCGGGACAACACCTCCAACGACGACTATTGTCGCCACCTTAAGACTCTCGCTGACGAGCTTTGCGACATCGGCTCCAAGGTCGATGATGACCTCCTCCTCAGCACGCTCACCGCCGGGCTCAACGAGGATTTCGGCAATGCCGCGGGGAACCTCAGCCTCATCCCCAACCCGTCCTTCGCCAAGTTCGTTGCGTACCTCCGCTTGGAGGAGCGGCGGATGAAGCAGGTGAAGGCACGCGCCATCCACACCGCCCTCGCCGCCGGCACCACCTGCGGCGGGCCTCCGACGCCTCCCGCTGCCCCGGCACCCTAGCAGTGTCATCAGGCGCCTTTCCCGGCACCCCAGTAGCCGGGGCTCCTGCCCCTGCCGTACGGCCCGCCCGCGCCCTCGGCTCCTCCCGCTGAAAAGCGCCGCGGGGGCCGGCGCGGCGCCCGCCGCGGCGGCCAGCAGCAGCAGCACTTGCAGGTGCCGCCCCCATGGGCCTCCGGCTATAACCCTGGACCGGTGTCGTCCATGCGTACACCATGCCAGTTCCACAGGCTCCTGCACCGACGCTTCCCGTGCCGCGCCCACCGGCGCACCAGGCGTACTATGCGGCTCCACAGCCATACGGAGGATACCCACCGCCGCAGATGAGCGGCGCCTATGGTCTCCCTGCGCCCCCACCACCGCCCTCGCCGGCCCTGGCGCCGACGCCTTGGGATCCGGCGCTCCTCGCCGCACTACACTCTGCGCCTACGCCGAACAACTACACTGGAGGCGGCGATTGGTACGTGGACACCGGGGCTACGGCTCACATGTTTGCTCATCCTGGTAATCTTGCCTCCTTCACTCCTGTCACCACCGACCGCTGCATCATTGTCGGCAACGGTTCCACACTACCTATCACACATGTCGGGCACACTTCTTTTCCTTCTACTTCTATGCCTATTACTTTGTCTAACATACTTGTGTCACCTCATCTTATAAAGAATCTTGTTTCCATTCGTTGTTTAACTCATGAAAATCCTGTTACTGTTGAATTTGACCAACTTGGTTTTTGTGTCAAGGATGCTCGAACCAGGATGGTACTTCACCGATGTGACAGCCTCAACGAGCTCTATCCGATGCATCCGCCGTCCACCTCCACCACCGCACCGGTTGCTCTCTCCGCCGGTGTCGATCTCTAGCATGCTCGTTTGGGTCATCCCAACCCCGTCACACTTCGTCATATTCTTAGGAGTTTCAGTTTCAGTTGTAATAAGATAGAGGATCACACCTGTCATGCCTGTCGTGTCGGCAAACATGTTCGCCTTCCGTTTAATAACTCCACCACCATAGCTTCTTTTCCTTTTGAGTTGATTCATAGCGATGTGTGGACCTCTCTGGTTCCTAGTAATTCGGGCTATTTATATTATCTAGTTATTCTTGATGATTATTTTCACTATGTGTGGACATTTCCTTTACGACGAAAGTCGGATGCACTCTCCACTTTGTCGCCTTTTTACTCCTATGTCAGCACGCAGTTTGGGCGTCCCATTCTTGCTCTTCAGACTGACAATGGAAAAGAGTTCGACAATATTGCTTTCCGCACTTTTCTGTCGCACCACGGCACAGTCTTTCGTCTCACATGTCCATGTACTTCACATCAGAATGGTCGAGCCGAACGCGTCCTTCGCACTCTGAACCACTGTGTTCGGACGCTCCTATTCCACGCTAATGTGCCGCCTCATTTCCGGCCGGATGCACTCGCTACTGCTTCACTTCTCCTTAACCTTCGCCCTTGCCGCCCACGGTGAAACTATGCACCTCACCATCTTCTCTTCGATACGCCCCCATCTTATGATGACTTGCATATTTCCCGGTGCCTTTGCTATCCTAGCACTACGAACTCCGCTCCTCACAAACTTGCACCTCGTTCTGTCGCTTGCATCTTCATCGGCTACCCTTTCCACTCCAAGGGATATCGGTGCTACGATCCCGTCTCATACCGTGTGTTCACTTCCCGGCACGTTTACTTTGATGAGCATGTGTTTCCATTTCAGCAGGTACCTCCGGCTGTTCCTCCCGCCACCGGTGACGCGGGCTCCCCGCATGCGGCGCCTCCTACAGCCACGGCATTGGCCCCCGAGGCGCCCGTGGCCCCCAGGCGCCCACGGCCTCCGCGGCCCCCCCAGCGCCCACGGCCTCCTCCCCTCCCCCCCC
>LR738710.1:621170293-621187367 GCA_902687465.1 Secale cereale | reverse complement strand
GGGGGGTGTTGAGTATGTTATTTGTGCATGTATATTGACTAGGCCCACCTCTCTAGTTTGTTGTATAGATTGAGCTAGAGGCCGTGCACATTGCACCGAATCAATACATCGTGCAATTCATACATCTTCAGTGCCAACATGAACTTTGGGTGGCGGCATGGCCGCAGACATGATCTATGACCGTGGGCCTTTTAAATTTAAACGCGAACATGAATGGGTCGACTGCGTTGGACACACGGACGACCCAAAAAGAAAACTGAACAGACACCAAGTCGGTGGCCGACCAACCGAACAAAAAGCAGACAAAATCGCCGTATGTTTGGGTCCGCACGTTAGAATTCTGACCGTCATCGTGTGACCGGGCAGTTATAAACGCCCATGGATCTTTCGAACCTCTTTCACTATTCTCCACGGAGATCCTACGACACGGTCCGATTGGCAGCCAGTCCCCACAGATCACAAGGAGCATCAAGGCCCAGGATATTGTCCACGCGGCGTCCACGGGCGAAGCAGAATCCGATGGCGCCAGCTCCCCATTGGCCAGCGCTCTATCCATCCTACCACCCCAGGATTTCCCCGCCCACATCTTGTGGCTGCCGTGCGCCGCAGCGCCACGATTTAACATCAAAACCGTCGTGGCATCCTGCAAATCCTGCGCGCTCCAACAGACGTGCTAGCTGCCACTCCGCCGCGCGCGTCAGGGACCTCACCGTCACCGGCGAAGTAAGACCGGCACCCACCCATGGCGCTCGCCTCCACCTCCGCCACCGCCTCCGCGGCCGTGCTCAAGAACCCGTTCCTCGGTGCGAGGCGCGCGCTCGCCAATGCCGCCTCCCTCGGCGCCGCCAAGCCCGTGACGCGCCGCGTGGTGGTCGTCGCCGCGGCCGCCGGCAAGAAGTCGTGGATCCCCGCGTTCAAGAGCGATGCCGAGTTCATCAACCCGTCCTGGCTCGATGGCTCGTAAGTCTTCCTCGTTGGTATTTCTCTTCGTTAGTCGTCCTGCATTAATCTCACTCTACGCGAGGGGAGGCCTCCCTGAAAGCAACTCTGAGACTCACTCAACGCGTACGTGCAGGCTCCCCGGTGACTTCGGCTTCGACCCGCTGGGGCTTGGCAAGGACCCGGCGTTCCTCAAGTGGTACAGGGAGGCCGAGCTGATCCACGGGCGCTGGGCGATGGCCGCGGTGCTGGGCATCTTCATCGGGCAGGCGTACAGCGGCGTGCCGTGGTTCGAGGCCGGGGCGCAGCCTGGCGCGGTGGCGCCCTTCTCCTTCGGGTCGCTCCTGGGCACCCAGCTGCTGCTCATGGGGTGGGTGGAGTCCAAGCGGTGGGTCGACTTCTTCAACCCGGACTCCCAGTCGGTGGAGTGGGCCACACCGTGGTCGCGCACAGCCGAGAACTTCGCCAACTTCACCGGAGAGCAAGGGTATCCGGGCGGCAAGTTCTTCGACCCGCTCGGCCTCGGTGGCGAGACCAAGGACGGCGTCTACATCCCCGACACCGAGAAGCTCGAGCGGCTCAAGGTGGCCGAGATCAAGCACTCGCGCCTCGCCATGCTTGCCATGCTCATCTTCTACTTCGAGGCCGGACAGGGCAAGACGCCGCTCGGCGCGCTCGGCCTATAAGACAATTTTTGGCTTGCGCGCGTGGTGGGAGAGGGGTTGTTGCATTGCATGCATCAGATCGGACGCATGGATGGCATGGGATCGGCTGGAGGTCGAAGAAGCAGCAGCAAAATGTATCTGTGTCCGTGACTTCTTTCGGGTGGTGTGTGTGAATCGAATGGGGAATCAAGTACTCTTTCTTTCTCCAGCGTATGTACCATGTAATATATAGTATGAGCTCTGTAATTTAAGGCAGAATGAGCAAGGGCATTTGATTCATCACCGACCAAGTCTTTTAGAACACTGCTTGCGTAATTAAACAACCCGCAAATTTATTTATTTTTGCATCAGTTGTAGGAAGCGCGAAAACTAGTAGCAAAGTCTGAACTGCTCAGCGCAAGATAGGATCACGAGATTCATCTCAAAATAATGTAGCGTGTACCAGTCGAACAGGAACAGCTGTTGGCTCTGGAAACATTATACTCCCTCCATTTTTTATGTAAGGTGTATTATTTTCAACACGTTTACCAAAGCACATAATTATTGACTATTTAGGACAAAATCGCCCTTATCTAATACGTAGATTAGGGAGATACAGATGGCAACGGCTCCTGTACGGACGGGTGGAGCGGGCGACGCTGGAGGCGATTCCGCGCCCTCCCCTGTCTCCGACGCCCTCGCGCCCGGCGCTCCGTGCTTGGGGGGCGGATGGACCGTGGCCTACTCGACGGTGAGTGGGAGGCTGCAGGCCTCCCCTCGCCAGGGGAGCGGGTGGTCGGGGAGTCGATTTTCGGCACTGGCAGCGGAGGACTCCGACGACGAGGAGGAAGCACCGGCTGATGGCGCGGGCGGATCTGCGGTTGGTGGCCGTGCGACGTGCTTGTTTGGCGATTTCGTGGCGCGTGCAGACGAGCTTGGGGCCTCCTTCAAGGCTGGACGCCGGCGAGCGTTTGCGCCTAGCGGGCGTGGCTCGCGGTGGGCTGCGGCGTCGGTGGGTAAGGCGGCGCGGGGGGTGCCGGCGACGGCGGGTCTCGATGGCCCCGAGGCCTCGGATGCGGGCTGCGCCTACTCTCTGATCCTGGCCAGAGCTGGCCGGCGCTGGTCCCTACCACGGCGGAGGCGGCGGCGCGGGCGGATCCCTGTGCGAAGTCTCCTAGGGTTGGGGACGAAGCGCTCACGCCGCCTACGGGCCTGTCAGTCCGCGTGGGCTGCGGCCCACCAGAGGTGGCCATCTCGGCCCAGTCGAGTGTGGCTCTGGCGGCTAAAGGGGATGCCCATCTCCACACGGCCCAGCCCGCCTTGACCGGGGTAACCCAGCCCACTCCTGGCCTGCCTCCCAAGCCATATAAGTGGCTGTGGCTGCCCCGTGGAACCCTAGACATTTTGCTTGCGTTTCCTGCCCCCACTTCGGACGTGCGGCGCTTCGGCCACTCTGCCCGCTTCCTCACTCACACTCCCCCTCCTCCTCCTCTGGTGCGCTCTTTCGCATCGGTGGTGGCGATGGGATTCAAGCAAGATCGACGGGTGGAGAAGCCGGCAATGGAGCCGCCGCGGGACCGCGACCGCGCGCGGCGTCAGGGTCCTCCGCCTCAAGGGGCGGCTCGTGCCGACGACGAGGGCGGCTGGGGGCCGCCTCCTCCCTGGTGGCTCAAGGAGCAGGAGCGAAAAAAGAAGCGAAAGGAGGAGTTCAAGAAGCGAGGCCTCGAGCTCAAGCGCAAGGGGCTTCTGGTGCCGCAGGGTGCCGACCGCGCTGGCAACCCCTATGCGAAGAAGCAGAAATCCAAGCCTGCAGGGGCGGGGGCCTCTAAGCCTCCCCTCCTGCCCAGACCTGATGTGTCGTCCTTTTCCATGGGCACGGAAGCGGCGCCAATCCCCATTGAGGAAGCTGATGGTCCAGACTGTTTCAAGTGTGGTCGCACAAGGCACTTCCAAAATCTATGCACCTTCAAGCCCCTTTGCGTCGTCTGTACCAAGGAAGGCCACACATCAGCGCAGTGCGCAACCCGTGGCAAACCTCTCCTTCTCCAGACCATGGGCCACGCCATTTCCGGTGAAGGTTTCTTTTGCCTTCAGTATCCTGAGGAGGCGAGGGAGGAACCGCAGATCCAGTTGGGAGCTGATGCGGTCGTGCTCACGGCGGCGCCCGGAGTGCTGACAAAGGAGATCCTCGAGGTCGAGCTATCCTATCTCTTTGAGGGCTCCTGGGACTGGAAGATTTCTCCCCTTGGAGATGGTGCGTTCTCGGTGGTGTTCCCAGATCCTGCTATGCTTAGAATGGCTACGCGGAGCGGCAAGCTTTTCCTCTCCCTCAACAACCTCTTGGCTGACATTCGAGAAGCCGTGCTCGACGAGCCCAAGGGGATGGCGATGCCTGAGGTCTGGGTCAAGTTGGGCGGGGTGCCACCCAAACAGAGGCGGTCGGACATGCTCATGGCGGCCACCACGATGCTTGGCAGGCCCATTCAGGTCGACGAGGAGTCGCTGGCTCGCTCGGGTCCTGTCGCATGCGGTTTGCCTACCGCAATCCAAGCAAGCTCAGGGGCCTGTTCCAGATCTGGTTTAATGGAGAAGGCTACAACATCTCGGTAGATCCGGAGCTGGCTGGAGCGGCGCCTCCGGTGCCCGCTCTCCCTTCCCCGCCTCCTCCCCCACCCAACAACGGCAAGGGCCACGACGCGACGGGTCGGGACGGTGACAAGGACCCTGATGCTAGCATGGAAGACGACTCCATTGACATGGCGGCGTGGGAGAACCTGGGCATCTCTAATGTGGGCAGCACGGCGAAACAAGCTCAGGCCCTGCTGCGTGTGCAGCCGCGTGTGGAGTCTTCTTCGTGGAAGGAGCTCTCGATCCCGAACCAGTATGGCTCCAATCTGGGGTCGGTGACCTCCCCCACGGTGCGGACAGTCGCGGGGACGGCGTCGGACCCGATGGAGATCCCTACGTCTGAGGGCGTGCGCACTCCCATCGCGGTGTCTACCGACACGACTCAGCTCCCTCCCCACCCCAGCTCGCCGTCCATGGGAGGACGCAGCAGCAACAAGGCCAGCGCTGGGAAGCAGCCCAAGAAGGCGGCGGTGCGCAAGGTCAGTGCGGAGGCGGGATGCGCAGCGGATCACTTGGGGGCCCCTGCGACCCCTCGCCAGACGGTGATGGCGTTGGCGGTCCCCGTCCCGGCCGCACTGACGCAAGACACCTCCAAGACGGCGATCCTGAAGGCCAAGCGTTCCAAGGATGTGGTGGAGGGGCAGGCGGCCCCGGTGCGGACGAGCTCGCGCTCCAAAGGTGCCAAGGGCAACCTTCCTTCGCTCCAACGCGCACAGCTTCTGCAAGCTCAAAACAACCTGGAGATTTCAGGTAATCCACCACCTCGCTTTACGATTCTGGATTCCTTTCCGGACGAGCATTTCGGAGAAGTGTTGGGGGATAGCGGGGTCAAGGCGAGTGGGGAGGGAGGAACCGAAGAACTTATCTCGCTGATCCGAGCTAAGGAAATTGCGCAGGCGGCGCTTGCAGCGGCGGCTGCCCAACACGCGGAACAGTTAGCAGCCGAGGAGGAACCCTCGGCAATGCTAGTGGTCCGGCCCGATGGGGATCCAACAACAGGGGTTGTTGATCCCTCCGCACCTTCCCACGGCAAGGTGCGACGCGTGGCCAAGGCGATCACCTCCAGGGGGGTGCGCCCGCGCAATCGCGTTATTTAGATGCGTGCGCTCCTATGGAATGTATGTGGCTTTGGCCACGCGGGTCGCCGTACCCAACTCCGCGAGTATATCCGGAAAGAGGCGATAGATGTCGTCGGGCTGCGGGAAACGATCAAAACTGATTTTCGGCATTGTGACCTACTCTCAGTTGATCCCCTGGAGCGATTTGCGTGGCACCATAGCCCGGCGAATGGCCACTCTGGAGGTATGTTGCTAGGTTTTTGCAACTCCACGTATGAGGTTCTGGCCTGGGAGGTGGGAATCTTTTTCATAGCTGCCCGCATTAGAGTACTTGTGTCGCTACGCGAGCTAGAGATTGTGCAGGTCTATGGACCAGCGGATCATTCTCGCTCCGGAGAGTTCTTGGGAGAACTTGAAGCCAAGGTGCTTGCGGTCGCTGCAGTCCGGATCCCGCTAGTGGTGGGTGGGGATTTTAATCTGATCCGCTCGGGAGCCGATAAAAACAACGACAATATTAACTGGCCAAGGGTGGCTATGTTTAATAACGCGATTGCGTCCATGGCACTTAGGGAAGTGACTAGAACGGGAGCGCGATACACATGGACCAACACGCAACTAGCCCCGGTGCGATCTGTGTTGGATCGGGTCTTTATGTCGCCGGACTGGGAAGTGTTGTTCCCACTATGCTCGCTCCTTGCTGAAACAAGGATCGGGTCGGACCATGTCCCACTGATCCTATCTTTAGGGGAAGACAGGATCAAACGCAGCCCACGATTCTTTTTCAAAACTACGTGGTTTGAGGTACCTGAGTTCGACACCATCTTTAGGGAAAGATGGCAGAGAGCTTTATAACAGATTGGCCAGCAACGTGGTCCAATGGAGCTCTGGATTGCGGCGGGGAGCTGCCTTTGAGCTAGCCTTAAAGGGTGGGGGGCAAACCAAGGGCGTGATGACAAAATACTCAGGGCGAGTCTAGTCAACGATGTCGCGCTCCTCGACGCCCAGGCGGATACGAGACCATTCTCTGAACAAGAATGGGATCATCGCTATGCCTTGGAAGGGCAAGCGGAAGCCCTTCTTCGATCGGAGGAGGAATACTGGATGCGCAGGGACGGCCTCAACTGGACTCTCAAGGGAGACGCAAACACTAAATATTTCCACGCCTACGCAAATGGTAGACGCAGGAAATGCGCAATCCTCAGGCTGCAATCGGAGCAGGGGCTCCTTTTACGGCAATCGGAGATTTCACAGCATGTATACGACTTCTACATTAGGCTGATGGGGACCAGGGAAGACCAGCGTGCACACCTTCGAGCGGATGTTTGACTTTCCAACCAACGTGTCTTAGATAGTGAGAACGACGAGTTGGGACTTGCGTTCCTCCCCAAGGAGATTGACTATGCGCTCCTCAGCATGAAAACGGACACGGCTCCGGGACCAAACGGATGGCATGTGGCGATGTTTAAGCGCTTTTGGACGATGCTGCGCGAACCTATTTTCGACGTCTGTAACGGTTTCATGCGTAGTTTCGTGGACATCGCTAGGCTTAACTTCGGAGTACTACTGCTGATTCCCAAAGATACCAGGGCAGACAACATCCGCCAGTACAGACCCAGTGCGCTCATCAACGTTCCTTTTAAAATCTGCGCTAAAGCGTGTGCTACCCGTCTCACGCCGATCGACCGCCGCATTATCAGCTAGACCCAATCAGCTTTCATCCGCGGTAGAAACATCTTGGAGGGTCCGTTGGCACTCCAAGAAACTCTTCATGAGCTTAAACGTACGCGCGCGCCGACTATCCTCCTAAAACTAGACTTCGAGAAAGCCTACGACCGTGTCAACTGGGACTTCCTCCGACAAGTGCTTACCAGCAGAGGTTTCTCGCCGATGTGGGTGCACCGAGTCATGCAGCTGGTCTCGGGGGGGCCAAACTGCAGTCTCGGTTAACGGAGAAGTAGGGCACTTCTTCCGGAACAACCGTGGTTTACGCCAGGGGGACCCCATCTCCCCACTTCTGTTCAACTTCGTCGTAGATGCGCTAGCGGCGATGTTACGGAAAGCCACCGAAGCTGAACACATCAAGGGTGTGCTGGAACACCTTATCCCAAGGGGGATATCACATCTCCAGTACGCGGACGACACGCTACTTCTGTTCCAGCCGGACCAGCATAGCGTGGCAACAGTCAAAGCCTTGCTACTAAGCTTTGAACTTATGTCCGGACTCAAAATAAATTTCCACAAATGTGAAGTGCTGCCCATGGGTATGAGTGTTGACGAGGGCCGACGCATCGCAGACTTTCTAAATTGTAAAGTAGGCAAGCTCCCGTTTACCTACCTGGGCCTCCCTTTAGATGCTAAGCGCATCACGATTGACGGATGGGCTCCTCTTTGGACTAAGGTGGGTCGACGGGTGTGTCCGTGGAGGGGAAAGTTTCTCTCCTCTGCAGCACGCTTAGTGCTCACGAACTCCAGCCTCTCCTCGCTGCCCCAATTTGCTATGGGACTTTTCCTCCTGGCCGAAGGAGTGCATGTCAAGATGGACACGCCACGATCTCGTTTCTTTTGGGAGGGGTCCGGACCAAAACGCAAATACCATATGGTCAAATGGGCCTCGGTGTGCCGACCCAAGGACCTGGGAGGTCTCGGGATCACAAACACGAGGATACTTAACATAGCACTCATGTGCAAATGGTGGTGGAAACTGTCCCAAGGGGCGACGGGCTTATGGGTAGACCTACTGCGCGCGGTTTTTCCCTAATGGAAATTGTTTCGAAGGTGTTGCTAGGGGCTCACCTTTCTGGAACGATCTCCAAGCCATCCGCCCGGCTTTCGCTATGGGAGCTAGATTTACCATTGGGAACGGGCGCTCAGCAAGATTCTGGCTTGACCACTGGGTTGGATCCCAACCGCTTTGCGCAGAATTCCAGGACCTGTACTCCTTGGCCGTTGACATGGACCAATCGGTGGCCTCGTTCCTTGCCTCGTCCCCTTCGAAGCTGCATTTCAAACGCGAGCTCATTGGCCACGAATAGGGGCAACTAACGGATCTATTGTCTCTCA
Organism: Secale cereale; assembly: GCA_902687465.1. Lineage (NCBI taxonomy): Eukaryota > Viridiplantae > Streptophyta > Magnoliopsida > Poales > Poaceae > Secale > Secale cereale. The sequence continues at coordinate 621,179,038 of LR738710.1, read as the reverse complement.
CCAGCACGGTGTCATTGTCCACGATCGCGGACTCGGTCTCCTGGGCCCTTACTTCGTCCGGCAAGTTTTCAGTGAAATCCCTTTATCGGAAACTATGCCACGGACCGTTCCTCCAATCGCCAAGAGGCCTATGGAAAACGCGTATCCCACTCAAGATAAAGGTGTTCCTTTGGTAGCTGTTTCAGAATCGTCTTCTGACTTCGGCAAACATTGCCAAATGGAACGGCCCGGCTACCGGCGCATGTGCGATTTGTAACGCCCATGAAGACGCAAACCACGTCTTTTTTCGTTGCTCCATGGCGCGTTTTTCTTGGAGCACAGTGCGGTCCTCGGCTGGCGTCACCTGGGACCCTCGGTCGTCTGCTGATCTCGTAGTCATTCTCGAGTCTGCCCAGGGCAGCAACAAACGAGTGCTCTGGAGTTGCTTGGGCGCCCTGTTTTCGGCCATCTGGCTTACTAGGAACAAAGCCGCGATCGAGAAGATCTTCCCGACCCAATCGGCTAACATCATTTACAAATGCAACTTATTTCCGCAGCTGTGGAGTCCGTTGGCGAGGCACAAGGATTCTGAGAAACTCAAGCAAGCACAAGAGCGCCTCCGCCAGGTGTACGTTTTGGCAAGGGAGCCGGAAGCCACTTCTGCGCCATGAGGTGGACCTTTTGCTGCATTTGCGAGCCAGCGTGCTCTGTCTCGGACAGGTTGGCCATGTATCGCTGGCTCGTCTTTGCGTACTTTGGTTGTCTGAACCTTTCGACTTGTGGCCTCGGGCCTGGGCCTCCGTGCTCGTTGTAAGCTGGCTATGTTGGATCGCTGCCTATGATGTGGGCTTTATTAATTTAAAGCCGGATGCTTCTAGCGTCTTCGTTCTAAAAAAATACATAGATTAGTGGCAAGTAAATCATTTAGTCTAGGAAAGAAAGAGATACACGCAATCGGGAGAGAGATAGTTTCCTTTTCTTTCTCTACAAGAAGAGATACATGCAATCGGGGGGGGGGGGGACTTTCCTTTTTCTGAAGGGCCAAGATCAGAATTACGTGTTCTAAAAAAATCGGAATCACGAGGAATTAGAATAAATGTACCTTACATTGTGAAATTTTATCAAAAAACAAATACACCTTATGTAAAGAAAGGAGGGAGTAATTCTGTAGAATGTATTAAGAGACTTTCCTTTTTCTGAAGGGTCAAGATCGGAATTACGTGTTCTAAAAAGAACCGGAATTACGAGGAATTAGAATAAATGTACCTTACATAGTGAAATTTTATCAAAAAACAAATACACCTTATGTAAAGAAAGGAGGGAGTAATTCTGTAGAATATATTAAGAGACTTTCCTTTTTCCGAAGGGTCAAGATCGGAATTACGTGTTCTAACAAGAATCGGAATTACGAGGAATTAGAATAAATGTACCTTACATTGTGAAATTATATCAAAAAACAAATACACCTTATGTAAAGAAATGAGGGAGTAATTCTGTAGAATGTATTAAGAGGAACACGCATTCCTAAACAAAGGATATTTAGGAATAAACAAGGGAGTACCTAGAACTCATCTAGATGAGATATAATTTGGTCTCATTCATCTCGAAAACAAGAACAGATACAACCCACGTCAACACGCACACATTTTATAGCATCACACCCATGGCTATAAAAGGTGAATGAGACCAAATTATATCTCATCTAGATGAGTTCTAGCAAAACTGAATAAACAAAGAAAGAGAGGTGTTGCATTCCACGTTTGCAGGGTTCTTTACAAAGTTTCCTACAGAGTTCATCTCAAAATTGCCATGTATATGTACCAAAAGCAACTCTAGCATAGGTGCCAAAGTAGCACCCATCGATATTGTTAGCTTTTAATCTTAAGTAGTATTAATCTATAATACCTAAATAGTTCATCCCCACTATCATATTTCTCTTGACATGCAGCCTATCCACCTAAGCACACTTGCCACATCAACATTTTGCTAGGGACTTGCATATGGGACCAACCAGTACAGCAGTCCTGCCACACAAGCGTTCAGTTACTATTTGAGGGACCAATACAACCTGGCCTCACGAGCACCCTCTCCCTGATTTTTCTTTTTGCATGTCCCCCTCTCTCGCTGATTCAACGCTTGCGAGTCACAGAACCTTCCCCTTCCCCTTTTTAATTCCCAACCCATCATCTGCCTCACCCGATCCGCCTTCTTGGTTTCCCAAACAAATCTGCCTCCGGTGCGACCACCTAGGCTCTCCCATCTACATCTGCCCAACAAGCGGATGGTTGCTCTACTCCTTCCACCTGCCGGTTGACTGATTTGAGAGGAACATATGAGAAGGATAGGGCGTGTGGCGGCTATAGGGAAGAAAGAAGGCAGGGGACCGGATTGTGATGGTGGCGGTGTCGACTGGAAAGAGAGAGAGAGAGGAGCATGCTATGAGGGAGGGGGTGTGTGGAGATGAACTACCAACGCGCTGCCAATGCCTGGAAAAATCGCCGGCAGTTTCTTCATGGGTTCAAAGTTAATTAAGCAGGTGAACCTTGCATCATATTTTCGTTCAGTGACTCTGTGATTTGTGTCCATGTTGATTCGTACTGGTGCATCCACCATGGTAATAGCCAACATCACTGGCTCCCAAGAGAAATCATTTCCCGAGGCGACACGAATGACGACGTCGGTTGGTCCACTATTGCGCACCTCGACTCCTTGCCGTCCCTATTTGCCCTCTATCCTCCTCGATACTCCCTCCGTCTAGGTGAGTAAGTCATCTTAGGTTGTGCATCGTGACCAAGGTAGAGTGAAAAACAAGAGAAGTTAATGTTCATTTGCTAATTAATAGCATTGCATGCAATGAATTGACCACTGCATGTCGTGTTTGGTAGCCTCAAGTCATTAAAAGCAGGCACACCTCATATCTCTTATTGGTTGATTCCTTTCTTTATGCCAAGAAACAAAAAACTAGATGGGAGTTAATGTACCGTGCCTTAGTGTTTTGGGATTATTTGGTTTTCGTAAGATGACTTACTCACCTAGACGGAGGGAGTACCATTGATTGATTAGTTCTTAATGCAATACCCCTCATTACTTCCGTTGGTAACTGACTCACATGTCCAGAAGCTTCAAATGACGATGCTCCATATCCATCACTCATGTACCATATATACCTCCATGTTGCTGGTCACTTTGGATGGTGCTTCACGCCCTTGCTATTTAGGTACACCTAGCACCAGCTGCAGTTCAACAAGTTGAAGATCTATGCCGCAGGAAGTTATCGACACACGAGTTGCTCTACGAGTCAAGGGCAGTGGAGGATAGGAAGATGCACACGTTGATTGCATACAGGTAGGGGATTTTCTCTGCTACCCTCCCTCGAGTCAAGATTACGACTCCTGACCATGATTTAATTGTTGATTTTTTGGAAAATACAAATGGTGCTTTCCAGTACTATTCATCCTAATTGATGTTCTAAAACGTTATGCAGAAAATTTGGCTGATTCGAGTTGCGTCTATGGGCATTTATTCATTTACTATATTCATTGTTCCAAGTCTTAAGTTAACGAGAAGTGACCCTCCAGTAGCACCACCGGTAAGTACCCTATATATATCTTTAAATCTATTTTTCTGAAAGAACTTGACATATACATAGGGCATTATAAATTATCTTGCTTCTTTCCTTAAAGGGGTACTGACCTCACTGTCTTCCTTCATGCTTCTGGTGTACATATTGCACACACTGAGAGCTAACTGGTAAAAAAATTTGCAGGGAAGCCGGTAAGCAAATTAACACGAGCTTTTTCACCGTGATGGACTACTTCTGCAGTCTAATTCAGAACTTTTTTCTAATTTTCATTTTCCTACTGAAGATTACTTCCCACGCACACAACTACCTGAAGGTATATGCATATTTATGTTTCTGAGTAAATACAGTATATTCTGTCTCAAGTCTCAACTACAACTTCAACATGAGAATTAGGCTGCTATTTTATTTTTTGTAAGATTCGTACCACCTCAACGATGCCATTTTTGTACAGGCAATGCACCCATCAGTGGATTAGTTTGTTATTTTTTTTCTGCAAAGTTATGCTATCCAATGCATACAATTAATCACAAGAGGGAGCTTTCAGATAAAGCCTTAAGATTCTATCAGGACTAATGACATTTGTGCGCCATTTCTTTACCTACTGTTGGGATGGATTAAAATAAATGTACGTGGGAGTTCCGATGGAGATTGCACACAATAAAGACTTGAGTTAGAGCTAGGTGGTGATGTTTTAGGTGCAGCTTGAAAGTTCATTCCACTTCCAAATCTTTAACCAGTAGGTTCCGTGTGTAATTGACGATAATATTCTCTGTTCCGATTGTTCATCTATTGTCCAAACTTTGAATGATATAAGTAGGATGATTCATCTTACTTACCTATCTATCATTAGTCATGTATCATTCTAAAGTATCTTCAAATAAGAAACATTATTCATCATTTTTTCTATCCTTTTAGGAGATTTATTTCATGAATAAAACACAAAATTTAGGCAGAGATCCCGTAGTTTATTCTACTGAAGACATTTTGTTCAAAAAAAATCCATGAGATTTTGGACAACGTCCCCATTGTTGCAGTACAATTAGAAACAAGCAACTAATTTTGCTTGCTTAATTGTTGGTTCATCACTGTGATAACGTACACAACAGGTAATTTGATTAGCATGGTTTTGATGTCTTTCATTCACTGTTGTTTCATAGGATGTTGACAGGGATTCAACAGCGACGGTAAAATAACTCTTAGGATATTATAGTGGAAGGAACAATCCAGTACAGTACACAGGTAATGTTGATGCTTCATACTGTTATGGCAAAAACACTAGGATCAATTAGTTCATCTATAGATCATGCCATTGTAGTTTGGTTCAGTATGATGTGCAGGCTTATAGTTCAGTGAACTTATTTACTTTCATGAAGGCATGCAACGATTCAATAGCGATTTTGATCAACAAGGATCCATGTTGTGTTTAGCCGTTGATTTTTCTTCCAGTTTTTATGGGATCATTCCAGTGTTCACATATCATAGTGTATAAATCAAGATAGGATAGTTGGCATCTTACATCTTCTACATTGTCACTTCATGTTTAAAATCTGGAAGTGCGCATAATTTATCACTTCATGTTGTATTTGTTTTGCATCTTGCAGATTATGTTTCTCCTTCTCAAGTCATGTTTCCATGCTAATTCCACGAATGAGTTGTAGTTTCTCTTTTGGTATACATGTTATCAATTTTTTTTGTCTTATTGAGTCCAACCATAAATAAGTTCATTGCCAACTCCATTCTCTATTAAGATGTTGTACTACTGAGCCAAAACTATATAGGCAAGAAATGGTTTAGAGCCAAAATTGCCCAGCAAGAAACTGCTGTTTTATCATTATAGATGCCACTATTATTCTGAGCTTTGTAAACAACCGAATTTGTTGATCATTTCAGAGCTATACATTAGCAACCTACTCAACATTTTCAAAACAATCTCTATAAAAAATCATTAACCAAACATCCCGCAGCACCGCGCGGGGTTTCATCTAGTTATCACAAAAGTGAATTTCGTGCCTATTAATTTAGAACCTGAAAAGCTTAAACCTTTCTTGGTTATTTTGTAATGAATTCAAGGGGGCTTTCATATTAAATACTTAGGTTACCTTTGCATTTTGATAAGCTCAAGAGAGAGGAACTCCAACCTCTAGTTGATGCCATGCTGGCAAGGATGGCTGAATGGAGGGGTAAGCTCCCGGTCCTTATTAGCAAGAGTCATCGTGATTAGGACCTATCTGTCTAGTGTTACTATTTACATGTTGTCTTTCTATAAGTTCCCCAAATGGGATGTGCCTTTGGTCAATTCATGGCTTTTATAAATTTTTGTGGAGTGATAGTGAAGGAGGCTAGAAGATTCACCTTGCCAGTTGGCCCTCCATATGCATGAAAAGGGAATATGGTGGGATGGGACTTTATAATATTCACCATCTGAATATTTTCCTAATTGTCTCTAAGATTAAAAGATATATCTTAGGAGAAGGGACTATGCGTAGAAGAGTTATAGATGCTAAGTATACTACCAAGCACCGTACTATTCTGTTTTGCCATGATCACATCCTTCTCATTTTGGAATGGGGTTATGTGGGCCATGAAAGCTGTTAGGTTTGGATATAAGTGGTTTTTAGGTAATGATATATTTGTGTTATTTTGGGAAGATATCTGGATTGGGAATTCACCTCTAGGAACCCATTTCTGGGATCTTTACTTTATAGTAATTGAAAAGAATAAACCCATGTTCGATCTTTTGGATGGGGTAATCTCAAATGCTCTTTTTGTAGAACCTTTTCAGGTGAGCTCATGTACAATGGTTTTGATCTGGAGGCTATTGTGAGATTGGTGAGCTATACTAATCAGGCAGATAGAGGAGTTTGGAAATATGAATCTAAGAGGTCGTATTCTTCTAAGTCCTTGTATGCCATTATTAACTTTAGGGGGTGTGCATGTTGTGTATTTACGTGCAATTTTGCAGCTCTAGGTCCCATCTAAATTCTGAGGTATTTTGTGGCTCTTCCTAGAACAAAATCATGACTTGTGATAACATGAGAAAAATAGGTATTCCTAAACCTTTGGGGTGTGTTCATTGCTCTGAGATAGAGTTTGTTCTAGAGTGGTCTGAAATGATGTTCATAAGAATTTTGGTGTTGCCATTTCTAGGTTTAGTGATATAGCTTCTCATTGGTGATGTAACAAGAAGGTTTTTCATTTTAATGCGGTCTACAGTCCTGTGGGAGTTGCATAACCTTAGAAATTTTGTATTATTTAATAGATGCAAATGGCTCTCGGTTAAGAAGATCTTCCAAAACATAGTGGTGTATCTAGGGGACTGGGAAAAACTTCACAAATCTTTGTGATGGAAATATGCCCTAGAGGCAACAATAAAATGGTTATTATTATATTTCCTTAATCATGATAAAGGTTTATTATTCATGCTAGAATTGTATTGACTGGAAACCTACATACATGTGTGAATACATAAACAAATACCGTGTCCCTAGTAAGCCTCTAATAGACTAGCTCATTAATCAAAGATGGTTAAGGTTTCATAATCATGGACATGAGTTGTCATTTGATAACGGGATCACATCATTATGAGAATGATGTGATGGACAAGACCCATCTGTTAGCTTAGCATTTGATTGTACAGTTTATTGCTACTGCTTTCATGTATGTCAAATACATATTCCTTTGACTATAAGATCATGCAACTCATGGATACCAGAGGAATGCCTTGTGTGCTATAAACATCACAACGTAACCGGGTGATTATAAAGATGCTCTACGTGTATCTCCAAAGGTGTTTTGTTGGGTTGGCATGAATCGAGATTAGGATTTTTCACTCCGAGTATCGGAGAGGTATCTCTGGGCCCTCTCGGTAATACACATCATAATAAGCCTTACAAGCAAATGACTAATGAGTTCGTCAGAGGATGATGTATTACGGAATAAGTAAAGAGACTTGCTAGTAACGAGATTGAACTAGGTATAGAGATACCGATGATCAAATCTCAGGCAAGTAACATACTGACGGACAAAGGGAATTGTGTATGTTGCCATAATGATTCGACCGATAAAGATCTTCGTAGAATATGTAGGAGCCAATATGGGCATCCAGGTTCCGCTATTGGTTTTTGACCGGAGAGGTGTCTCGGTCATGTCTACATAGTTCTCGAACCCATAGGGTCTGCACGCTTAACGTCCATTGACGATATAGTATTATATGAGTTATGTGATTTTGTGACCGAATGTTGTTTCGGAGTCCAGGATGAGTTCACAAACATGACAAGGAGTCTCTAAATGGTCGAGAGGTAAAGACTAATACATAGGACAATGTTATTTGGATACCAGAAATGTTTCGGAGGTAATCAGGTACTTATCGGGTCACCGGAAGGTGTTGCGGGTACCCCGGGCAAAAGATATGGGCCTTATGGGCCAAGAAAGGGAACACACCAGCCACGAGGGGCTGGTGCACCCCCCATAGAAGGCCGGCCTAGGAGGAGAAGGAAAGAGGGGAAGGGAAAGGAAAGTGTGGATTAGGATTCCCACTTCCTTCCCTCTCCCTGTGACACCCGGATAATTAAGCTACAGTGAACCCTTGCTATTGATGCCACGTCACCTCAGTTACTGTTGATAATCTCGCGTTACTTCAAAACCGATTCGAAATTCAAATTCGAAATAAAGGCAAACAACAAAAGTTTTAAAACCTTCAAACTAAAATGTTCGGATTGTCGCAAATAATCCATACAAAATATTGGTGAATAAACCACACTTCCGTAAGGAATTTAAATGCACTATGGTAAGTAAAACATCGGCAAAACTATTATTTAAATGCTCTTAGTATAATAAACAGTTATAAACTACTTTAATTCATGTGCCAAAATATTTGTGGCGATGGAATAATTACTACTACTAAATTAGGTACAACATTTGTAATGTACAAAACAAAATTTAACTGGTAAATAAAAGAAAACAGAAAAAGAAAAATAAGTAAAAAGAAAAGTGAAAACAAAACAAAAGTTAAAAAGGATTAAAGACCCCCCCCCCATGGAGAATTGGGCCTTGGCCCAGCCGTCTGGCCACTGCCTCCCCAGGCAGGCCGGCCCACCCCGCCACCTCCTGGCCCAAACCCTGAACCCTAAATTACCCCCCACTCCTCACGCTCCCCTCACCCCTTCCCCCTCGCGCCGCCACAC